>LPNX010759606.1:15260-63105 GCA_001517045.1 Pseudotsuga menziesii | reverse complement strand
GTGAAGATATAGAACTGACCATTTAAGGGGAGAATCCATGGAAGACTAACAAAACAATACTAGACTTGATCAATATTCATGGCTATACTGGCAACCACAATATTAAATACTTCATCTCTACACTATTAACCAACAAAACTCCAACGATTTGGTAAAAATAATGGGAAGAACAGATCCATGTTAACAATGATTAAATTCAACTTACAGATCGCATAGTTTATCCTCCACAAGGGTTGCTGAACGATTTAATTTGCAGATGAAATCGAAATGCTCAGACAGATTCAATGCTAGGGTTCCCCAATGCATGTCGACTCCACACGTTCTCTCAATCGCTCAACACCAGGTTAGATTGAGACATTTGCCACGCATTTCACTAGCATCAACATATGTCAAGCAGCCGTTTCTTCAATGTTGAGTTTGTTCAAAATGCAACCAGTAAGGGTAATGAACATGTCAAATCAATATTCAACAGAAAATTAAATAGAAACAGAGCAATACAATTTGTGAATGCAGGTTTTCACAGTGGTTTGGCAATGGCTTCTCTGAGCTTCTTGTTGGTATCGGACCCCAACCCTCCAATGGACACCAATTCCCCATACACTGCCGGTTCCTGAGTACCCCCAAATGAAATCGCTACCGACCCTTTCAGCTGCCAAAACATAATGTTAAATACATTAAACCCCCAATTAGCAATATTGACAAAAGGAGCGATTCAAAATTATTCTCTGAGATTCAACATTCTCTGCATGTGAGATCACCAGGAATTCTCTGAGATTCAAAGTTCTCTGCATGTGAGATCACCAGAAAATAGTACAATACTCTGGGTAGTTTCAAGACTTGCTGGTTAATAAGAGAGGGAGCGAGTTGGTGAGCAATGAGACCAGGAGGCCCCAGGTCTTGCTTCCCTCTCCCTCCCATTTTCTAAATCCCGCCGTCGTTTTAAAAAATCTCTCTATTTTGTTGCAAATTAGTGATACCATTTACATAGTACTTTGTTTTCTTAAGTCAAACATAAAAATAAGCAATTTTAGAGCCGTCGCTTAAGCGACACTTAGGAAGATATCCGTCGCTTAAGCGACACTTAGGAGGATAGAAATTTTAGCACCGTCGCTTAAGCGACACTTAGGAGCATTGCCGTCGCTTAAGCGACACTTATCCCCACCATTTCAAAAAAACATTTAATCTTTCTGATTTTTGGCACGGTTAAAAGAAAAAATCCACGCGCCGTCGGAAAAAACCGTCGGATTTTGGATCAAAATGTACTAGTGGCAATAGTGTCACCACCATCATTTCTTAAGGCTACTACTGTGCAAATTCCTTCTGTGGAAGCTTTTGTTCATGACATTTCTTCAGCCCCTGAAGTAACTCTTGCTCAGAATGTTACTTCCTCCCCTGCCACCTCTCATATCACTATGGCTATACCTTCTCAAACCAGGCATACCTCCTATTGATGAGGTCAGAAACAAGTTCAATGAAGATTTTGTGATGTCTTTAGGTGAATATCGATATAGTAAAGCTGAGAAATATATGGTAAGATGGGGCAAGAAGAGGGGAAGAGATCAGAATGATATGGATATGTTAATCGTGAATGAATTTTTATGGACACCGCAATCAAGTGACCTGCAAGCCTATGCTACACATGCAACTCCTGTTCTAGGAGTGTTCACAGGTGCCAATAAGGATGCTGTCAACTCTTTAAACAAAGAGTTTGATAAACAAAAGGCATAAATTGTCAGTTTGAAAGAAGCACTAGAGCAGCTCAAGAAACAACATGAGGAAAAATAGGATGAACTTCAACTGAACAATGTTACTCTCAGTGTAGAGTTATAGAGAGAAAAGAATGATAACGCCACTCTGGTTCAAAAGGTTGCAGTATTAGAGAGGAAAAATGAAGATGCAACTGCAAGTGCAACTTCATCTCCATTTTCTAGGTTTTCGCAAGAAGAGTTTGAGGAGCTTGATATCAGAACTAATGGGGAACATTTTGATTTTGTATGTGAGTTGTTTGGAACTCTAGCTGATATATTTGAGACTCATACAATGTTTGACAAGATGTCTGTGGTTTTGGAAGACCTAATTGAGAAAAGACAGCAGGACTCAAAAGCTTATGATGAAGTCATTGATTGGCAGAGGTACATGAAGGAGAGGCCTGATAATATCACTCTTCTCACTCCTTTACAGTTTAAAAGAGCCAGAACTATTATGAGAGATTGGGAAGACTTGGATGATATAGTGGCTGAAGCTATAAAGAAAGATCAGGCCATATGTGGGAAAAGATGGTATGCAGTTGATAATATCATGACTGACTTATCCTTTCCTACCATGGTGCTTATTGAAAAGGCATGTCCACCTGGACTGATGATCGATCAAGTTGAGAAATGAAGGGATGAGCGGGAGCAGAAGATCAAGGAACTGAACCACATCAGCATACACGATGTGGAGTAGTTAATGAAACAACCATTCATAGTGCAAAGCAAGATCCATGTCTACATCTGAGTTTGGCATAAGTTGGCTAAGAATGAGGTCAAGGATTATAAATGTAATTCCCAATTAGGCGTAGAATCAGCCACTTATCCTTATATCGAGGAGCTTCTATGAATTTGGAGAGTCTGGAAAGATTTCCTAGGATATTAGCCTTGTTTAGATTTTGGATCCCCTGTAGGGGGAATTCTATTTAATAATTATTTACGTGAATGATCTCCGATGTATCAAAGGCTCTTGAACTTTTGAATTTTGGAAGGGAGACTGATACAAGGGATCAAACAACAATTCATCTTTTGCTAAAGGTATTTTATGTAATTTTTTACAGAGGAATCTGAATATAATACAGTGTTGCAATTCTTATCTCTTGTACTTGATCTATCAAATTTCTTTGACATGGTTATAGTTTTCTTATTCCAAATGATCAGATTGTATTGTGGTTCATTTGCAATTGGTTAATGTGATTATTTAACTCTGATTTATCTTTTTTAATTATTAATGCATTGATAAAACTTCATGAAATTTCTTTTATGAACTGTCTTTATCTATTTCTACAAATGTTTCAACAGTAAGAGTTTTATAGATTATAAGTTGGTTTTTCAACTAACTTGAGTGCTTGCAGGTTATCTTGAATGGTTTAATTCTGATTTAGTGTTATTTAAATTTCATTAAACAATTGTAATCTCAATAAGTACAACTTCATTCTATTTACAATTCTGTCAATGTGATTAATTGTCTGTTCTTCACTTAGTTCAAGGCGACCTGTCAATCATCCAACACCTTTCGAAGTAGTTTAGATTCTGATTAGGTTTTAGTTTTCCTTTTATTTTCTTAACTCTGTGTTTTCCATTCTGGAAAATAGATCCCCTTGTGGATCAAATCCATCCATAAGCCAGCAGAAGTTATTAAAGTATCCCTAGGAGATTACCATCCCAAATAGCTTGAGGATAGAACAATACCTGTGTGGGATTGTTTGAAGCCTTTAGCTGGGTTTCCTTCATGTGTTGCAAGCCTTAAACACCCTAATCAGCCACACACATAGTTGGGGCTTCAACAAGGAAGAAGCTGCCAGAACAGTTGTGTATGTACAAAATTGTACCCCACATAGAGTACTCAAGAACAAGACACCTGAAGCAGTCTTTTCCAGCAAGAAACTAGAAGTCAGTCATCTCAGAATATTTGGCTGTCCAGTATACATACACATTCCAAAAGAAAAGAGGACAAAGTTAGATCCTTCAGGAAAGAAGGGTATATTTGTGGGATACTCTGAGAGCTCGAAGGCTTACAGAATATACTTCCCAGGATTCAAGAAGATCAACATCAGCAGAGATGTAAAATTTGACAAAGACTCAGCTTACATCAAATCCAGAAAAAGATGTGTTGAAGACTCTGAAGAATCAGAAGTACCCAGAATCTGTAATACAACTATGAACAAAGCAACTCTAGAAGAAGATCAAGAAATGGAATAATCTCAGGAACTGGTAGATCCACATCAAGAGAAGAATCCTCACAAGAGGAAACTTGCATGGGTATGAGAGGCTATCCAAGGTGTAGAAAGATATGGGGCTCCAGAAGAGATACATAGAGAGAAGAAAAGAACTAGGTCCTGCTCCAGTTACGTAGCCCTATTATGTAACTTCATTGATAAATAGCCTTCCAACTATGAAGAAGCATCAGAAAAGAAAGAATGGAAGGATTCTATGATCGAAGAGTACCAATCAATCATGGAGAATGATGTTTGGGATTTATCCCAATACCAGAAGGGAAGTCTGTTGTAACTTCCAAGTGGATCTACAAGATCAAGAATGCTACAGATGGTAGCATAGAGAAATATAAAGCAAGATTTGTTGCTTGTGGCTTCTCCCAGAAAGAAGGAAATGATTATGAAGAGTCTTTTGCACCTATAGCCAGGTATACTTCCATTAGATTAGTACTTTCTCTGGTTGCAGTAATGAAATGGAAGATACACTAGATGAATGTCAAGATTGCTTTCTTGAATGGTGTAGTAGAAGAGGAAGTGTATGTGGAGCAACCACTCGGTTTTGAGACACATGACAGGGAGACTCATGTGTGTAAATTAAAGAAAGCTCTGTATGGTTTGAAATAGGCACCCAGGACATGGTATGGAAGAATTAACAACTTCCTATCCAGTTTGGGCTTTACCAAGAGTAAAGTGGATTCCAACCTTTACTACAAGGTTGAAGAAGGGAACCCAGTAATACTCCTACTATATGTATATGATCTATTTGTGACAGGAAAATATGGGTTGAATGCTAATACAAAGAGGAAGCTTGCTGTTGAGTTCGAAATGAAGGACTTAGGTATGATGCATTACTTTCTAGGCATGGAGGTGTGGAAGAATGCAGATGGAATCTCCCTGGGACAAGGGAAGTATACAGTAGATATCTTGAAGAGGTCTAGGATGATGGACTACAAGGCCATGACCACACCTATGGAATTGAACCTAAAGCTATTGAGTGATGCTTCATTCGAGTTGGTTGATTCTATGATGTATCATCAGATGATTGGGTCATTGATGTATCTAAAAAATATGAGACCAGATATTTGCTTTGCTGTGAACACATTGAGCCAGTTCCTGACAGATCCAAGATATGTTCACTTGATTGCTGCAAAGCATATTCTGAGGTACTTGAAGGGTACAATTGATCATGGGCTCAAGTATGAGGTGAATCAGAGGATTAACCTAGAAGGTTATGTGGATTTATATTGGGCAGGAAGTGCCATGGATAGGAAAAGAACTTCATGGTGCTACTTTAGTATGGGATCAAGGATGATCTTGTGGTTTAGCAGGAAGCAATCCTATGTGGCATTGAGTACAGCTGAAGTAGAATATGTTGTAGCTTGTTAGGCTAGCTGTGAAGTTTGAATACTTCAGGGAGAAGCTTGGTGTTCTCTAGATCGAGGTTCCCTCCAAAGGGAAGTGATGAGTCCATGAGCCTTTTTGACATGGTTGATGTGTTCATCCCATGGTCAGATGTAACTACTGAGCCATTCTGATGTGACTGTGGGATGTGTTCATCTCACATGATCAGATATAAATGTTGAAGGCCATTCTTTGGGAGAATGGAGGCACCTGGTCAGTTACCAGGAAATTGATTCAGTCTGGGACTGAAGCTCAGCTTAGTGCTAAGAGGCCATTCTCTAGGATAATGGAGGCACCTGGTTAGTTACCAAGAATTTGTTTTAGTCTGGGACTGACACATAGCCTAGAGTTGAGAGCCATTTTGATGTGACTACGGGATGTGTTCATCTATTATGATTAGATATAAG
Source organism: Pseudotsuga menziesii (assembly GCA_001517045.1). Taxonomy (NCBI): domain Eukaryota; kingdom Viridiplantae; phylum Streptophyta; class Pinopsida; order Pinales; family Pinaceae; genus Pseudotsuga; species Pseudotsuga menziesii. Next base: position 57,333 of record LPNX010759606.1, on the reverse strand, counting down.
TGCAGAGCCTTTCTTACATGGTTTTTGTGTTCATCCTGCGGTAAGATATAAGTGCTAAGCTTTTCTTACATGGTTTATGTGTTCATCCTATTGTAAGATATAAGTGCTGAGCCTTTCTGACATGGTCGATGTGTTCATCCCATGGTCAGATGTGAGTGTTGGGACTTTCTAACATGGTTGATGTGTTCATCCCATGGTTAGATGTTAGTGCTAGGCCTTTCTGACATGGTTGATGTGTTCATCCCATGGTCATATGTGAGTGTTGGGTGTGCCTTTCTGACATGGTTGATGTGTTCATCCCATGGTCAGATGTAAGTGCTGGGTGGGCCTTTCTGACTGGGTCATATATAAGTGATGAAGAATATGAAGACCTACCTGGAGGCTAGGACTACAACCAGCATGAAAAAGGGCTTGCTTTGTAGAACTTACTGTGACAAGTAGAATTGAGATAGCACCCGTGATGATGACCAGTGATGATCTAGCAATGACGATCCAAATCCAGTGATGATCCAAATATAGTGATGATCCAAATGACTTGAAGATGAAGATGAATTGAAGATGAAGATGACTTGAATATGAAGATGACTTGAAGATGGAGATAACTTGATGATCCACATTATACATATAATAAGACTTGTGCTGATAAATTGTGTCGAGAGAATACCTTCCTAGTTAAGAGGGAGTGTTGATGTATTTGTAACTTCGGAATGTATTCACTTGTATATATTATGTATTGTACCCCAATGTTTATTCCAGGAAGTATCTGTAATTTAATTGAGTCATGTCATGCCCCGATGTTCCTATCAGGAGATTCAATAATGTAAACAAGTCATGTCAATTCATAGAGTGTAACCCTCCTTATTGATCAAGGGTTAAAGTCCCCGCAGTTGTGGGGCCCTAGGGTTATTAGAATATCCTAGAGAAGTTATCCCTAGTGAGTTATTGCCAAGTTGGAAATTAGTATAAATAGAGAGGGAGCCTCTCTATTTATCACACATTCACTCACACTCAGTTGGAGTGCATAACTAAGAGAGAAAGAAGAAGCTGGGACAATAGAAAGAGAGACTACTACTGTCGGGAGATCATCTTACTATTTTGGGTTTTACTTTTGGTGTTGATTCTATCTCTGAGGAAGTTCCAGGGTTTTCTCCTTTATGGTTTCCCCGAGGAAAATATTTTTTTTCATTTTCTCTTGTGTTTGATTGTTGTGCTTGTTATTCTCTTCGATAAGATCCTAAGATCATATAGCTTAAATGTTAAAAATATAACATTTCAATATACACTTCCTCTTCTATGAAACCATCTAGAAAGGTTGTCTTTACATCCATTTGATGTAATTTCCATCTCATCTTGGAAGCTAAAGCAAGAATAGTTCTGATTGAGGTATATCTAGCTACTGGTGCAAAAATTTATTCATAATTAATCCCTTCTTTCTGAGAGAATTCTTGTGCGAAAAATCTTGATTTGAACTTTCAATACTACCATCAGCTGAATGTTTTGTCTTAAAAATCCATTTGGAAGAGACCATTGATTTATCCTTCGATCTTGGTACCACTTCCCAAACATAATTCTTTAAGATAATTTGATATTCTTTAATCATGGCATCCATCTATTCCTTCTTCTTTGAGGATTTTTCAAAACATGTAGGTTCTTCATCAACAAGGTTACACATTAATGCTACGTAGTTGGATTGGATTCTTAGTCTCTTGATCCCTTCTGGTGCACCATATATTTCCGCTTCTTGAAATATATCATGATCCCAAGCTGGTCTTTTCCCTATTGAGCTTGTTTCATGAGGTGTCTCTATAGGTTCTTGTAGTTCTACCATATCCTGAACTTATGGTATATGATCTTCTTCATCTCTAACTGGTGGTTTACTTATCTCTACTAAAATAAAAGTTTCTTGTTCTTCTTCATCGACATGGGTCTTTCTGGATTTGTTGAAGGATGCATCTTCATCAAATGTGACATCTCTACTGACCTCAATTTTATGAAAAAATAGAATATAGATTCTTTATGCTTTCATCTGATTACTATATCCAACAAATATCCCATTCTGTTAATAATAAAATTAACACCCTTGAGAGTGTTGGTCTGAAAACATATTTCTATTTCGCACACAACGTGAAGATCAGAATTTTGGAACAATTGAGAGCTACAATCTCTCATTTGACTGTTTCTTTCACAAAGGAAGAAATGTTTAAAGTCAAAGTTATCTCTAAAGAGGCCAAGCCCATGACCACTTAAAGGCCAAAACCCAGTTCCTATAACTCATATAGTGGAAAAAATGCCTAACATGGGTATTAATTGACCTTAAAATACTGAAAATCAAGTTTGTTTCCTAAAAAACTAGGTAAAGTGGGGTTTTTGAAGAAAATAATAAAAAATCTTGAAATTTTTTAATCCCACATTCATGGCTAATTGATTGGGTGCACAAAACCCATAAAGAAGACATATGAGGTGAATTAGAGGAGACAAAATTGAGAGCAAAGGCATGTTGGAGGAATTGAGGGATAGAAATCTCTTTTCTACTACAAAGGTTTTGGGCATCAAAGGCATGGATGGTAGAGGAGTAGGTCTAAGCAATGGAGAAGGAAGGAACCTTTAAGGGTTGTAATTATTTATTCATGTTCATATAGTATGAATTAATTCAGTTTTATTCACAATTCTTGTTCAATATTTTCCCTTAAAACTCTAAGTTGATGTAGAATTGGTAGGCAATTAGATCTAAGATTTGCAGGTGGGACGGACATTCAAGAGGATGCAAGATCAACCATTAAGGAATTCCATCAAACTTCAAGGTTACAAGAGGTTTTCTCCTCCCTTCCTCCCCATCTCAAATTCCATGAAAGAAAGTTTAAGATCTTAGGATTATTGTGATAATTTATTTATTTTCTGTCAATTGGGATTCACCCACCCCATAGCAATAGGAGAGTAGGATATAGCTTTAGTTGTAGAATACTCCATTAACAGATTGGTGACTCCACTGGGGAGATTGGGTTTTTTCTATTGAATTTTTTTCTTCTTGAGTTTCCCCTTGTTTGGGTGTTTATTACCTTTAAAAATATATTAATGCATGCTTGATCTTTGTCTTTAGAGGATTTAGTTCAGATCTGGAGTCTAAAATCGGTCCAGATCGGCCTTTGTACAACAAAAATTTAAAAGATTTGGATGGGATCCTGGGTTTATTGGAAACAAATGGGTACATGCTATGTACAGTTGTGTTTTCCCTCAAAAACATGTGGTTTTAGGCTCATAAAGTCCTGTGTTCCTTGGAAACACACGGGTTTAGGACATACACAATCACGTATTGCACATAGTCTAGTACTTTAGGAATAAAATACTCATTTATTGTCCCTTTTGAGTGATTTGTTTTGCTATGGAAAGCTTAGGAAACCATATAATTGATTTTATAATCTAATTTCATGTATTTTTGGTCAATATTTGAGGATTTGTTAAGATTTTAAAGATTTGTGTGCTTACTAGCTTGAAAATTGTCAAAAAAAAAGAATCATAAATCACTATTTTAGGCCTATATTTAGGGATGATTTTGAACTTTGAAAACTTGTAGATGATGGTATATACCTGTTAGGGTCTGTTAGAAGCACGTTTTGAAGTATTTAGGGTCATTTTCCCTTGAATTTGGGAGTCTTGGAAACCTCCTTAAAAATCTAGGAAAATCACTTTAATTAGTAGTTTTTTAGTGTTGTTCAAGTTTTTAATTAAAAAGAATGCTCAGATATGAAATTTTATGACATATTTACCATTTAGGTCCTTTATTTAATTCTTAAACATCTAAACTTTTGTCTAATTTGGTCATTTTAATCACATGTTTGCATAAGGGAATTGTTGAAAAATTGAAGAACATGACACATTGTTTCAATTTATGAACCTTTAGGCCATGGATTTTGAGTTGCATGAACTTGATGACTTGTCACACAACATGAAATCAAATCTAGGAAAAATTTAAGAGCATAATTTAAATCAAATTCATTGAAATTCTCAAAAATATGAACCTATCACTTAAGATCGGTTCAAACACAATGAGAGAACCTTGTTCATTATTCTAAAAAATGATTGATATAAGTTGTGTTCAAGCCCTACGTATCCTCTTCAATTGCACCTTCGGGTGATCTTGTGAAAGAGAAATAGGGATTTCAAGTGTAATATTCTAGGATTATTTTTGAGCAAAATTCCAAGCCCTGCATATCCTCTTCACTTTCACTTTTGGGTGGCCCTCTGAATGAGAAACAAGAATCTCAAATGTAATAGGAATATTTTGAGGTTTTGAATAATATTGTCGATCCACGAGTATCCTCTTCACTTGCGCTTTTGGGCGATCCTGTGAAAGAGAAAGTGGATCTCAAGTGTAAATGCTTGTCATTTTTAGAATTTTGCATTGATTTGCAAACTATCAATTTGGAACATTAAATTCAACATTCAGAAAGAAAATATTATGCAATTGAAAAATCAAATTGAATCACAATCCTACGTTTAAACATAAGTTTGAGAGACTTATTAGAAAAGGGAAAAAATGATCATTCAAAGTTCAAACATTTTTCGTTTCCAATGAGTGATAGTTGAATCAAATTGAACACATCTTAGGTTTGAAGCCAACCTCTTGAACCCTTGCTAAAATATTGAAAATTTCTTTTTAAAAATTTGTAAAAGTGATTCTATTTTACAATTTGCATGTTTGAAGGATCTCAAAGAACCTCTTACCCTTCTATAGTATAAATTGAAATAAAGGAAAGAGTAGTGACCATTGTGTATTTGATTGGTTCAACATTTTGAGTCACAAACACCACTAGTTTCAGCATCACTCCTTGAAACTAAGAAAACTACCCTAAAATAAACGCTTAATCTAAAATCTATCAAGATTCTTTTTGATATCACCAACATAGATTAGGCTAGGGCCTTGGAATAATATTGGAGAGTTAAAACCTCCTCGGCCACAAAAATTTGAAACTAGTATTGATTAAAGATCATATCAAATCCATTAGTAGCAAAGAGTGCATGCTAGGAAAGCACTTCTAACACATGCATTAAACATGCGGTCAATCTCATTTAGTAGGGTGGTACCCCCACTATTGATTATTTAGTGGGATATGAGAACATTACAATATTTCAATTAAGTGACAAGTCCTCGAGGTGACATCACTTTCTTGAGATATCTAGTCTATGTGAGTTATCCTAGACTGAAGACTCTCCTACCCGGACGCCGATTGTGAATTGGTAACCATAGTTTCTTTTCCTAGGGCATCAGACTGGCTATTCTAAGTGGGGACACTCACAATACCTAAGACAAACACAAGGTTGTTTCAACTCCTTGGGAGCATGAGTAGCCAAGAGATAACACTTACACCCCTGGCCATTGAAGACCAGTGTAACTGTTTCTCGTACCTTCACTATTTAGTAATTTTTGAGGCATGATGTCCCTTAAGAGATACTAGTTTCAGAAGAATCTCTAAATCCATCCTTTCACTGAACTCTGGTTCATTGGAAAGAAGTTTGCTTGCTGATTGTCTTAGGATATCTTTAGATGTGTGGAAACTTTGATTTTTATTGATTCTAGCTGCCTTTAGGATTGTTTAGCTGTATTTTGGTATACTCTGTTGGGCCAAATTAATGTCGTTTTAAGTCCATTGTTGTAATTTCGCAGCCATTTAATTTGTCAATCTAAGGTTCGTAGGATTACAAAGCACATGCAAAGTATATGTAGGACTGATGAAAAATTAAGCTAATCTAACCCCCCATGAAACTAAGATTAATCTAATATAACCCCCCTTAAGCTAAAACAAGCAATTGCTAATATAATGCTAGAAGCTGAAACACACGATTGAAAGTAAATTGCATAAAATAAAGACAACATATGAAGAGCAAGAAGACAATGCATGTGAGCTCACATTAAGAATAAATAAATCTTAATTTACATCACAAGAATTAATGACAAATCATGAAAGCATCAAAGGCAATATTATGAACAAAAGCTAAGAATTCCCTTCTCCATATTACAAAGTCAAGACTAACTTCTACAATTTACTACCTATCTGTGATCTATATCCTATGATGCCGAATGAAGAGAGGGCACTCTCTTTTATACATGAACTCCTTTGAGAAGAAGATAACCATCTCATAATGAGAGATCCACTATTCACTCAACCACTCCACTACTTTCCTATTATTAAAAGATATGATCCCTTCAAATCCTCCACATGTCTCTCACAAATTCTCCACATGTCTCTCATAAATCCTAAATAGGATATGACAACCAAATATTCATGATCCTCTCATTAGAATTAGCTTGAATAATTATCTCCTTGAAATGGTCGAGGAGATATTTGAGAAGTCTTTTCTTGAATTAATCCTTCACATATCCCTACACATTACAAAGCTCATCTATATTTGAGATATTAGTGAAAAACATGTTTAATTTATAATATTTTAAGCATAAATTCACTTATAATAATAANTGTATGGAAATGGTATGATAAAAGGTTAATGGGACGATGAAATGTGAGGAATAGTGGAAGATAAAGTGGATGAAAATGTGACATTTCCGAGTCTCAACATACTCCCCAACTAAACTTGTTGCATTCCCTCATGCAAGCATGTATGGGTCTTCTCAAGAAATTTTGGCATCTGAACCTAGCTTTGATTGATGATGTCTTTTTAACAATAAATGTTTCCAGGGTGTGAAATACATGAGTACTGACTGGCATTTACTTATGGTTGGCTCTTGTGTGACAACCATGAATATAAAGAATGTCGGTTCTTGTGTTAAAAACATTAATTTCATGATGTGAAATGCATGAGTAACAACTGACATTTTCCTTATGGTTGGTTCTTGTGTGACAACCATGAATACAAAGAATGTTGGTCCTTGTGTTAACAACATTCATTTCATTATTTATTTTCTAGCTACCATACTCTCACTGGAAATGATAAGCTATTAATGTGCATAGAAAGCATCATTGTGCATAAGAAAGCTTTTTCTTTGTCTTAATGAATCATGCCAATATCAATGTGTATAAAGCAAAGTGCAACAGAGGATTTGTCAGAAGAGAAATGCTGGTGAATGGTAAATGAGATGAAAAATGGGTGATGATGGTGAAAAGAAATGGAATGATAGTAGCGAGTATGTATTGAATATAGTTCCCCCTCCCCAAATGATGTGGTTGCATGTCCTCATGCAACCTAGAATGGGGTGTGAAAAAAATGGAGCATGGTGAGGGAATTTTCTAGATTATTCATTGCTAGAATGTAAGGAATTGCATGATTAAAGTTTAGAAAACAACATACCCCCACTTACCCAAAAAGTAGACGAATGATGCAATAGGAATGTAGCTGATGCCACTGGATCATGGGCAGTGAAGGAATCGGAACTGATGCTGCTGAATCATGGAGAATATGTCATGGCTGCAGGATAAAAATGTAACTGTAAATGTTGCTGCGGCTAGAACTTCTGGAACTGCTGTAATGTGAAGTGGATAAATATGAACTGCTGCTGATAAATAATGGAAAATGTGGAAGGAAAAAAGTGGGACTGTGGTACACTCATAGATCTGAATTCATGTTTCTGCAACTGCTGATGGAGTCATGAGAAAGAATGTATAGTCTTCACCCACTACAAAACTCAATGGTACAATTCTACTCATGTGAATAAATGTGTCGATGTCGAGCATGAAAATAAATCATTGGATTATTGGCCCTTGATGAATGCCATTAAACAATGCAAGGCAACTCACCAGTGATGTCAATGAGTACCAAGGTACCCAAGTACATCTTGCGAAGTGCAAATATATGTGTTGATATAGATCCACTTGCAAGATCTGACGATCAAGGGACATTGATGAATTCCCATGATTATCAGCGAGAGAACTTGCCATTAAGGCATGCAAACCTCCAAGTACTCAAAATGAACTCTAGTATATATCCCAGATAAGGTGCTGAGGTCAATGGGGAAAGGCTTGTTAAAAGGTGGGCCTTAAGGAATCCCACATCAATCAATGTGATTTGGTGTAAAAATATTGGTAGGACTATCAATGAAAAGATCTCACAGTCAAGCAGTGGATATGGCAAGGCTATGTAGTCATGGAAAGGGAGCTGGTTTTATCCAGAAGGAAAATTGGAATGGAAAAATGAACTAAAAAAGATAAAGGGATGTATGCAACTCAGAAAGATAGGTATGTGGAGTCATGATAGTTAAGGCAATGAAATAGTCGACTCTGGTATGGATGACTAATGTGCATTGAAGGAGAAATGTGGGTAAACATTCATGATGCAAATGTGTTTATGAATGGTTTCTGTGTAACAATAAGTAGCATAATGTTTATGATGAGTAACAGATCCTTCAAGCTGTCTATAAAAGCATGTTTTTCAAAGGTTTTGTCACTCTTGAAAAATCACTTTAGCAGCAAAATGAGATCGTCTTTGAACCTGAAACAAAACTTAGTACAAATTTCTGCATGAAACTTAGTAGTGAATATGTATTGAATATAATTCCCCCTCCCCAACTGATCTAGTTGCATGTCCTCATGCAACCTAGCATGAAACTTATGGGAAGTTCGTAAAATAAAACATATCATGCAGAAAGAAGTACATAAGCTGCAAAGAAAATGCCAGGAAACAATAAAATGTGTTATACCTGTTTTCGTTGCGCTCGTGGTTCGTCATTGATCGATGTTTGAAGTGACTCAAAGAAAAACAATTCAGCATTAATTATAAAAGAAATTTCAAGAAAAATGAAAATGTCCATTTGCAACTTTATTTTTGTTTTTGGTTGTTTTTTTTTCTTTTTAACTTTTTATTGTTTGTGATTTTTATATTTTATTTTTATTTTTATTTTCTTTTGCAAAATTAATTTTTTTTATCGATAAAACAAAAGAAATAATTTTTATAATTTTATATATTTTTCTTGTTTACAAAACACAAATAAAAATGGAAAAAACACTCAAGATTAAATTTATCCAATGCGCGTTCCTAGGCATTCAACATTAATGTCTCGGCTCCTTAACAAACATTTATAGTTAAAAATTTTAATAGTTGTGAAAACCAGCTGCAACAACCGGCTGCAACACCCAACTACAACACTAATAGCTGTAACGGCCAGCTGCGACACCTAGCTAGAAGAGCAAGCTGCGACACCCAGCTGCAACAGCCATCTACGACAACCAACTGCGACAATCGTCTACAACAACCGACTGCAATAACTAGTTGTGATAGCCAATTGGAACAACCAGCTAGAACAATCGGCTTCAACAATTAGCTACGACAACCAGCTGGAACAACCAACTGGAACAATCAGCTACGACAGGAAGATGCAACACACAAGAAACTTTCTGCGTGGTGAGAAAATTATTTCATTGTGCACTTTTATGGATTTAAAAATCAAATATCTTGGAAACATTATCAACGAAGCATGTTTTACATTTTTTTTAATTCATGACATCATTTCAACAACAAAATTGACGATCTTCGAACCTGGAAAATGTTAGTACTAAACTTGCAATCAAACTTGTGAGATTATTGTAAAATGCAGGAATTAGTACAAATGCGAGCAAATTGAAATTAAAAAATAAAGTGTGTTTTTACCTTTATCTTTGTGTGCTGTCAAAGTGACTTGAAGAAAACAAATTATCGTGGAGCGTAAAATTCATGTGTTTGTATTGTTTTCGGGAATGTAAGAAAGTCCATTTGCAATTTTAGTAGTTTTGCAATGTTTAAATTTTTCTTTTTATGTGCAGATGCGGTGGCTTTATCAATTTTCTCCTTGGTATTGGCTGCCTCATTATTCAGAAATTCTGCCCAAGAAAACCACTACTTCGAGACCCAAATGATACACCTTCAACCCCACAAAAACAATGGTTGAATATAGGAAAAACCTCATCTTATAAGCTTTTCGGAAATCAACACAGACTAGACCAATCCGCGTGACTTTAATATCTTACTTCAAGGCATGGCGGAGCATGAATGAAATTGATAAACAATGTTAGGCATTGATGTTTAGTCACTCAATGCACTGCAAAACATTAGAACCAAAATCCAAATTTTGTTTTAATCAGGACGAGAAAAATGATAGTGGTGGCAGTTTATATGTCATCCCTAAGCCTCACTCCCCAGGCTTCATTTGTGTTATTTTTTAACATGAGTTAAAGAACTAGATGGTATGAAAGGAAAGGCTAGGCCATGCATTAGTTACAAACCTCAAATTCCTGAGTTAAGACTTTTAGCTTGTCATTGCCACTTTCAAAAACTAAAAAAAAACTAGGTGTACCCAAATAGCATAGGAATCCAGCATGTATCCCCATCGATCTGACCCTGGAGAGAATGGCCGACTCCTTAAATAAATTGCTAGTACTGTTGAGAAAGTTGCGTGGCCCATCTTTAAAATTTCCATTAGTTACCAGATAACCTTTTACGATTTTCGATTGGGTTAATCTCTTTGATTGTCACACCATCAATGAGCGACCCACAATTGGGAATATCAAAATCATTATCCTTGTATGTCATCAAGCTTTAGTGTGTAAATATGATACTGTAAAAGAAAATAGTCATATAATATTCAAGAAGACACTTTGCATGTTCCATATTAAAATATATCCTTCATACATGTCAGTTCAAGATTATCATAAAGGTGACGTTAATATGCAATTGAGTTGAGTTTTCAACATTAACCCAAGTATATTTTATTATCATTACAAAGACCATCTTCCCTAAGACGCAAACCATGCTAAGAAGTTTTTATTTGAACACCTGAGAGGCATACTGTAGTAATTGAGACAAAATGTTGGGCCACCATCTGGATCATGGAGTGAGAAGAGGCCACGCTTAGACCCTTGGAAACAATGACGCTCTCAGAGTTTATACATCTCCTCTCGTTTATTAATTGATGAATTACATCATCCCTCCGTAGAAGGCACTCTCTCTTATTGATTTCACTGCAAGTTATAGCTCGCCATGCATTTGGAGCAGTGAAGGGAAGGGACACCCCCTTCATGTCTCTGGTTGATGGATCACAACCTTATTTAATCCTGGAAATATTGATATCCATAAACATATATTTTTGTAACAACCATATCTATTAACAGTTTTACAAGAATACATCCTCCAAGAAGAAAAACTTTATCAATTCAAAAATAGAAAAGAAGGCATCAACTCTTGGCATCGATTGGGTCGAAAAAATAATCTTAGATTGGCTACATCAACTACTGGCTATCATCAACGAATGACCCAATGGATTTCAGTGACTCGGACTCGTGTCTTGTCATGTTGTATGTGGCATGTGTTGAAGGTGTTGGAACAACACGTGAAGTGGGCCTTATCTGTGGTAAGAACTTTCCTCCATGGGTTCATAAACCGATTGCATGCGAAGGCACTGATCCATCAGCTAACAAGTGTCCAAGAAGATATTGCCACATGGGATCGACTCTTGGATATTCTCTCAGATGGTTTACCATGACCATGTGGGGAATAAAGATATAATTTTAAAGAACGGTGATAATAATCTATCTATTGGTTCACAGACATGCAAATAAGAATGATCCATCTACACCTGGCATGAAGTAGTGGGATTGAGTGGATCGATTACCGGCATCGACTAAGGAGGTTTTATTGTGATGGTTTCTTCTACATTATGTCATATAGTATATTCAATCCTTTCATGTACATGAATTTGGGAGAGTGTAGAGGTAGATGGGATATTTTGACATCTTACAAAGGACACTTTACAAGATATAGGTTCAGTAATAAACACGATCAATGGAGTATTTATATGCTAGTTTAAATGTATCAAAGACGTTGTCAATTTATAGGTTCGTGTACTTCGTGATCGTATGTTACTTGCTGATACGTTGTGATCAAACCCATCAATTAAATATTTGACACCTTGGGTTTGAGAGCCATTATGAGCCTGTGCAGCTTTCTTCTCACGCTGTCTCCATCGCTCCTCTTGGATGCTTTTCACTACCATCTTCATTCTATTGGTATCAAACCCAAACCCAAACCGCTGCCTTGGCTCTCACCACCTGTCTCTGAAACGTGCCAAGGGTCTTTATTTGGATCGCTTCACTTTCCAACCTTTCATATTCTCATTCACAAGATTGATATACCAAAATTGCCATTAGAATTCATGTTTAACCATAGTAAAATTCATTCAAACCTGAGTGGAACGTATGGCAGTTTACATGGCTGAGAGGTGGTGATTGAAAGACACAAGGATCGAAACCACGTCGTTGATGATAGTCTGGATTTTTGTTCAGGATTTGTTTTATGTAAGGATTTAGCAGTTGAAACCGCCATAAAGAACGTGTCATGCATCAAAATGGAGCGCAAGGTTTTCTTTTGAACATAAATCTTTCATTTAATGGGCCTAAATTTTTGCATAGTTAGATAGATTTTGACTATTTTTCTCCCAACTAACTCAGCAAATGCGTGAATGATTTCAAGAAGTTGAAACCGCCACCCTCTGAAAGATATTTTACCATACAGTTTTAATGTAGAATCTTCAAAACAGATGGCATGGTCAGTTATGATTTGGATATGCTCTCATTAAGATCGTTTATATACACCTGAAAATTCTCTTTCAATTTTCTTTTTATAGCAAAAAGAATCCAACTATGAATAACGTCCCTTATCATTCATAAAGAGTCAGGCCAGAATTGGTCAAATGAGGTGGATGATCTGCCATCCAACTTAGAAAATATGTGAAGAATTTGTAGGCAGTTGAAACTGCCAGAAATGGATTCCCAACAACCAGATTTGTAAAAAAGAAAAATTGGTTGCGTTTATTTTATTTGTTTTGGACTGAGGAAAGAGCTTCATATGAGAATGATTTTATTGTTTTGCAGGTTTTGATTCAAGGTAGAAAGATGAAGTGGATTAGGTTTCGGATGAAGGCGAGAGATGGAATTGCTACCACTCAACCATAAATAAACCAGACTCAGAAGACGCAGTTCAATTGTGACATATGCTTAGCCACTATTTTAGTTTAAAATTTTCCAAAGAATGCACTCTCAACCCATATGAATTTGCAGGCCAATTTTATTTATAAATTGAATTTTTTTTAGTAAATGGAGATAAATGATTTGCAGATTGAGGCATTAGTTTGTTCATTCTGTTTCATCTTATGTGTTTCAGCTGCATCTGTTATAGCTGATGTTTTAGCTTGGCATTACTATTTCAGCTGTTCTTTCCCCTACAATTGTTACAACCTTTCAGCATGGATCTTTGTAGGCCACTTATTCGATTTTAGTGAAATAATTCTAATGCGCCTACTGTTCTAATTGCAGATCCAGGATGGAGTGCGCAAATTTCAGAAATGGTTTGGTTGAGGCATTATTTGCAGAGTTAATTTTCAGACAACTACATGATGAAGGATGAAGGAAAAAATATGGCTGCGACTCCAACCAACGAGAACCTTATAAGTGTGACATTGCTTCAGTTGTTGTTTCAGCTTGGATTTGCAGCTATTATAATTTTAGCGACTGTTTTAATCTAAAATGAATTTGCCACATAAATTTGCAGACTAGTTTTATTTTACAAATTGAATTTTTTTTTAGCAAATGGAGATAATGAATTTCAAAATAAAGATGAAATCAATTAAGCATGTTGCAAAACATTAATTATTCATTCCTGAAAAATTTAGAAAACATCCTACTTTCTGATCTTGGCTGTCGCACAAAGCGCGAAGGAGAGCATACTTATTCTGAGTGAAAGCAAAAACTAAAAATAAAATACTACCTACTCTATGCTAATTGCGGTTTTAGAAAACAATTACGTGTAGTTAAATATCCAGTGTATCCATTCATGTAACAACATTAAGAATACATTCAATGTTATTTTTGCAAATAGAAGATGAGGATAAACAGAAATGTGTGAAATTAATTGTTGTGACTGTGAATTAACTAGAAAAAAAGAAAAACTAGATTGTTCTAACCTCGTACTTGCTTGAAACCATCGTTCGATAGGGATTTCATAGGCATAGTTTTCACTCCTTAGATCATTCTGCAACTCATTGTTGTCGTCCTTGATCTCTTGCTCGCATGATTTTCTGTTATCATATGTGCAGGATTCTTCATATGTTGATTCCTTGTTTGTTGCTGGAGGAGTAATTAAGCTCTCGACTGCTATCAGGATCTCCTTTTCAAGAGAAGAGGAGATCCCTACTTTCACAAGGATCTGAGTGAGATGTTCCAAGCTTAAACTCGTTGTTAAATCATTTTGAAAAAGGGATTCTTACAGCACCCAAATCTAAATGAAAAAATTAAAGAAACACTCTTGCTGAAACAAATTAAGAAAACACTCTATACAAAAAACAATTACTCTTCACAGTTGCAAAAAAACACACTTGTTGAAATCGAAATTCACACTTGCAGAATTGAAATTCACTCATTGCAGAAATTAAAATTCACACATTGTAGAAATTGAAATTCACACTCTAGTGTACGCTTGCAAAAAATTAATCAAACTAAACTTCAATCCATCATGCTTCCCCGGCAACGGCGCCAAAATGTTGGGCCAAATTACTGTTGTTTTAATTCCATTTTAGTAATTGCCCAACCATTTAATTTGTCAATTCGAGGTTCGTAGGATTATGAATCATATGCAAAGTAGATGCAGGACTGAAGAGAAATTAAGCTAATCTAACCTCCATGACACTAAGACTAATCTAATCTAATCCCCCTTAAGCTAAAACAAGCAATTGCTAATCTAATGCTGGAAGCTGAAACACACAATTGAAAGTAAATTGCATAAAAGAAAGACAACATATGAAGAGCAAGAAGACAACACATGTGAGCTCACATTAATAATAAATAAATCTTAATTTACATCACAAGAATTAATGACAAATCATGAAAGCATCAAAGCCAATATTATGAACAGAAGCTAAGAATTCCCTTCTCCATATTACAAAGTCAAGACTAACTTCCACAATCTACTATCTATCTGTGATCTATATCCTATGATGCCAAATGAAGAGAGAGCACTCTCTTTTATACATGAACTCCTTTGAGAAGAAGATAACCATCTCATAATGAGAGATACACTATTCACTCAACCACTCCACTACTTTCCTATTATTACAAGATATGATCCCTTCAAATCCTCCACATGTGTCTCACAAATTCTCCACATGTCTCTCATAAATCCTAAATAGGATATGCCAACCAAATCTTCATGATCTTATCATTAGAATTATCTTGAATAATTACCTCCTTGAANATACTAAAATGAATAAAGTGGAAATAATAAGGTGAAACCCACATATATGTATGGAAATGGTATGATAAAATGTTAATGGGACGATGAAATGTGAGGAATAGCGGAAGATAAAGTGTATGAAAATGTGACATTTCCGAGTCTCAACATACTCTAATGCACAAATCCTTTTATTAAAATTCAGAGTACTTAATCTCCCAATTCACCCGTCAAGGTGGAAACGAGGCAACTTACCCAAAGTTTGAGGGCCCCAATACATTTGTGACTTTGAAATTGAACTAATTATAAACCCAATCAAATGTTTTTGGAGAAGAACAATGTCAAACCGATTCTCAAAATTTGTCATATAATGGGTGAAATATAGATATAATTGATGATCTTACTTTAGTTTAAATTGAAAAAAAAAGAATATCACACATTTTCTCACATAAATCCACCCTTTTCACATCCTTCAAAATCAATCATACTTACAGAAAGTGAGTCATTGGTTAGTATTTTTGAATGTTGGAATACTATGAAAAACATTACACTTGAACATTTGGCTTCATCAGGAGTTCAAGGGACCACATCAATGCAACCTCAAATGGTTGCGGGAGGTTATCAAAATCCTCTTGGCACACCCAATAGTTTTCTAGGTTCTACTTTTGGGGACAACCCTTTTCCATGGAATGGTAATATTCATGGTAGAAATAATGCATCCTCGAACACAAATTCCAATTGGAATTATCCTTAGTCAATGGCAAGAAATTCCCCAGAGGGTCATTTTCTGATTTATCCTAGAAAAATGCCTAGGGGTAGTCCACGTATCAACCCCATTCCATAATGGAGTGGTCAAGATTTAGGAAGTAATCAATCCTTCTTGAGCCATCTTCTACAAAGGGGGAATTTACCTTGGAATTATAATCAATCCCAAGGACAACTACGAAGGTGTGGTAAGGATCCAATAATTAACAATCCTCTTGGGACTTACCTTCGTAAGGGAGAAATCCACCCATTGGTCATGATCCAAGAAGTACCCAATCTTCTTAGTGGAAGTCTTTGCAAGGGGGAGTCCCACCAGTGAATTATTTTCAAGCCCAAGGAAAGATACCATGGTGTGGTAACGACCTAAGAAGAAACCAACCCTATTTGGACCTACCTCCACAAGAGATAAATCCACCCATTAGTCAAGTTCTAGGAAGTAATCAATATTTATGGATCCAACCTCTGGAAGGAGGAAACATACCTTGGAATACCAATAAAAAACAAGGACAAAATAAATGGAATTATCAGGTTCTAGTAAGTAACCAATCTTCTCAGGACCCAACTACATTGAGAAACCAACCATATACATAGTACCACATGCCCCCAAAGGTGATCTACGCAGAACAATGCATAATCATAACGCACAAGTTTCTCATAACAAAATTTTTGTTGAGGAAATAACTCAAGAACCATAATCCATTTCCACCATGGAGGTATTGCAATATTGTCATGCACAAAGAAATGAACTATTGTCTTTGACTATAGTTGATGATCCATCTTATATGAATTCGATCACATTAGACTTAGACGAATCAACCTATAGGATTCCTTCCAAAGTTGCTTTTCATATTAAAGTAACATCTCATGGAAAGAATATCTTTCAAACCATAGTTGATGAAGGGGCCTCAACTTTTGTCAAGTTGTTTAAATTTTGGAAAGCATTACGATCAACCACCTTAGTTCAATCCGATACTATGTGAAAAACATTTGATGGACATTCATTCTCTCCTCGCAGTCTCATTGTAGCCTTCCCTATTGAATGGGGTGGAAAAACAGTCACAGTGGTTGTTGAGGTAGTAGATGAACCTATAGTTACAAATTTATGTTAGGACATATTTGGATACATGAGATGATGGTTATAGTGTCTTCAAAGTCTGAAGTGATTCGGTTCCCTCATTGGGGGAATATTGTAATGATCGACCAATTATATTACTACATGCTTGAAATTGTTGTCTAGTTGAATGTTCCTTTCATTAGGATTCTCTAAATTAGGTTCAAGACATTGGGGTAGAATCATTAAAAAATGATTCCCTCATGGGAAAATTTATGATCCCACAACCCTTATCTATTGTTTAACTATCATACCAAGCTATTGAAATGGCTTCAACAAATTTGGATCAAAATCGTCCCTTGATGGAGGAATATGATCTAGTTACTTGGCCCATTTTGGCTGTGAGCTCTCCCATCTCACTTGAATTATTAGGAGGGATTTTATCATCAGTTGAAACTATCCTTGAATTCATAAACATTTGGTTGTACCCACATAAGGACATCTTTTATGCGGCCATTGGGAGAATAATTGGTTTAAATCCACCCAAGTTTAGGAGCACCCTTTCTATGTTCCTCGATGTTATCAAGTATATTTGGAAGCATGCATATAGGTTAAGGTTATCCCTTTGTGAAGATGAATTTGAACCTTTTGCAACCCAAAATTTCCATAGGGTTGAACCTGTCGAAAATTGGTGGGTTATCCCATCATATCTGTATTTTCCACCATTCTGACAGAAGAGGCCATCGAACATGGGACACCCTAGTTAGCACACCATTTCCATTTTGGTGTCCATGCTGAGATATTGTCATAGGCTTGGGAGCCCAATTAGTCCCATCATGACCTCGAGTTTGAGACCACATACTTCTCTTCCATACAGTTCTGACATTTTCCTAACGGGATCCCTATTTTGTGTAAGTTTACCTAAGCATGTGTTAAAATATCCACATGAACATTTGTGCTTGCTGCTTTGGTGCTTATTTATGATGTTGCGTATCTACCTTTACAGTCACTTTTTACTCAATGATTACTATAAACCATTGCTTCTATTTAAGTTGACCTATACATACGAGAACTATTTTATTCAGGTAGTTGATGGACCATGATTCATTGTGATTTATGATTTTGGTGTTTTTCGCAAGAATTAGCATGAAGTAAACCACATTTCCCCTTTTCTACTTGTTCATCGCACCAAATTGGAAAATCCTAGTTGGTTTGATTTCACCCTCCATCAACAAATAATCCTGCTTCAGGTAGGCAACTGATGGAGGGAACATCCATAAGAGTGTACACAACTAACTCAGTCCTTGTTTTCAATATTTACCTTTTCCTTGTCCTGGCCCATGCTCTTGAAAAATATAAAATGCCCATGCAACAATCATTCCCTCCCCTGTACCATAGCACTCTTTATTATTATTTTTGAGCCAATATATGAAAAAAGTAATAAAAATTAAAAAACACAAAAATAAAAAAAGGAATATTATTGAATCTATTCATAATTCATCATGGAGAAAATGGAAACAGTCAGTCCTTATAACCCTTGAACACGACACATATCCCTACATTAGTTATAAGTACACCATTTACAGTTGCATTAGGAAGTTGTACTAGTAATTTGAACAGATCTCCACTGATAGGTTATCCTTACTTTCATTTATGGAGCTTTCATCAATTCATTTAGAATTGGTGAATTTTACAATGGTTGGTTACTTGAGTCTTATGTTTCCAAGTTTCACTATGCATCGTGCTATGTGTTCAAGGGATGTCAAACCAATTTCGTCCATTCCTCAAATTTTCCTAACCAATCATGTCGGCCTTCCTTGTGTTAGTATACAGTGTTGGATCTCACATCTCTACCAAATTATATCATCCTATTGATCTCAGTTTCATCTTAGTTGATGTGGGATGCATTAATTCCCTCCTTGTGACAAGTACATTCCCATCAATGCCAGATAATCATCTAGGAAATGGATCTAGGAACCCCAATGAGTAACTTGGATCTTGCAGTCATTAGTGGTAAGTTTCCTCGCAAATGACAATGGGTATACACCAATGACCCCTAATTGTTTGATTCTACAAGTGCTCGACTTCAGAAACATCTATTCACACTTGTCAATTTGTACTCAAGTACATTGGAGTCCATCATCATTATCGGTGGGCCTCCTCGCATATGTTAATGATATACATTAATGATTGGTAGTCAAATGGTGTTTAATTATGCTTGAAATCATATCATTTATTCTCATGATATAAATTCATACTATCGTTGATTTGCTTTAAGAACTTGGTAAAAACAGTAGTATCACTCATCGATGCACTGCTGAGTTGCGCAAGATTAGAAAGCCATGTCAAATTATCATGAAGAACAGGATATTTTTCACTCATCAAAGTGCATGTATACATTTTTTGTAACATTTTATTTTGACATGGATCCACTGTGTATTGTTCGTGGCCATGCTTTTTTACTGCTGACCATGGGTATACTTGTCTTAGAAAGATATTGTATATTTGGGTTATTTCTTTGTTTGACTTGTAGGTTCTTTTCAAACTCGTGCTCTCAAGTTCCTACTCCTTGACCGTCCTACCTTCGTCATCAAAGAGTTCATAATGAAATCAATGTATTTCAGCCCTCAACATAGCTTCAGACCTCACACATTAGGGGGAATCTGCTAACAATAAAATTAACACCCTTGAGAGTGTTGGTCTGAAAACATATTTCTATTTCGCTTGCAACATGAAGATCAAAATTTTGGAACAATTGAGAGATTTAATATCTCATTTGATCGCTGCTTCTACAAAGGAAGAAATGTTTAAATACAAAGGTGGCTCTAAATAGGCCAATTCCATGACCACTTAAGCGCCAAAACCCGGTTCCTTTAACTCATACAGTGGAAAAATGCCTAACATGGGTATTAATTGTCCTTGAAATATGAAAAATCAAGTTTTATGGCTAAAAAACTAGGTAAAGTGTGTTTTTTGAAGAAAATAATAAAAAATATTCAAAAATATTAATCCCACATTCATGGTTAAGCGATTGGGTGCAAAATCCCTATATCTATATAAAGAAGGCATATGAGGTGAATTATAGGAGACAAAATTGACAGAAAAGGCATGCTGGAGGAATTGAGGGCTAGAAATCACTTTTCTACTACAAAGTTTTTGGGAATCAAAGGAATGGATGGTAGAGGAGTAGGTTTAAGAAATGGAGAAGGAAGGAACCTTCAAGGTCTATAAGTATTTCTTCATGTTCATATATTATGAATCAATTCAGTTTTCTTCCCAATTCTTGTTCAATATTTTCCCTTCAAATTTTATGTTGATGTAGAATTGGTAGGCAATTAGATCTAACCTATATTTCTTAAAGATAGTTTGGTAGGATAGTAGGAAGGATTTTGTGGTGATATTTATAGGTGGGAAGGAGATTCAAGGGGCCCCAAGACCAACCATCAAGGAACTCCATCAAACTTTAAGGCTACAAGAGGTTTTATCCTCCCTTCCTCCCCTTCTCAAACTCCATGAAAGAAGGTTTAAGATCTTAGGGTTATTGTGATAATTGATTTTTTTTTCTGTCGATTGAGATTCACACACCCCTTTGAAATATGAGAGTAGGATATAAGTTCAGTTGTAGAATAATCCACTAATAGATTGACGACTCTGTTGGGGAGATTGGGTTTTTTCTCTTAAAACATGTTTTCTTGATTTTTTCCCATTGTTTAGGTGTTTCTTACCTTTTAAAATCTTTAATGCATTCTTTATATTTGTCTTTGAAGGCTATAGTTCAGTTTTGGAGTTTAAAACCGACATAGATTGACCTTTGCACAACCAAATTTTGAAATATTTGGATGGGATCTTCAGTTTATTGGAAACATGTAGGTATAGGATATGTACGGTTACATGTTCCCTACAAAAAATGTGGGTTTAGGCTAGTAAAGTCACACGTTCCTTGGAAACACACGGGTTTAGGTCATACACAGTCGTGTATGGCACAAAGTCTAGTATTTTGGGCATAATATCCTCATTTATTGTTTGTTTTAAGTGATTTTTTTTCTAGGGAAATATTAGGAAACCCTGTAATTGGTTTGAGAATATAATTTCATATATTTTTGGTCAATATTTGAGGATTTTTTAAGGTTTTAAATATTTGTGTGCCTACTAGCTTGAAAATTGTCACTAAAAATAGGAATTGCAAATCACCATTTTAGGCCTATATTTAGGGATGATTTTGAACTTTTCAAACTCGTATATGATTGTAGATACTTGTTAGGGTATTCTAGGATCATTTTTAAAGTATTTAGGGTCATTTTACCTTGAATTTTGGAATCTTGGAAACCTCCTTAAAAATCTTGGAAAATCACTTTAATTAGTAGTTTTTTTTATGTTGTTCTAGTTTTTCTTTAAAAAGAATGCTCATATATGAAATTTTATGACATGTTTATGATTTAGGTCCTTTATTTCATTCTTAAATGTATGAAATTTTGTCTAATTTGGTCCTTTTAATCACATGTTTGCATTAGGAAATTGTTGAATAATTAAAGAACATGACACATTGTTTCAATTTATGAATATTTAGGCAATGTTTTGAGTTGCATGAGCTTGTTGACCTATCACACAACATGAAATCACATCTAAGACACATTTAAAACCATCATTTGAATCAAATTCACTTAAATTCTAAAAATACGGACTTATAACTTAAGATCAGTTCAAACACAATGAGAGGACCATGTTCATTATTTTCAAAATTCTTGATATAAGTCTTGTTCGATCCCTACGTATCCTCTTCACTTGCACCTTCGGGTGATATTTTGAAAGAGAAATAGGGATCTCAAGTGTAATAGTCTAGGATTAGTTTTGAGCAAAATTACTAGTCTTGCCTATCCTCTTCACTTGCACTTTCAGGTGCTCCCGTGAACGATAAACAAGTATATCAAGTGTAATAGGAATCTTTTGAAGTTTTCAAGCATATTGGCGAGCCATGAGTATCCTCTTCACTTGCACTTTTGGGAGCTTCTGTGAAAGAGAAAGTGGATATCAAGTGTAAATGCTTGTCAATTTTAGAATTTTGCATTTATTTTCAAACCATCAATTTGGAACATTAAATCCAACATTTAAAAAGAAAAGATTATGCAATTGAAAAATCAAAATTAAATCACAATCCTACATTGAAACATAAGTTTGAGAAACTTATTAGAAAAAACGAAAAAAATTGAACATTCAAACATTTTTCGTTTCCAATCAGTGATAGTTGAAGCAAATTGAACACATCTTATGTTTGAAGCCAACCTCTTGAACCCTTGCTAAAAAATTGAAAACTAATTTTTTAAAATTTGTAAAAGTGATTCTATTTTGCATTTTGCATGTTTGAAGTATCTCAAAAAACATCTTACTCTTCTTTAGTTTATAAATTCATTGAAATAAAGGAAAGAGTAGTGAGCATTGTGCATTTGATTGGTTCAACATTTTGAGTCACAAACACCACTAGTTTCACCGTCACTCCTCGAAACTAAGCATACTACACTAAAATCAACGCTTAGTCTAAAATATATCAAGATTATTTTTATATCACCAACATATATTAGGCTAGGGACTTGGAATAAGATTGGAGAGTTAACACCTCCGTGGCTGCAAAACTTTGAAACTAGTATTGATTAAAGAGAATATCAAATACACTATTAGCAACATGTGCATGCTGAGAAAACACTTCTAACACATGTGTTAAGCACGAGGTCAATTTGAACTAGTAAGGGTGGTACCCCCCTCTTTCTTATTTGGCGAGATATGAGAACATTACAATATATCAATTAAGTGACAAGTCCTCGGGGTGAAATCACTTTCTTGAGATATATAGTCTATGTGAGTTATCTTAGACTAGCGAACTGTCCTACCCGGCCACTGATTGTGAAGTGGTAACCATAGTTTATTTTCCTAGGGAATCACACATGCTATTGTGAGTGGGGGACACTTGCAATACCTGAGACATACACAAGGTTTTTTCATTTCCTTAGAGGGTGAGTAGCCAAGAGATAACACTTGCACCCCTAGAGATTGAATAACAATGTAACTATTTCTGGTACCTTCACTATTTAGTAATTTTTGAGGCGTGATGTCCCTCAAAAGATACTAGTTTTGGAAGGCCCTCTAAATCCATATTTTCACTGAACTCTGTTTCATTGGAAAGAAGTTTGCTTGCTGATTATCTTAGGATATTTTTAGATGTATGGACACTTTTATTTTTATTGAGTCTCGCTGCCTTTAGGATTGTTTGACTATATTTTGGTATACTCTAATACACAAATCCTTTTATTAAACTTCAGAGTACTCAATCTCTCGATTCATTCATCAAGGTGGCAATGAGGAATGTTATCCAAAGTTTGAGGGCTTGACTACATTATGGAGGAAGATACATGAAGCACACCTTTGTGGCTTTGAAACTGAACTACTTATAAACCCAATCAAATGTTACTAGAAAAGAACAACATCAAACAGATTCTCAAAATTGGTCACATCATAGATGAAATATAGATAGAATTGATGATCTTACTTTAGTTGAAATTGAAAAATAGAATATCACACATTTTCTCATGTAAATACACCCTTTGCACATTCTTTAAACTCAATCATACTTATAGAAAGTGATTCACTGGTTAGTATTTTTGAAAGTTGGAATAATATGCAAAACAATACACTTGACCCTTTAGCTTCACTGTGAGTTCAAGGGACCACATCAATGCAACATCAAATGGTTGAGGGAGTTTTTCAAAATCCTCTTGGAAAACCCAATAGTTGTTTAGGTTCTACTTCTAGGGGAAACCCTTTACCATGGAATGTTAATATTCATGGTGGAAATAATGCATCCTAGAACAAAAATTCCAATTGGAATTATCCTTCATCGATGGGAGCAAATACCCTAGAGGGTCATACTCTGATTTATCTGCAATGCCTAGGGGAATTCCACCTATCAACCCCATTCCACAGTGGAGTGGTCAATATTTAGGAAGTAGTCAATCCTTCTGGAGTCAGCTTTCACAAGGGGGAAACTTACCTAGAATTGTTAATCAAGCCCAAGGATAACTTCCATGGTGTGGTAAGGATCCAAGAGATAAACAATCCTCTTGAGACCTACCTACACAAGGGGAAATCCACCCATTGGTCATGATCCAAGAAGTAGCCAATATTCTTGGGGGAATTCTCTGCAAGGGGGAATCCCATCTTGGAATTATTTTCAAGCCCAAGGATAACTGCCATGGTGTGGTAAGGACCTAAGAAGTAACCAACCCTCTTTGGACTTACATCTGTAAGGGGGAAATCCACCCATTAGTCAATTTATACGAGCTAATAAATATTTTTTGATCCAACCTCTAGAAGGAGGAAACATACCTTGGAATTCCCATCAAAATCAAGGACAAAATCAATGGAATGGTCAGGTTCTAGTAAGTAACCAATATTCTTGGGACCCAACTCCATCAGGAGAAAATCCACCCGGTGGTCATGTTTTAGGAAGTAACCAATATTTTTGGGACCTAAATCCATCAAAAGGCAATACACCAATTGATCATGTTATGATAAGTACACAATCTTCTTGGGGGAAGCCTTCGCAAGGGGGAAAACCACCTTGAAATGCTAATCAAATCCAAGGACCACCTAAATGGTATGGTTAGATTCTAGGAAATAACCAATCTCACTGGAGTCTAACCCCTCAAGGGGGAAATCCACCGATTGATCAATGTTGTGGTCTTATTATAGGAAATATCCAATATCCTTGGAGTCTAACCCCATAAGGGGGGAATCCACCCATGAATCCCATTCCACAATGGAGTGGTGAGGTTCTAGAAAGTAACCAATATTTTTGGAACAAACCTTTAATACCTAGGTTTGATCCAGCTAGGCCACCACATGG
Organism: Pseudotsuga menziesii; assembly: GCA_001517045.1. NCBI lineage: Eukaryota > Viridiplantae > Streptophyta > Pinopsida > Pinales > Pinaceae > Pseudotsuga > Pseudotsuga menziesii. The sequence continues at coordinate 32,425 of LPNX010759606.1, read as the reverse complement.
ACCTCATGCCAATGGTATGATGGGTTTCATAAAAAACCATGTGCATATTACCTTGCAAATGGGACAAATGTCTATTCAAAATTTCTACCTACAACTGGCCAGGATATGAAGAAACTTTATAATCCTTCCCTAACTTCTGAAACTCTCATAGTTCAATCCATGGACCTTAGCATAAATAAGAATAAGTACAAGGGTAAGAACATTGTTAATCCTTCCTAAACTCCTGAAATTCTCAGAGTTCAATCCATAGAGCTTGGAGGAAAAAAGAAGAAATACAAGAGTAAGAAGAATGCTTACTTTGGGAAGGGAGATGCACTAAATCCACCTCAATATAGTGGGAAACAAAAATCCATTGTATTGATGCAACCTAATATTCAGCACCATCATCAAATGGTTTCTACAGAGGTGGCACTTCCATCAGGGGGAAACTAATCAAAATATCCGCAAGGGGGAAATGATCCCAATGCCAATGTATTCATGGATGTTCATGAGGTGAACATTCAAATGATATATCATTCTTATGATGTCCCTTATCATATATTTGATCAATTGGAATCACAACCAAGTGGTTCTCTCACCATTGAGAAACCAACCCTAGACATAGTACCACACACCCCCAAAGGTTATCTATGTATAACAATGCATAATCCTAACACACGAGCTTCTCATAATGAACATTTTTTTGAGGAAATAGATCAAGCACCATGTTCCATGTATGCCATGGAGGTATTGCAATATTTTTATGCATAAAGAAATGAACTATTGTCTTCGACTAGATATATTAATCCATCTGATATGAATTCGATCACATTGGACTTAGATCAATTAACCTGTAGGATTCCTTCCAAAGTTGATTTTAAGAGTAAAGTAACATCTCATGGCACGAATATATTTTAAACCATAGTTGATTAAGGGGCCTTCACTTGTGTCATGTCGTTTAAATGTTGGAAATCATTATGATCAACCACCATAGTTCAATCCCCTAGTATGTGAAAATCATTTGATGGACATTCTTTCTCTCCTCATAGACTCATTGTAGCCTTCCCTATTGAATGATGTGGAAAAAAAATCACAATGGATGTTGAGGTAGTAGATGCACCTATAGATTACAAATTTTTGTTATGACATATTTGGATACATGCAATGATTCGGTTCCCTCATTTGGGGAATATTGTCATCATCGATCAATTAGATTACTGCATGCTTGAAATTGTTGTCCAGTCGAATGTTCCTTTCATTACGGATGCTCTAAAGGAGGTTCAAGACATTGGTGTAGGATCGTTGAAAAATGATTCCCTCATGGGAAAGTTTATGATCCCGCAACCCTTATTTATTGTAGAAATATCATACCAACCTATTGAAATGGATTCAACAGATTGGGATCAAAATATTCCCTTGATGGAGGAATATGATCCAGTTACTTGGCCCATTTTCGCTGTGAGATTTCCCATCTCACTTGAATTCTTAGAAGGAATTTTATCATTAGATGAAACTATTCTTAACGCCATAAAAATTTGGTTGTACCCACCTAAGGACATATTTTGTGGGGCAACTGGGAGCATAATTGGTTTAAATCCACCCAAATATAGGAGCATCCTTTGTATGTTCCTTGATATAATCAGCTATAGTTGGAAGCATGCATATAGGTTCAAGTTATCCCTCTGTGAATATGCACTTGAATCTTTGCAACCAAAAAATTTACATAGGGTCGAACCTATCAGAAATCGGTGGGTCATCCCATCATATCTTTATTTTCCACCATTCTGAAATAAGAGCTTACCGAACATGAAACACCCTAGTCAGCACCCCATTTCCATTTTCATGCCCATGCTGAGTTATTTTCATATGCCTAAGATCCCAATTAGTCCCATCATGACCTGTAGTTTGAGACCGCATACTTCTCTTCCATACATTTTTTACCATTTCCTGATGGGATCCCTATTTTGTGATAGTTTACATAAACATGTGTTAAAATATCCACATGAATATTTGTGCTTACTACTTCTGTGCTTATTACTGATGTTCCATATCTTCCTTTGCAGACACTTTTTTCTCAAGATGCCTATAAACCATTGCTTATGTTTAAGTTCACCTATACATACGAGAACTATTTGATTCAAGTATTTGATGGACCATGATTAATTATGATTTATTATTTTGGTGTTTTTCATAAGAATTAGCATGAAGTAAACCACATTTCCCCTTTCCTACTTGTTCATTGCACCAAATTGGATAACCGCAATTACTTGGTTCGATTTCACCATCCATTGACACATAATCCTACTTCAGATAACTAATGGAGGGAATGTATGTGAGAGTGTGCACACCTAGCTCATCCCTTGTTTGCAATGTTTATCTTTTCCTTGGCTAGACCCATGCTCTTTAAAAATAGAGTATGTCCACGCAACACTCGTTCCGTCACATGTACCATAGCATTCTTTATTATTTTTTCGAGCTAATAGATGAAAAAGTACTAAAAATTATAAAACACAAAAAAAAGAATATTACTGAATCTATTCATAATTCATCATGGATAAAATTGCAACAGGTAGTCCTTGGCACCCTTGAACATCACACATATCCCTGCATCAGTTATAAGTACGCCATTTACATTTGTATTAGGAATATCTACCAGTAATTTGAACAAATCACCACCTATAGGTTATCCTTCCTATCATCTATGGCGATTTCGTCAATTCATATGGTATTGGTGAATTTCACAATGGTTGGTTACTTGAGTTTTATGTTGCCAAGTGTCACTATGCATTGTGTTATGTGTTCAAGGGGTGTCAAACCAATGTCGACCATTCCTCAAATATTCCTGACCAATCATGTTTGACTTCCTTGTGTTAGTATATAGTGTTGGATCTCACAACTCGCAGCTTGATGGATCTGTTACTATCAATGCCAAATCATCATCTAGGAAATGGATCTAGGAACCCTAGTGAGTAACTTGGATCTTGAAATCATTAGGGGTAGGTTTCCTCACAAATGACCATGGGTATACATCAATTAACCCTAATTGTTTGATTCTATAAGTGTTCTAATTTAGAAACATCTATTCACACTTGTCAGTTTATAGTCAAGTACCTTGAAGTCCATCATCATTATCGATGGGCCTCCTCACATCTGTTAGTGGTATACATCAATGACTAGTAATCAAATGGTGTTTAATTATGCTCGACATCAGCTCATTTATTTGCATGATATAAACTTGTACTATCATTGATTTGTTTGAAGACCTTGGGAAAACAAATTGTATCACTCATTGATGCACTACTTGAGTTGCGCAATATTAGACAACCATGTCAAAGTACCATGAAGACCATGATATTTTGCACTGATCAAAGTGCATGTATACATTTTTGTAATATTTTCTTTTGACATGGATCCACTATGTATTGTACGTCGCCATGCTTGTTTAATGTTGAGCATGGGTATAAACACCTAAGGAAGATATTGTATATTGGGGTTATTGTGTTGTTTGACTTGCAGGCTCTTTTCAAACTTTTGCGCTCAAGATCCTACTCCTTTACCATCCTACCTTCATCATTGAAGAGTATAAGAATGAAATGAATGTATTTATTCCCTAATCATAGCTTCAAACCTCACACATTAGGGGGCATCTGTTAACAATAAAATTAACACCCTTGAGAGTGTTGGTTTGAAAACATATTTCTATTTTTCCCACAACGTGAAGAAAATAATTTTGGAAAACTTGAGAGCTTCAATCTCTCATTTGACCGCTGCTTCCACAAAAGGAAGAAATGTTTAAAGACAAAGGTGGCTCTAAATATTCCAAGTCCATGGCCACTTAAGGGCCAATACCGAATTCCTATAACTCATACAGTGGAAAAAATGCCTAACATGGGTTTTAATTGTCCTTGAAATACTAAAAATCAAGTTTGATGCCTAAAAAAATAGGTAAAGTGGGTTTTTTTGAAGAAAATAATAAAAAATATTCAAAAATATTAATCCCACATTCATGGTTAAGTGATTGGGTGCAAAAAACTCAATGCTATATAAAGAAGGCATATGATGTGAATTAGAGGAGATAAAATTGAGAGCAAAGGCATGCAGGAGGAATTGAGGGATAGAAATCATTTTTCTACTACAAAGTTTTGGGCATCAAAGGAATGGATGGTAGAGGAGTAGATCTAAGAAATTGAGAAGGAAGGAGCCTTCAAGGGTTTTAAGTATTTCTTCATGTTAATCTATTATGAATCAATTTAGTTTTCTTCCCACTTCTTGTTCAATATCTTCCTTTCAAAATTTATGTTGATGTAGAATTGGTAGGAAATTAGATCAAACCTATATTTCTTAAAGATAGTTTGGTAGGATAGTAGGAAGTATTTTCTGGTGAGATTTTTAGGTGGGAAGGAGATTCAAGGGGATACAAGATCATCCATCAAGGAACTCCATCAAAATTCAAGGAAACAAGAGGTTTTCTCCTCCCTTCCTCCCCTTCTCAAACTCCATGAAAGAAGGTTTAAGATATTAGGATTATTGTGATAATTGATTTGTTTTTTGTCAACTGGGATTCACCCACCCCATAGAAACAGGAGAGTAGGATATAGCTTCAGTTATAGAATACTCCACTAACAAACTAGTTGAGCATGCCTGGGTTCTACCATATACTGACTTAATGTGTTCACGGTAAAACATATATTTGGTCTTGTATTTGTCAAATACATTAGTGAGTCGATAATATTTCTATATAGTGTGACAACTATTCTTTATGAATAGTCATCATTTAGGAGCTTCATGTTTGTGACAATTAGAGTGTTCATTTCCTTACAATCCAAAATCCCAAATCTCTTTAGGATATCAAATGCATATTTTCCTTAGTTTAGGAAGATTTCACCTGGGAACTTCCATACTTCAAGACCCAGGAAGTAATGCATCATGATAAGGTATTTCATTTCAAATTTTTCACAAGATTCTTCTTACATTCACTGATGAGATTCTCATTTCTTGTCAAAAATATATGATCTACATACAATAGTAATATCATGATCCTATCATATTCAACCTTACAGTAAAGGTTGGAATCTTCTTTACTTTTGGTAAAGCCTAGGCTCATCATGAAGTCATAAATTCTTCCGTACCATGCTTTGTGTGCTTTCTTTAATCCATATAATGCTATATTTAGTTGGCACACATGTGTTTTCTTGTCACGTGTCTCAAAACCTGGAGGTTGTTCAATATACATTTCCTCTTCTATGACACCATTTAGAAATGTTGTCTTTACATTAATTTGCTGTAATTTCCATCTTGTCTTGGAAGTAAAAGAAAGAATGTTTATGATTGAGGTATATCTAGCTACTAGTGCAAAATTTTCTTCATAATCAATCCCTTCTTTCTAAGAGAATCCTCGTGCGACAAATATTGCTTTGAAATTTTCAATACTACCATCAGCTGAATGTTTTGTATTGAAAATCCATTTGGAAGAGACCACTGATTTATCCTTTGGTCTTGGCACAACTTCCCAAACATCATTCTTTAAGATAGATTGATATTCTTTAATCATGGCATCCATCCATTGCTTCTTCTTTGAGGATTCTTTAAAACATGTAGGTTCTTCATCAACAAGGTTACACATTAATGCTATGTAGTTGGATTGGATTCTTAGTCTCTTGCTTCCTTTCAGTGCATCATATGTTTATTCTTATTGAATTATATCACAAGCCCAAGCTGGTCTTTTCCCTGTTTATATTGTTTCATGGGGTGTCTCTATAGGTTCTTGTGGTTCTACCATATCCTGAACTTCTTGTATAGGATCCTCTTCATCTCTAACTGGTGGTTTATTGATCTCTACTACTCTGGGAATTTCTTGTTCTTCTTAATCCATATGGGTCTTTCTGGATTTATTGAAGGTTTCATCTTCATCAAATGTGACATCTTTGATGAACTTGATTTTACGAAAACCTAGAATATAGATTATGTATGCTTTTGTTTGATCACTATATCCAACAAATTTCCCTTCTTCCTTGAGGGGTCCAACTTTGATCTTTTCTCTTTGGGAACATGTAGGTAAACATGGCAATAAAATATCTTTGAGTGACTAACTTCAAGCTTCTCATGAGTAAACATTTATTCTGGAGTGTTTCTTCCAAGTGCACTATGGGATAATTTGTTCTAAACATAGACTCAGGTCTTTGCTACTTCAGCCCATAAATACATGGGTAGATATTGATCATGAATCATGGCTTTGAATGCTTCCATTATAGATCTATTCTTCCTTTCTTCTACTCTATTTTGTTTAGGATTATAGGGTGTAGTAATCTCCCTCTTAATCCCAGCTTCTTTGTACAATTCCTTGAATTCATTTGAATCAAATTCTCCTCTGTTATCTAATCTTAATATCTTAATCTTATTTTCAGAGTGATTCTCCACAAGAGCTTTGAACTCTTTAAAATTTTGAAATACTTCATCTTTCCTTTTCAAGAAATATATCCAAGTATTACGTGAGTAGTCAGTAATAAAATAAACATAATAGACATACCCACTTAAGGAATTAGTTGACATTGGTTTGCACACATCTTAGTGGACAATCTCTAGGACCCCTTTTGATTTACTATTACTTATTGGAAATGGATTCTTAGTGTTTTTCCCTTGAGCACATCCTTTGCATACCCCTTCATTGTTGATTAGGATTTATGGTAGACATGTTATTACCTTGCTCACAATTCGTAATGCTTTGTAGTTTACATGAGCAATTCTTCTATGCCATAGTTCACATGGACTGATAGTGCAAGCTGTGAAAGCTGTATTGCCTTTTAGTTTGTAGATCCCTCCTTCTTCAATACATATTACAACTACATCATCTATAGTTTTTCCTTTTTTTCACTTAAGAACTTCACCATATACAAAGGAAAATCTTAAGCCTTTCTTGTCTAGAGATGATATAGAAAGAAGTTAGGCATGGAACATATAAGACTTCTTTCATTTTCATGGACCTACCAGATTTCAACCTGTAGGAATCTTCTCCCATTATTTTTATAGGATATTTATAGTCATCTCCAAGTTGTACTTTGTGTGGATAATATTTATATGTGAGGCATGAGAGAGAATCTCTGTGACCTGTCATATGTTTGGAAACACCACTATTTATGAGACAAGTATCAATTCCTTGAGAGATTGATCCTGTGGTGGTTGATATCAAGACATATTATTCATTAGATCCTTCATTCTCTCTATTCCTCTCTTCATCTCATTAGTTTTGTTCGGCTGCATAGGCATGGAACTTTTTGTTCTTATTTTTGAACTTATTTTTGTTAAATGGACAATGTCTGAGGATATGTCCTAACTTATGACATGTATAACATTCATAGGATGAGTAATCCTTCTTAAAATTCTTACCTTTCTTGAGTTCTAGTGATCTACTTGTTGGAGATCCTTGATCCTTCCTTTTATTTCTTCCATTGTTTGTATGCACTTCTAGATCTTGATCTTGATCTTCATTTAACTTCTCTTCTGTATTTACTAACCTTCCTTCTTCTTGTACACATTCCTCCCATATATTGTTGAATTTGGTTAGCTTTATTCTAGCACATATTCCTTTGATGAAGGAATCCCATTCTCTTGGAAGACCATTTAGAGTGGTCATCACAACTTCAAATTCTTCTACCATGTCACCAATGGCTTCTCATTGTTCTTTGATTTAAGATACTCTGGAGAAGTATGACTGCATGGTTTCTTCCTTTTGCATCTTCACACCCTTGATTTGGTTTCTAAATGTCATTCACATGTTGATATTTTTTCCTTCAAACATATTGGTTAGTGCATCAAACACTTCCTTTGGATTATTCTTTGAGTATACTTGGGAGATCAAGTGATCCTTAATAGAGTTAGCTATGATCCTCTTGACTTTGATCACCTCCTTCTTTTTTTTTGGATTTCACCTCTTCTCTCTCTAGTTCCTTGACCTATTATTTGTTGTATCCATCTAGGTCATGCTCTTCAAGGATGATCATAATTCTATACTTCCATGTGTCACTTCCCCTCCCCTCATCCGAATGATGGAGAAATATGCGAATAAGATGTTGTTGTTGTCAAACAGACGATCTAGCCCCATGAACATGATAATAAAAATGCATTGAATTAAAAACATACATAGATACATTATACATGAAATAAATAGAGGAAGAAAAACACATTCATTCAAGCATTCAGCATGTTCACAGTAATTCATAAGAAAAATATAGTTGCGAAAATTAAATACACAAAGAATACTTATCTTGAAAAGAATCTTCCACACAACTAGCTATGTCTCTGCAATGTTACACCCAACACTAGTCCAATGTGCTCATCAATCTCTCATCATCACTTGCACCCCCGAGCTGGGCATGATTTCTACAAGCAAATAGGGAACAAAAAGCTTACACACATCAAGACCATACACCCATAGTCAAGCCAACACATAGTTGGGTTTCACAGATTGTCCAGCCAAGCCATCACATAACTGGGTTCACAGGCTACTAAGGAAACAAGCCAATAAAATGGGGGTTCCTTGGACTTACTCAGCCAAGACAAACTTCACATCAAACAAATTCAGCCAATTAAAAAAAGGGTTCCTTGGACTTACCCATTCAAGTCAACACAAGCATGTATTTCACAGCAAAATACAATTGTTGGGTTGTAGAGAAATGTTTAGAAACCACAAACATAAATGATAGATGGGTAAAAACAACCCTGGGTGAGAAAAATATGATTCTAGGAATCATTCTTGGGAAATATGGGAGAAACACATCCACCATAAACCCCCAAATCGTACATCTGGAATCAGAAAATGTTTCTAGACATAGCAGGAGCAAAAATGACCTCCATTCACCCAGAAATCAGGAAATCTTGGCTCCCTAACCACTGAGCAACACACCAGCGAATTTATGAGTATGGAACAATGAGGAAACAACATAAATCATAAGGGGAAAATTCCCAGCAAGCTCAACTGCATGAGGAGAGGAAAAACATCCTCTTAAAGCCCCCAATATCATGGGTCTCTTCCCCCATTCACCGAGCAACACAAAAACTACTTCCCAGCCATGGAGAAAAAATGGGTAAATTGTAGAAAAACATGAGGGAACCTCCCATCTTACTCATAAGGAAAAAAATACTTCTTCAAACCCCAAGAATCATGGTCCCCTTCTTCCCATTTGTTGGCAACACAGAAAATGAATTCTGGGCATGGAGAAAATGAAGAAAACATTAAGAAAGTCATGAGGGAGAAAGCTCAACAAGATTCAGTTGCATGAGAGAGCCCAACCTCCATGAGAACGGGTGGGAAAATGAAAGATATGGGTGAATAATGGCTTGGGAATGCATTTTTAATAATTTAATTGCCCCACAAGTAAAAAACACATTTTCCAAAAATGAGTGGCTTCCCAAATTTGAATTTGACCTCCATACCTTTCCCATACCATGGAAATAAATTCTTCAACCACTTCTAGATGACTGGGCACAAAAGGACAAAATGGGTAGTTGACAACTTTATGGGTTTTCCCTTTGACATTTGGATTTTAACCATTGTCTCAAGGGTTTGAATGTTTCCCCCTCCCTATTCCTTGTGAAATCATGCCCCCATCTCTTTAACGTTGCGACACATAGCTAGTTGTGGTATCTCTATTAATTGCATAGTTACATGATGTCTCAAAACATATTGTGCCTGGATAGAACATAAACCATCGACATCGATTTTAATTGTCGAAACATAAAATACTAAATCCATGGTGGGGTCTTTGCCTTGAGCTCCACACCATGATTTATTAACACTATTTACATCATATGCAATTCAATACCATGGGGTCAAAAATAGGGTGTTACATTCCCATCCCCCTTAAATAGCACTGTCATCAGTGCTTTACAAAAATTTAGCAAAATGCTACACTGGCACCGCCCTCATTACTATGCAAAATTGAACCAAAAATTGGGTGTGCCAATCACATGGCATCCTCCAGCTCCCATGTAGCTATATCAGGGCCATGGTGCTTCCTCTGCACATTTACTTGTCCAAGGGTACGATCTAGAGATCCTCCTTGTTTCCACCTCGTGGTTGTCTTACATACGAACTCCTCCAAGTCCTTGATTGCATGCATTATTACACACCACATGATCATTTTTCTGGTTCTTGGAGAATCCTTCTCTTCATCTTGGAACATTTCCAATGTCTTCGGCAACCAACAATACCTATGCTCAAGCCCTAAGAAATGAGTCAATTCCCATGTTAGTATTCACAAGATTTTCCAAAAGCATAGATGAATCACATGCACATGTATATTGACATAAAATCAACAAGAAGTTTCCAAGTGAACCAAATACTTATTTGCATAAGTATCATCTTTTGGGTCCACAGGTGTCCAACTGGGTTTTATACAACCATGTCACTCACAACCTTGCCCCAACCCATACCCAGGTGTGCATTAAAATGTCACACGGTTTCTACAAGCCTTGGATCACCTAAAAATACCTCTCAACTGAGGTCTTAGAGATCCGGTCTTGAGCCCAACACCTCTTTGGGTGCTTCAATGGTAGTTCTACTCAAAAGCCTGCACCTCCTCTAGGTTCTTACCAAGCTCAGGTGCTTCCCTTTCAAACACCACAATGAATTTAATTCACATGTCAGATTCATTCCTATAGGATGCAATCTATAATAAGATTTTCAAAACTATGGCGACATCATATGCTCATGTATATTTACAGAAAATAAACAACAACAAAATTTTGATAAGTAAACCAAGTACTTATCTGTATAGCATCTCTCAACCAAGATCTGGTCAGCCCCTGCTTCAGAGCCTAACACCTCCTTGGGTGCTCAATGGAAGCTCTAGCATACGGTCCTAACACCTTTTCCAGTGCTCACCAATGCTCAGGCCCTTCCTTTCCAGGCATCATAATAGATTAATTCACATGTCAGATTCATTTTCATAGGATTTATTTCTTAACAATATTTTCAAAATCTTAACTGAATCATTATGCACATGTGTAATAACATAAAATCAACCAGGATTTTCCAAGTAATCCAATACTTATCTGTACAACATCTCTCAACTGAGATCTGGTCAGCCCCACTTCAGAGTCTAACACCTCCTTGGCTGCTTAATGATAGCTCTAGGTTAAGGGCCTAGCACCTCCTCCAAGTGCTTACCAATGCTCAGGCACTTCCTTTCCATACATCATAATACCTAGGGTTATTCTTTTCACAAATCCCTGACTCTCATGACAGTCCCATTACGGTGTAAATGTGTGTGGAAAGAAGTCTAACTGGATGTCTTACACCCAGGACATCCCCAGTGATGCATATCGGTTCCTAGCTAGAAGGGGGGAGAAGCTATGTACCCAAGTACATCCTTCCAGAGGATCCATGTACCCCATGTACATGTTTTCATCGCCTCACCTGCATTACATGCAGACATGTAGTTTACATTAGATGTCATCATAAAATTTCAATCATAGGTTTTCAAACCTATTCCAAACACATACCTCAAAGAAGCTATGTATCCAAGTACATCCTTCTGAGGAGCCATGTACGTCAAGTACATATTTTCATCATCTCATCTGCGTTACATACAAGCATGTAGTTCATATGAGATGTCATCATAAAAAATTGCAATCATGAGTTTTCAAACCTATTCCAAACACATTCCTCCGAGAAGCTATGTTTCCAATTACATCCTTTCGAGGATCCATGTGTGACCCAGTACATCCTTCAAAGGAGTTATGTATCCCAAACACATCCTTCCGAGAAGCTATGTACTCCAAGGGCGTACTTTCATCATCTCACCTATGTTACATACAAGTATGCAGTTCACATGAGATGTCATCATAAGATTTTTAATCGTATATTTTCAAATCTATTTCATGCATACATGATTTCCCAAATATCAAACGATCAATAACATTGATAGTCAAATAAAAATCTAAGTTCAAAATTCTGCTTCTTGCAAAAAAATCATATTTTTGCAACCATGAATCCATCCTCATACTGTTTGACTTGTTGCAAGTGGAAACACTTATCCCCTACTTACACATGTTGTCCCTAAACCTGGACATACACATACAACATGTCATCTTGACACAATTTTAAATGAGCCAAATAGTAACAGTTAGCAACAGGAAACTTAAGACATCAAGAAATGTAAGAAAAGCATATCCATTGTTAGCATGATTCAAAACCATCACAGGAGATCACAGTCTCCCATAATCAACAGAAATCCTTTCAATCTGAAGTTTCAAAATTTGTTCATAGTCATGAGATCCTTCCCATGACACATGGCAGCTTCCTGCCCTGGGTTTCATTGGGCACCACCATACTTCTCTGCTCAGTTCATTCTACCTATAGCATTCAGGAAGTCCTCATGTGTATTCCCATACACACAAGGTCCATTTCCTCATGGAACTACAAGGTCACATGAAGGCCTTCTCAGCCTATACATAGGCTCCACTTTACCTACAAAATCTTCTTCAGTGAACTTCATGCAATACCATGCAAGTCCCACAAAATATCTTACATCTGCTAATTTTCTTGGAGCATGCCAACTCCTCATGGCCCCAATCTTTTCAGGGTCTACAACTATTCCTCTATCTGAGATAATGTGACCCAAATAATAAATTCTATGTTCATACAAGTCATAGTTGCTCAACCTTGCATACAACTTATGCTTCCTGAGCAATTTCCAAAGTCAGACTCAAATGTTCCACATATTCTTCCTCATTCTTAGAACATATAAGAATGCCATCAAGGAGAACAAGAACAAACCTGTCCAGATACTTACTGAAAACATTTTTCATGAGGTACATGAATGTCGCTTTTGCATTTGTGAAACCAAAATGCTACCACTACAAACTCATAAGGTCCATACCTTGTTCTGAAGGCTATCTTATGAACATCTTCATCCTTGATCCTTACTTGCTGGTAACCAGACCTTAATTCAATGTTGGAAAACACCTTTGCTCTCCTCATTTGATCAAAGAGGTCATCAATCCTAGGAAAAGGATACTTGTTCTTCACAGTGAATTTTTTCAAATTTCTGTAATCAATACATAACTTGCGTGTATCATCTTTCTCTTTCTCAAACCAAACTAGTTCTCCCCATGGGGACACACTTGGCCTGCTATAATTTTTTTCCCACAACTCTTGCAGCTACATCTTCAGCTCTAGCATTGTCGGTGTACTCAACTTGTAGGGTGTCTTGGACACTGGTGCTTTACCTAGCACAAGTTCAGTTGTAAAATCAATGTCTCTCTTTGGAGGAAACCCTGAAATTTCATCAGGAAAAACATCTTTGAATTCTTGCAAAACATGAAAGTCCTCCAACCTAGGAGTATCATTCTCTACTTCCTCCAAAACATGAGCTGCATACAATCTGCAACCTTTCCCATAGAAATTCTTCAGCTGCATTGCTGGCATATGCCTACTGGAGATAACTTTTGGATTGCCTTTCAAAAACCTTAGGTTGCATCCTTCATCCAAGCACTCAAAATTATTGTTGTAACAATCAAGCTTTGCTCTATGTGCTTCTAACCAATCCATTCCAATTAGAATGTCATAAGAACCAAGTGCTAGAACATTCGAATCTTCATAAGTGACCAACCATTCATAATCAATGGACATTTCCTTTTACTGACCTTCTTCTTTGTTCTAGTGGCTTGTTGGACTAATCATGATATTCTATGCTTTGACTTCTTAAAAGTGCACATCTTAATAAGTCTAGGGGCGATATAGTGGGTTAATCAAAATAGAATCAATCTTCTCAGCAATATCGCCCTCAACCTCCACCATGGTTGATTGATGATCTGGAATGGTGGTATTCTAACACATCACAATTTTTAGGAATGGTATTTGCTTCCTGACCCACATATTCATCTTCTTGGGTACTGGGTATTTGGCCCTCATTCCAACTTCGATGTGGACAATACTTAATTAGATGTTCTCTTCCACATCCTCAACACTTGAGGGGGTTCCTGGACCTTTCGCTCATCACTCTAGATGGCTTAATCACAGCTTGTGATGTCTTCCTTTGCTGATTTAGGAGTTGAGGACGTTTGAAACCTCTCTTCCTTGGGTCAAGCTTCACATCCTTCTTGTGGGAATTTATCGTAATCCCTTTTATCTCTGTTAACTGATGCCCAGAGTTTATCTGCATGACTATGTAGCATGACTGTAATCAATTGGTTTTGCTCTACTAGAGCCTTAACCAACCTTTTATTTTCCTCTCTAAAAATCTACAAAATGTGTTCAGGAACACCATTGATAGCTGCATAACATTCTCATGAATTTATAATTCACTTACCTGCATTTGGAAAAATCATATGTTGACAGCTTGTCAAAACATATACTTTTATTCCACAACAATGACTGTCTCAGGGGGATTATGGGCCAAAGTTTTCCGATATGTTGTCTCAACTCACCTTTTCCTTTCGATGTGTCAGCAAAACTTGTCATTTCCTTCTGACTGTGAAAACTCCGACTTTACTCTTGACGTATCGACAAAATTCGCCATTTCCTTTCGATCGACAAAACTCTGTCTTTGCTCCCGACATGTCGGAAAAACTCTGATTTTACTTTCGACACATTGAAAACTTGCCATTTTCTTCTGGTCGGTAAACTTCACAAAACTTTTTTGATGTGTCGGAAAAACTCACCGAGTTCACCCGACATGTATCGGGGAAACTCATCTTTTCTTGTCGATATGGGATTATCGACACCTAGAAAAATTTTGAAATTTTTTCTTCTTTCTTCTTGGCATCGACGAAACTCCACTTTTCCACCCAACACATATCAACAAGACTCCACTTTTACACCTGATACATATCAAAAAAACTTACTGAATTCATTTGACATGCATCAACAAAACTCCCTAAGTTTTGTCGACATGTCCATAATTAGAAAATTTTCGAAAATTTTCTGCCTTTTCTGGGTCATTGGCAAAACTCGCCAAATCCCTTTGATGTGTGTCAATAGAAATGATCCAATACAACTGACGTATCGACAAAACTCACACTTTTTGCTGATAGGAAGGTTCCAACACTTAGAAATGTTTTCAAAATTTTATTCCTTCCTCTTATTCATTGGCTCATCATGGCCTTCCATGCCGACATGGCTGCTACAATATTATTGGCGAAACTCAGTCGACACAGCCGAAATGTATCAGTTCAAATAATCCTTTCATGTCGATGCCATCAGGATAACTCTAGCAGTTCAACTGACATGAATCGACAGAACTCGATCAACTGAGCCGTCATGGAAACAGTTAGAAAAATTTTCTGTCTTTCCCCTTTGTCAGTTCAACTTAACCAACGTAGTTGAAATGTGTCGGCTCAACTCAACCTTTCAAGTCAATATGTGTCATGACGATATTCAATGGCTCAAATCAACAATTTTAGCCGACATATGATGGCTCAACTCGGAAAACTGAGCCAACACAGGGAACATTCCAACACTTTGAAACATTTTGGAAATTTTTTTGTGTCTGCTTCTTTTCCTACTGACCACAAAAGGTGATTCTAATCTCTGTCAATTGATATTATTATCCCATTGAGGCCCAATTATGCAACACTGCTCTGATACCACACTGTCACATCCCCTCCCCACATCCCGACGATGGAGAAAGAGGCGACTAAGTTGCTGTTGTTATCAAACGGGCGATCTAGCCCCATGAACATGATAATAAAAATGCATTGAATTAAAAACATACATAGATGAATTATACATGAAATAAATAGCGAAAGAAAAACACATTCATTCAAGCATTCAACATGTTCATGTTGGGGCGCATACTCCATGTTGGGTAACTCCGCGGTTAATTAGGGAATTTGTAAGCGGAGCTATGAGACAAAATAGTCTTAGGGGTGTCAGGGTAAGTCAAAACCCTCTGCTTTGTAATAAACCTGTGGTTTAAATCCAGGGTTTAGGGTTTTTTGGGTGCCCATGGTTTAAGACCATGGTTTTGTAAAACTGCGTAGTATAAATAAGCGCTTGTGTAAAAAGGATAGGTTAGGATTTTTGATGTAAAGAAAGAGAAGGTGAAGTAATGTTGGTTTTTGTAAGGAAGGATAAGTCCCAGCTGTGTGCGTGGACGACCTCTGCAGCTGTGTGCACAGAGGGTTTTTGTAAGAAAGGAAGAAAGATCTGCAGCTGTGTGCGCAGAAGCCTGCTGCTGTGTGCGCGGCTGTTAAGGACTGAAGGGATCTGCAGCTGAGTGCGCAGATCAACTGTGGTTTTGAGGAAAGAGGAATAAAACGCAGTTTGTGGACATAGCCCCTACACTGGGGGTGAACCATGTTATATTTGGTGTTGTGGTTTTATTGTGTTGTTTCTGCTTTTGTTATTTTCATGCATTAAACTGAATACATCTGATAATATAAGATCACTGCTAGTAATAAGCTTCACTGTGAATTCCCCGTAGTGGGTTATGCAAGTTTAGTTTGTTTATTATGCCGCGAAGTCATATGTGAATGAATGATAGTTTTACAACTGTTGATTAATAATTGCTTTTAAAGGATAAGGTACAGTAATACCCCTCTCTGCATGCAGAAACCTGATTCTGCGGCACCCCATTGCTGTTTCGGGTGAGACTGCAACCTGCGCGCAGGTTGTTGCCGAAAGGGCCAACACGGTGGGTCTTTTGTTGGTGCGACGCATAAGAGTTAACTCGGGTCTGCCCTATTGCCCAACAAATTGGTTCCGTTGCCGGTTGAACTCAGTACCTGCTCAAGAGGGGTTTACCTTGTACCACAAGGGCTATGTTCTGGAGGCCCTCTGTGAAGGACATCAGTGATTGGTTTGCTGAGATCTGTTTGCAATTTGCGCAGCAAGAAAATACGAATCCGTGTCGAAGTTCAAGTGACTTTACACAACGGTATGTTGTTTTGTGATACTTATGAAATTTTCTTTGGTCGTTTCCATATAGAGTTTTGAATTTATTAGGCTTAAAGATTAAAATACTATTGGCCGATAAGGGTATATTGCTGTTTGAATCCGACTATTAGTTTAGTAGTACTAACATATGGTTGCAAGTGACACTCTCTTTGATGAGCAAAGTGGGTTGCTGCGAAATGGAAAAAGGTATAAGTGGAATTTTAACCTCCCTTCCTTAAGCCAGGTTACCACGTCCACCCCTGTAAACCCTGAAGAGTCAGATTCCGAAGACAACCCGTTGGTGGGAAAC
>LPNX010759540.1:84218-94228 GCA_001517045.1 Pseudotsuga menziesii | reverse complement strand
CTCATTCTTTGGAATGGCTTTCCAAACTTCTTCGCAAAGAAATCATGTTTCAACTGTAATGTCTCCGCAATTAAACTCAACAGCTTCTCAGCAAGTCTTTTGATTTCAGTATTGTATGTATCCACTATCTCCCTGCCAAACCAACAATACCATAAGTACAGGGGAGAAATTTTATGTTGTTTAAAATTTAGTATTTATCTATATATATATATGACCAAAATATGTTTGAACTTTGAAGTGCACCTGAAATCAATATGTTGAACTGGCCACACATCTAAATCTTTTAAGTGGGAAGGAGACATTGTCAAACTTAACAAATCACCCCAATCAAGTTTTTGTTCTTCAGACACAACAAACATCTGCCCATAGCCCTGAAGATCTCCTTCCTTTACTGCATACTTCTGTTTTTCCTCCAAAGGAAGCTGGAAAAACTCCTTTCCAACTCTTTTAACACCATCAATCAAGGAGTTTGGGATACCGTGATTCATAACCTGCAAAACACTCACTACAATATATTAGTTTTATTTTTCAATAAAATTGATCCAGAAATCTATCAATACTTCTTCATATTTCATGGATAATGGATAGTAAGATTGATAAATCTTTGGCATTCATTGGCAAAAGGACTGACCCCAAAAGACTCATGACTCAACAAATGACCTCCTCTAACTGAAAGCAACCAAGAAAAAGAAACTAAACACTTCTTACCAATTAAGTTAACCATTAAGACTTAATTATTTCTTCCACAAAATTATTCCAAAAATGCAACTTAGTTATTTCTTAGACAAAATGATTCCAAGAATGCAAGAATTATCAAAATGATACCTGGAAGAAGCCCCATTCTTCACAAGCCTGGGCAATCTTCTTAATCTCTTGTTCTCTCTGCAATAATCCTTCTGAAAGCTTGGCCATGTCAATGATGGGGAGGTCAAGCTGATGATCAGACATCGAAGTTGGTGTTGGATTTTCTTCGTCTCTTCTGATATATCTTTCTGGGACTGTTTCTTGCTTCTTCTTCACGAGTTCTTGAACGCTTTCGACAGTAAGAAAAGACTTCCCCCATTTGAAAAGGTTCCTGCGATCAGCGCTCTCATGAACTGAAGCCATTCTTCCAAACACTCGCTGAACAAATAAATTCAGGCAACTTAATTAAACTACAATGCAACTTGCAGCAGGCAATATTGATTGAATGATGAACCTAATAGGAAGTCAATACGAGATAAAATTCGTCAATAATGAGGAATTTGCATCGAAAGAACAAACCTCCAAGAAAATCTTATATTAATGTCAGAAAATCTTATTTACTGGCAATATTTGAGATTGCGACAAAAATAAAAAGCGTGTTGGAGTACATTGTTCGCTCTATCTTGGAGACTTCATTTCAAAGTCAAACTTATGACTTGTAAACAGCCATTTTTGAAGATTGTTCGGCGCGACTCGCGAGTAACATGGCGAATTTTAAATATGAATTCCAGATTCGGACCATTTCGGCGCGACTCGCGCGACTAACAACTACTTTGTTCATACTTAAAAAAAAATAAACAACTTAAAACCTGTAAGAAAGTAATTTCGGTACAACCTGTAAGAAAGTAATTTCGGCAAAACTTTATAGACACCATATATGAGATTTCGTACTTATATAGATGAGTCATGGAAGTGGCGACAAAAGAGATCGAGATGTATATATTATATGCACATTTTCACCTCCCCATGTGAAGGTGTACAAATAATGTGTGCCACCTACTTTAAAAGCAACATAAATTATACAAATTTGTAACCATTCATGTCAATATATATGAAAAATAAATCAATATTGTTCTAATTTTATTTGTAACTTTGGCAAAAGCTTTTTAGACCATATATGAGACTTTGTACTTATACATGATTCATGGAGGTGCTGGCAAGTAAGGTATACATATATATTAATATGCACATTTTCACCTCCCTATGTGACACATATGCACATTTTCACCTCCCTATGTGAAGGTGAAGGTGTGTAGAGAGATAAATGGAAAAATATGTACACCTTTATCACCTATTTTGATAATACTTTTAAAAATAAATGATTTAAAACTATACAAATTTGTAATCTTAAATATATAAATATTATGATAAAAGAATTATTAATATTTAATTTAACATCTTTTTAAGTGTAATTTTTAAATTGAGTTAGAAAATTTGGGATAAACTTGGCATGAATTTGCATTTTTTTAAATTACTTAAATTAGCACTAAGGTTTAACACCCCAAATAGAGTCATCTTTAGTACTCTTTTTGGAGCCCTCTTTAGTACCTAAAATTGTGACAGGGTTGGAGCCCTCTTTAGTGCTAAGAGTAATTTCTGGTTTAACATCATAAATAACACCTAAAAGAGGACATTTGCTCCACTTTGAACATATGATTGAGCACCACATGTGGCGTTCACTTTAGCACCCAGTTTGGCATCCATGTTTGCTTCCACATTAGCGCCATGTTTGGTTTCCAATTTAATCCTAGGTTTGGTATCCACTTTAGCACCCACTTTGGAATCCATGTTTGCTTCCACATTAGTGACATGTTTGGCTTCATGTTTAGTGCCAAGTCTAGTGTCCATGGTAGCGCCCAATTTTGCATCCTTGTTGCTTCAACTTTACCTCCATGTTCGAGTTGCTCTTTAGCCCTAGGGTTGGCATCTATGTTTGTACTCAATTTTGCATCCATGTTTGCATTCACATTAGCACCATATTTGGATTCCACTTTAGCACTAGGTTTGGCATCCATGTTATCACCTAGTTTTACATCCATATTTACTTCTACAACAACACCACATTTGGCTTCCCATTTAGTATCTAATGTTGTTTCCCATTTACAACCTATGTTTTCTTCTTGTTTTGATTATGCATTGGTTCCACATTTAGCTTCCCCACATTTAGCTTCCCATTTAGCACATAGTTTGCTTCCTTATTGGCTTCTAGTTTTTCTTACACAGTGGCTTCTTGTTTTGCTTCTGCAATAGCACTACCTTTGGCTTTCCATTTAGCACCAAGTTGTCCTTCCAATGTTGCTTTTGCATTTGTGCTAGATTTGGTTTCTATTTTAGCTCTCGGTTGTTCTTCTCTTTTGTTTCTTTATTAGAACCACATTAGGATTCCTATTTAGTGCCCACATTTGCATCCATTTTTTTGCCATTTTTTTTCATGTTAGTACCATGTTTTTCTTTCACATTAGCGCCACATTTTGCTTCATGTTTATAGTGTCAAGTTTTGCTTCATTTTATGACCCTTTTATTATATTTAGTTCATTAATCTCAATTAAATAATAATACATATAATTTGAATATCTATCTTTCTATATCTCAAAGGCTCTCTCTCTCTCTCTCTCTCTCTCTCTCTCTTAATTGGCCTTTGAAAGGATATATATAACCTCACTTAAGAGGTTTTTAACATTGGGAATGGGCCATAAGGCCTTGCACATGGTTAGGGAAGTGGACATAAGTCATAATTCTAGATACCTTAAAAGATACCTTTAATGCATAAAGACTGAGTTTCCTCATGGTTTCCTCCTTCGACTCTTCTCAAGGTACCAATACCCATACATAGTAATCAAAACCTCCTAATGATGCAAATACCTCAAATCAAAGGAAAACGATACTCCTAAGAGGCGGGGTGCAATGGTTTGAGGTAGTGTACACGATGTTAGATGCATAGAAAGTTACTTTATCTTGCAAGGGCCCATTTTCCTTATTGAGTATGTCCAAGAACTTGCAAGAAATCCTTGATGATGAAAACCTTCTAATGGTGCCCATTCCACTAATTAAAGGCCAATTATCCCTTGGGGATTTCATGCATGGTGGTTTGAGGCCTCACTCATGTCCCTTGAGCCATATAAGAATCCTTTCAAGTCCAATGTTTGGGTTTCATATCTTGATATTGGTTAAGGATTCAATAACAATACTTAGTTCCAAAAACTCAATGGTGCCAGTATGCCACTCAAAGGTGAAGGATCACTTTGGGAGGTCATGTGATTTATTTGAGATGTTGTTTTTGGCCTTGGATGCATGAAATATTCCTTTAGGGATTATCTCATATGTTCCTCCCTTAATCATGTTGAGGTCCTCATGACCCATAACTCATGCTCTAAAGCTCATTATCCCCAATTTAAGGTCAAATATTCCTTTGGGAGATCATGTGCTTTTTCTTGAGGATTCCTTATTGGGTTTGGATCCTCTATTATTCATTTAGGGCTTAATTAAGCTTTGGGGTTTTACCCTAATGATATCGAAGGCACACATATACATACATAATACTTAAACCTTGCAATTCTTCCAATATCCCCACTTTCAAGCAGGGGATATGCTTAGGACGTCATGTGTGGTTGATCAAGGTATACTAGATTTTTAATGTTGAATGATTAAAATTTATGGAGTAAGGGTTAGCTTTCCCTAAGGAATCATGTGTAGTTTTTTAAAGTGTTGTTCATTGAACAAGGTGCTTTAAATATTACTTTATGTCATAAAGCATTGGATTCCTCCCTTGATCATCTCTATGATCGTAGTACCCATAACTACTACTCAAAACCACTTAATGACACCAACCCCCACTCAGAGAACAATAATACCCTTAAGAGGCCATGTTTGGTTGTTTCCAATGTCCTTATCTGTGGATTCCTTAAAGCTTTCTCTAGTACCTAAGTCCCAAATTTACTCCCACAACCATGTCTAGATATTGGAGACCTATCCTTAGTGCTAAAAAAATAACAGTGGCATCATATAATCACTCAAAAGGAAAATGTTTTTGTCGAGAGGTCATGTGTAGTGATTTGAGCCATTTTTCATGTCTAGAATGTTCCTTTGGGGCCTAAGGCATGGGTTTATTCCCTTAACCAAATCTAGGGCCTTAAGACCCATACTTAGTGTTGAAAATACACTAATCACGCAAATTTCCCCAGTTGGAGGTCAAGCATAGCTTGGAAAAATAATTTGTGATGGATGAACACATTATTCTTCACCCTATATGCTTATAAGCTTTATTTAAGGACTAAGGATTGGGTATCCTCCACGAAAATGTCTAAGGCACCAAGAACCATACCTAGTGCTTGAATTTTTTAATGATTTCCATATCCCCACTTGAAGGCCAAAGGCCCCCTCAAGAAGTCATGTGTGGTGGATCAAGGTGCCACTCATGGAGATTGATCCCTAGAAGCTATATTAAGATCCTAATACCTAACTATTCTCCACTAACTATGGTTAATATCCTTACACCTATATAGAGAGCTAAAAAATTCCTAATTGTAACCATATCCCCACTCGAAGGCCAAGGATATCCTAAGGTGATCATGTATGGTGTTTTAAGGTGGAGTTCTTGACCTTAAATGCCTAGAAGATTCCTTGAAGGTATAGTACAACTTATGTTTACCCCCCAATAATGTGTAAGGCCTCACGATATGCTCCTAGTGCTAAACAATTTCTAAGGGATTTTACATCTCCTCTCAAAGACCAAAGATACCATAGAGAGAGAGTTTGCGGTGGCTCAAGGCCTCATTCATGGACTTTGAGTCTTAAAGATACCTTTAATGCATGAGGCCTAAGTTTCCTCCCATGACCATGGTTAAGGTATGGATACCCTTACATAGTAATCAAAACCTCGTAATGGTGCATATATCCCAAATCAGAGGAAAATGATACTTTTGAGAGGTGATGTGTGATGGTTTGAGGTAGTGTACTTGGTGTTATATGCCCAGAAAGTTACTTTAGGTCTTAAGCACTTATTTTGCTATTTTCAACATGTTCAATACCCTCCAGGAAATCCTTGATGTTGAAAAGCTTCTAATGGTGCTCATATCACCAACTAAAGGCCAAATATCACATGGCGAGTTCATGCATGGTGGTTTCAGGCCTCACTCATGGCTCTTGAGCCCCATAAAATACCTTTTAAGTCCAATGTTTGAGTTTCATTTATTGATCTTGGTTAAGGACTCAAGACCAATACTTAGTTATAAAACCTCAAATGGTGCTAATATTCCCACTCAGAGGTGAATGATCCATTTCAGAAGTCATCCGTATTGGTTTCATGTTTTTGGCCTTGGGATGCATGAAATCTATATTTAAGGCCTATGGGATTTGTTCGTCCCTTAATCATGGGTTTTTATTTTTATTGATTTTAAATATTATGATAAAAATGTTGGTCTTATGGGACCTTAAAAAAGGTGAGGTATCATTTGGTTTTCTTTACAATTTTATTTTTTCAATTTAAAAACTTTAAGATAAGTAGTTATAGATCACTATGTTTGTGATGAGTTAAAATATTATGAAGGTCAATATTATAGCAAATATTTTGAAATTGTACTTTAACGTCGGTGTATGTAAGACATTATATGAGAAAGTGATTTTCATTTTCAACCCTCTTACTATTACAAATATGCCAAATTCTTCCATATCACGATGTTTTATGACTTGCCCAATGTCCTATTGCACTATATTGGATCTTGCTAGAGTTTGTTCTTATTTAGCAATGTCGATTTTCTTCTTTACGCTAGTTAAAATAGAGAGATACTTTTGATCTTCTAAATAATGGTTGATCACCTTCTTATAATATCTTATTTAGCCAAGACATGGTGTCTTTATGCCAAACTCCTTAAGTTGTAAGTTGTTTTGATTAGAATATGAAGCAATCTTAAGATGCCTCTTTTCTCCCATGTTGTTTATCTTGTTATTGTGTATTAAGCATCTAGTCATATCCATTCTCTAAATAGGGTAGAGATTCACTTCTATGAAGATTATATGATAGGGTGTATTGCATTTAATTTTGAGATTATATGTTATAAAACACTTGGATAATTTTCTCTATCCTTCTCCATGATTCTCTAGAAATGCTACAACCCCAAACTTCACATCCATATAAGATAGTAGAGGTGACACGAGTCTCAAAGAGGAGTTTCTTCTTATCCCAAAACAAAGGTATACTAAATATTTACAATCATTTTCAAGTCCATAATAAGCTTCCTACCCTCCATTAATCCTTTTTTTGAATGCTATAGTTCCAGTTAAGCTCATGATAAATATTGATTCCAAGATATTTTTATGAAGTCACTTCCTCCAAGTTATTGTTATTATACATGAAATTAATATGTGATATTTTGGGATTTGATTATCATAAGATTTGTTTTGTTAGTGTTACTAGTCATACCCATACTAGAGCAAAAATCCTTGAAAATTTTTAGTTGGTTGTCGAGATCATAGGGACTCCTCACTATAACAACAATAACATCAGTGTGAGGAAGAAGGATGATGACAATACTGGTCAAAGTCGTGACAGTACAACCCGCGTCCTCCAAACAACCCTCCATCATGCACAATTTAAAAAATAAATATCAATAAGAAATAATTATTAATTACATATAATTATTTTTTCATAAATTTAATAAAAAAATTGAATTTTTTTGGTACTTTAAACATGTTGCAATTTGGACTTTTTGTCATATTTGTTTATACCATTTTAATAGAAATTTGGTAAAAAATTGAGAATATATAAAGTTGTTGAGATTGCATGATTTGGATGCAATTGGAGTATTTGAGGGCATTAAATCCATTTAATGCATTCAAAAAAGCAAGTTAATCAATGAATGATAAGAATTTGCCCTAAAATTGTTTAGCCGTATCATGATGATGGTAAGCTAAAAAAAATCCAAACCATACTTTTAGACTACTTCTTTTTAAACTATAATTATTGCAATAAGATGAATTAGACATATTGCAGAATCAAATAATATAAAAGAGATGTATAATATATATAATCTAAATAATATGCACATATTCACTCCTGCATTCACATATTAAAGAATATGCACACCTTCTCTCCTATCCCACCTATGCACACCTTCTCTCATACCCCACCTTTTTAAAGAATATACACACCTTCACTCCTATCTCCCGTTTTTAAAGAATATGAACACCTCCACCTCCACCTCCATTTTTTTTTAAAGATGACTCAACTTACCTCCAACTCTACCTTTTTTAAAGATGACTCAACTAGGTAGGCACAAACGAACAAAATATTAAAGAATATGCACATTTTCACCTCCCCATATGAAACTGTGCATATGAGTGGGAGATAAAATATGTACAATTAATACACATACCTTCACCATTCATCGATAGAAATATTAAAAATAAACAACATAAAATTATATAAATTTGTAATCATTAAAAAAATCAATAATTTTCTATTTGTATTGATAACTTTATTTTTTATTTTTATAAATCACCACAAATCACCACCCCATTTGATAAAAATATTAAAAATAATTAAATTAAATTAATAATATTTATTTTTATTTTTATTAATAATTCTAACTAAATAATGATAATATATTATTATTATTTTGGTAACAAAAACAAAAATCCATACCCATAACACAAAAATAAAGTAAAAATGTGAAGTTGTGAATATAAAGATAAAATTGTGGATATAAACATGGTGAAAGATGTACAATTATGTACACCTTCTACTTTGATAACAACTTTAAAAATAAACAACTAAAATTTGTGAATATAAAGATAAAATTGTGGATATAGACATGGTGAAATATGTACAATTATGTACACCTTCTATTTTGATAACAACTTTAAAATTAAACAACCTAAAACAACTTGTAACTATTCATGTATAAAATGTATGAAAAAATATAAATATTTTTAAAATTTTATTTTATTAGTAATTTCAAAACTTTATAGAGATATGGGACTTCATACCTATATAGATGAGTCATGGAGCTGGGGTCAAAAGAGATAGAGATGTATATATTATTTGCACATTTTCACCTCTCCATGTGAAACATATAAATAGATATAAAAGATGTACTATTAATATGTACACTTTCATCACGACTTAAAAAATAAACAACTTAAAACTATACAAATTTAATTTGCAATCATTCATGTATAATATATTGGAAAAATAAATAAATAATGTTATAATTTTATTGGTAACTTAAAAAAAAACTTTATAGACCATCTATATGTGACACTCTATAATCATAGAAATGAGTCATGGAGGTGGGGACAAAAGAGGTAGAGATCGTACATTTTTACCTATTTTGGGGGAAAAAAGACGTAGTTATTCATCACTTTATTTTGATAACTATTTCAAAAATAAATAAACAACTTAAAATTATACAAATTTGTAATTATAAATAATATAAAATTATAATAAAATAAACAATTAATTTTAAATTAGCATTTTTTTTATGTTTTTTGTTCTAACTGAATTAGAAAATATGATGCTAAAACTAGTGCAAATTAACATTTTTTAAATTGCTTAAATTAGCATTAGGTTTAATGTCCCAAATAGCCCCATCTTTAACACCCTTTTTAGTGCCATATTTAGAGGCTAGGTTAACACCTTCTTTAACTCCTAAAATTACAATGGGTTAGAGCCCTCTTTAGTGCCATGAATAATTCTTGGTTTAGCGACATAACTAATACCTAAAAAAGGACATTTGCTCCACTTTAAACATTTGATTTAGTGCCACATGTGGTGTACAGTTTAGAACCTAGTTTGGCATCCAAGCTTGCTTCCACATTAGTGCTATGTTTGTATTCCGCTTTAGTGCCAAGTTTGGTTCCCACTTTAGCATTCACTTTGACATCGATGTTTAATTCCACATTAGTGCCATGTATGGCTTCTTGTTTAATGTCAATTTTGGTGTCCATGGTAGTGCTCAATTTTGCATATTTGTTTGTTTCCACATTAACAACATGTTTGACTTCTGATTTATCCATATATTTTGCATCTACATTTGTGCCCAATTTTACATCCTTGTTTGTATTCACATTAGCACCATGTTTGGCTTCTAGGTTAGCACTAGGTTTGGCATCCACGTGTGATCCACGCTAGCACCTAGTTTGACATCCATGTTTACTTCTACAATAACACAACATTTGGCTTCCCATTCAGCACTTAATATTGTTTCCCATTTAGCACCGTGTTTTTCTTCCTTGTTGGATTCTAGTTTTTAGATGTATTGTTTTCTTGT
>LPNX010759540.1:0-83612 GCA_001517045.1 Pseudotsuga menziesii | reverse complement strand
TTTTGAAGTTTTTTTTGAGTATCAAATCCTTCTATTGCCGTTTATAAAAAAATATATAGTTTACAAAAGACGATTCCTCCCATCAACAGAACCATAACCCTTCAAGAGAAACAGAAAGAGAGCATGTCTCTAATTACTCAGCACCTGTTGTGCACCCATAAATTTCACCCATACCTCCCTCTTTATGCTCCTTGGAAAGACCCCCTACGTCCGGAGGTGAAGGATTCTTGATGATCCACTTGTGTCTGGAAGGAGGAGTTGCTAACTCTTCGATCACTTCTAGATCAATCAAATTCCTCTCCATGTCCTCTTTAATGTTGGAGGATATATGAATAACTAGGTCTCCATAGCTCTCTCTCTCCATCATAATTTTAGACAATATCTTCCACATAATCCAATAAGGATATAAGTTGGTGATGCTTCCTCTATGCTCGACTTGAATTACCGCTTCCTCCTCTTCCAACTCCGTGATGGCATCCTTTCTGTGCTACAGGACTCCCTCCACATAGCTCTGCTCCTATGTGCTTCCCTATGTATTTTTTCCTCCCCTCCCTCGACCTTCTCTCCTAATTCTTATCCTCTAGTAAGGATCCATCCCGATTTTCCTTTTACCTCGCAAAATACATGCCCTCAACTTTTCTATCATGTTTCCTTTACCCATGGCTTTAGCATTGAGCCATACCAAAATCAGAATCTTCTTGCATTCTATCCTCCTCCTCTGAAATCCTAACATGGGATTGAACTCCCCCAAATGGATTTTAATGGAGATTGCATTAAATTCCCTACTCCTAGCTTCCCTACCCATCTTGGATTCAATCCTCCCTCCAAATACATCTCCCACATGGATTTTGTACTCCATCTCCTATTTGAATTTAAAATGGAGGTCCTCCCTTATCCTTTCTCCTCCCTCGGCCTTGATAACAGTCTGGAGCAATTGAGACTGCTTTCCCTTCAACATTTATTCTTATGTAAAGATCAACCCCTCCTATTCCCAGGTTTATAAATGCTTATTTCCGTCACTTGGATACTCCCTTCCTGGAAAACCATACTTCGACCATCTACCATGTTGCCTCTTGCATGTGGGCCTTCTTCCATGTGATCACCCACATTCGGGGTGTCGAGGTCTTTGAAGGTGAGAGTCATGCACCTATATTTGAAGGACCATACTCTCATCTCTTCCCACTTGCATTATTTTATAGAGATATGTTTCTCTACGCTGAAGTTGGCCACAGAATAAGATAACACATTAGCTTCTCTTTTTACATGGTTAAATATTAGGGCATGGTTTTCCTTCAAGAGGTTATAAAGATGCCCCATCCTTCCCTCTACATTCTATTTTTTAACCACTTTGGATATTTGACCTTCGGCATTAATTTTCCCCTTTGTATTTGAAATGACTTGGGAGTCCCCTTCCATGATCGTTAAGAGCCAACCCTGCCTCATCACCCAATTTATCCCATGTAGAATACTTTCAAGATATGCTACATCGTTGGTTGTGTTTTCGATGTATCCTCACAAAATAGCCACAATCTTGCCACTTATTTTACAAACTACTCCTCCATATACCGCCTGTCCTGGATTTCCTTTAGAAGCCCCATCAAAGTTTAGTTGGAAGGATCCATCTTGGGGGGGTTTCCATTGGGTCTCTCTCTTAGATGAGACAATATTTACTTACTTGAAACCAATAAAGGGAAGAATGGAGTTTACTAACCATTCTTGGAGAATTATCCTCTCTTCTTCCCCAACTTACACATCACTTTCTCCCCACCGTATTAATTTCAATGTATCTCCTATTCTAACCTACAATTTCCACCATACCTCTGCCTCTTTCCTGCTCTTCCCCTCAAATATTGTCCTATTCCTCTCTTTCCAACCTTCCCACAAGAGGAATCCTGGGAAGAGTTCCCAAATATGATTTAGAATCAGATTTTTGAAAGGTTTAACATCCCACTCCAGAAAGGTTTGGATCGTCTCTCTAGGGCATAGTCCTCGCCTTCTAAAGATCTCCTTTACTTTTCCCCATAATGGTGTCACAAAGCTACAACTTCCCAATAGATAATTGATATGTTCTCCCTCTTTTATACACATGATGCACCAATTCATGCCTATGCATCCCCTTTTTTGAATATTCTCCCAAGTGAATATTGTCCATTGCATGAGGATCCAAATAAATAACGTATCCTTTGGCCATAGGTTACTCTTGCACATTCTTTTCCATTTCTGTTCCCGGGAAATTTTATTATGTCCAATATATATATAACATATTTCTTTAGGTTGAAGACTCTGCATGGTTTATAGCCCCATATTAATTTATCGTCATCCTGTTGAATCCTAATCTTTCTCTCCTGCAACATATCCCATAGTGGTTGCACATATCCTTTACCCTCACCATATTTTGTCGGTGAAGATTCTCTTGGAGGACTGAGAGATCAATAGAGCTACTGATACTCGGGGTTTGTTTCCAAGAATCCATAAAAAAATAGATTTTTTCCACATTTCTGATTTCCAAAAATGAGTGTTTTTGAACCCAATTCCTAGTTTTCTTTGTTGTTTTCCATATGTGCGAACATAACTTGTCTTCTGAGAAGCGAATACGGTTCTTTTGTCCTACTCTTTAGCATATTTAGTATGCCACATTTTTTCCCATGGTTCATTTTCATATGTTATCCACCTCCACCATATTTTCATTCCCATGATCTCATTACTAACTTCTAGATCTCTTAAACTAAGACCCCCCAAAAGTTCAAGTGTGCACATTGTTTTCCAATCCGCCAAAGCCCACTTTTGGTGTTCCTCCGTGCCTTCCCATAGGAAAGATCTTTGAATGCTTCTTATTTTCTTTAATATGGACTTGGTAGCAAATAAAATTGAAAAATATATAAAGGCAACGCTGGGAGGACAGACTCCACCATTGTCAGTTTTCCTAGAAAACTTATTCAAATATTTAAACGTCCAGTTGGCTAGTTTCGCTTGCATATTGTCTACTAGTTTTTTCGAAGATGTTTTTTTAATCAATCCATCTTATATAGGATCTCCAAAATAATATGTTGGAAAATTACAACATTGGAAGCCCATAATTTTGAGAATGTTCCTCTTGGTCACCTATGGGGTATTAAAGAAATAAATATGAGACTTTTATTTGTTTATCTCCAATCCACTTTCCTGAAGAAAAGTACCCAAGTGTTATTTCAATGCCCTCACCTATTGAACTGATGCAAATCCAAACAACATTGTGTCATCCATGAATTATTGATGGCTATGGGGGCACTCTTCATGGTCCATCCATAACCCTTTAATAGAGTTCTCCCTTTCCATTGCTTTTAGCATATGTCCTAGACCCTTTGCCATGATGATGAAAAGAAAGTGTGATAATAGATCACCTTTCCCTATTTCTCTAGAATATTTAAAGGATATTGAAGGTGTGCCATTAACTAAAATGGAGAAAAATGTTGAAGACACCAACTTGAGAATCCATCCAATCCATCCAATCCATCCATCCTGGAATCCAAAGGAATTTAACATTCTTCATGAAGTTCCAACTTAGATTATCATAGGCTTTCAACAGATTGAGTTTAATAAGAATGCATGGGGTTTTCATAATATTTAGATAATGAATTACCTAATGGGTCAGAAGGATTTCATCTAATATTTGTTTGCCTTCCATGAACCCTTTCTTCTCTAGAGAAACTATCCACGATAGAAGAGGCGTCATCCTGTTAGCGATCACCTTCGTTATTATTTTATAGATTACATTACACAATGCTATCGACCTGAATCTACTAGGTCACTATTCTCTTTCTTCCTTAGGGATGAAAGAAATAAATGTGGATTTGAACATAATGAGAATCCCCCCCATTCTCCTCGAGTCCTCCACTATCTCTAGGAACTCATATTTTAGGAGGTTCTAACCATTTTGAATTTTTTTATTGTAAATCCATTTGGACATGGGGATACCCCCCCTTCCATTTTTTTTACTGGTTCTTCTATCTATTGAGATTCAATTGGTTGCATCATAAGTTCATTGTGCTTATCAGATACAATCCTTGGGATGAATTCCTCCACCTTTTCGATGTGCGGGTTCCTATCAAACACTTGTTCTACAAGAAGATCATTAAAGAAAGAGTTGAGTTATAGATTTATATCCTTCCATGTTTCCAAAAACCTTCCCTCTTTTGTTTTGATTTGAATGATCCTATTCCTATTTTTGTGTTCAATACATTCCCCAGAAAAAAAATTAGTAGTTCTATTTCTTTTTTTGATCCATCCATTCCTAGATTTTTTCTTCCACAATTGCTCTTCCCGCTCTTCCCTCCTCTTAAGTTGGATCAACACCTATTTTTCTTCGATCTTCAGCTCTGAGGTGTAATCTTGATTCATTCCAATTCTATGGATATCCTCCATCTTGTTTTCTAGTCTTGTTTTCTCCTAAAAGATGTTCCCAAAAGATTGCTTATTCCCCTTCTTCACTTTTTCCTTATCAAATTTCAATTTTTGCTAAAATTATTACATTATTGAGGCTTCTGGGGGAATTTATTCACTCCACCAGGAATTTCTATTCTCCTTGAATTCAAGATCAGAGAACCAAAACTACTCAAACCGAAAGGTTTTGTGAATATTTTCACCTATTCTCTCCCACTGTAGAGTTATGGGTAAGTTATCCAATCCTACTGCTGCCCTGGAAACAAGAGTCGATTTAGATATCAAGAATCAATCCAACCTCGAAGATATTTCCCTCTCTCATGTTCTCTTATTGTTCCATGTAAGTAGACCATTTGACGTTCTCACATCAACAAACTCAAGGTTCTCAATCATCTCTCCAAATCTGAGGCTAGTACTGTGAAGATATCTGATATATTCTTTATTCTCTTCCAAACTCCTGATGAGATTAAAGTCACCTCCCAAAAGACAATGATTCAGCCCCACCCATCCGCTAAGTCTCTCCACAGCTACTAAAAAATATTCTTTAGCCGAGACTTAATATGGCCCATTTACATTGGAAATAACCCCTCTGATACTAGTTCGTATTACATGAAATTTTGCAGAAATAATAAGTCTAGAAGTAACTAAATTATATAAACTTGCTTCAAGCGGGCTCCACCAAATTGCAACTCCTCCTGTAGATCCTTCGACATCCACCGCCAAAACTTGGATTCTTTTCCATATTATTTTCTCCTCTTGCTTGAGATGACTTTTTGAACACTTGGTTTCCTGTATCATGACCAAAGAAGGTTTCTCTGCTTCAATCTTTCTTTTCAAAATTCTCTTTTTCCTAAGGATGTGCAAGCCTATTATGTTCCATGAGAGAAAATTCATTGCAAGGACTTGGCAATGGCTTGGGAAGCTGACTTGATGGTGGGATACTAGCCTTATGCTATAAGCTTCTCCCTACTACTTTTATTCTTTGGCTATTTCTTTTCCTACCTTTACCCACTTTTATGATTGCTTCTCCCTCTTTAAGTTTCTCCACCATTAGCCCCAAGGGTTTTGAGGGATTTGAGTTACGGATAACATCCCTCAATAATGCTAGCTATTGAGAGGGAATGTACCCTATTTCTAGATATGCGCATGCTTTTTTGATCCCATCTAGATTGAGATCTCCTAGCTCCACATCCTCTGGCTCTTCCATACACATACATCTCTTCATCTTCCCCTTACTCCTCAACATTATTTTGAAATTCGTCCTCCATGTTTCCCTCTTTTCATGTATTAAGTTTATCCTCTTATTCCTCTTACTTATTATCAACCTCTTTCTCTTACACTTCATAGTGATTTGTGATTTGATTTTTTTATGAACTTTCGGTCTCTTTCCTCTCCTTGCATGTCTTTTCCTCCTATTTTCTTTTGTGAATCCCTCATCATCCTTCTCGACCTTGTTCTTGTCTACAACCCTAATTTATTCAAAGGAAAATATCTAAACATGTTCCCATGCTCTTGGAAACACTTGCATTTGAATGAAACATTCTCGTAATCTAATGTTGGACCCACTCTTCAACCTCCCATAATAAATTGATAACCTGTGGAAGCTGTCTTGATAAATCCATGTATACACGTATCCAAGCATAAGATATATATCTCACTTCCTTTGTTTGTTCTAAGGATTTGAAAAATTTCCCTATGGTTTTACCTAGATCTTCCAGGATTTCCTCTCTTGAGTACTCTGTTGGTAGAGAGTACATGCGTATCCAGACCGACGACACTGTTAGGTCCTCTTTGTCAGGGTTAAATTTCATCTTCCATTGTCTCAATAAAAGGCCTGTAGATTTGAAGAAGTAGGGACCTCCATATTGAAATTGGTTCTTATCCTCCATATTAAAGAATATGATGGTGAAAAATCCTTTTCCCCATAGCTGCAAATCGTAATGTCCTTTGGGCTTCCACATTCCATTGATCCACCATGTTAGTGCTTTCTATGATGTCCATATTCCTACAAATTTTCCTATCAATGCATGATCCTTCATGTATTGAATATGATCTCTTAGACCTACTAAATATATCTAAATACTAGGTTTGGATGACGATTTAGGGACACATTTCCTGGGTTTCCTTAGATCTTTTTTAAATCCTGGTATACCTTCAGTATTGTTTGTTCCTTATCCTCCCATTCCCCTGAAAGTATCCCCCCTCATTCTACCTTGCACT
This sequence comes from Pseudotsuga menziesii, assembly GCA_001517045.1. Taxonomy (NCBI): domain Eukaryota; kingdom Viridiplantae; phylum Streptophyta; class Pinopsida; order Pinales; family Pinaceae; genus Pseudotsuga; species Pseudotsuga menziesii. The sequence goes on along the minus strand of LPNX010759540.1, from coordinate 76,973 downwards.
CCTTTTCCTATGTTCTTCAGGGAGGGGGTCACCCCCCCTCGATGTCGATCCCATACCTACAACTAGACATGAAGGTACACACTTCATCGCTCCTTAATACTCAGAACCCCCACAAAAAATCCCTAGAAACACCATCGCTCCACCCTCCTTCGCATCATGACTGATTCACCCTCATTAAATTTTCAAGACTAGCACCATGGAAATGTCTAAATTTGGTATGGTGCGACACTGAAATATTCATAGCACAACAAAGAAAAAAATCCCATGAGAAAAAGTTCAAATACATTAATGGGTCCGAATTAAAAACAAGCTAAACAACAATCAAATAGAATGAAGGGTGATTGGGTTCGAGCTCAAATATATTTCTTTATAACAAGTGTATTTCTTATTCCACACTCATTTTTGGTTTAAAAAAACACAAAATACTCAAAATATATAAAGGCCTTGGGGTTTTAGGCTAGAAAAAAAGACAGATTCTTATTTTGGTCACAAGTTTTAGAGTCACTGATCCAATTGAGCTCTATTATAACTCGCTTTGAAGCTTACATAAAATCCTCCAACTGATTTTATTTCCTTAGAATATAGATACTTATATTTCTTCTACAATCACATGTAAAGTGATGGTTATTGTTTATGGCATAAATTGGGAAATAAAATGTAAAAAAATCCATGAAGAAAGCCCATAAATTTAAGAGAAAATGAAGGCGATAACTTGTATATCTTATCTCTTCACCCCTACGAGAAAACAATAGCTTTTTCATTCTCTTTTCAAACAATCTACAAGAAATAATGGAGTCTTCGTTCCCTCCTTAAACAACCTGCAAACAAGATAATACTAAGAAGATTGTTAAAACCAATAACAAGAAAACAAGAAAAGAGAAATAATATTGAAAAATCCATGCTAAATAATAAGAAAAATTATGAGGAATCCTCACCTTAAGAAGATAATCCTTATTAAAGAAACCTTGTCGTCCATAATGCCTATGAGGAAGGAAAAACCGTAACTTAAAAACCCAAGAGAAGAAGAAAGGAATATAAAAGAGGAAGAGAGGAAGAAAGAATCGAGGAAAAATGAGAGATTAGGGTTGATATCATTTTTAAGGAGGAAATTCCTCTAATTTCAGTTGAGAAAATAAATTTCCTCATCCTCCTCTCGAATAAGACACATGTCATGTTTTTGAGCTATTGTATTTGAAATGCTTTTTCCCTCTTTATACCAAGTAAATTTGTAATCTAGTGATTATCCTTATGATTTAATATTAATGAATTTTATATAGATAAGTGAAATTAATGATTTTCATTTAACAATTAACCATGCATGTCAAATTTATTTTTAATTATTAAAAAACAATCCTATATAGAATGAATAATTGAAAAGGCTCTATTTTACTATACTTGCTTATATACATTTTTTATGTAAATTATTCATTTTAAAAGTATATATGTGTGTGTACACACACACACATAATGTTGATAGTTGATCAAGGAGAATTTTTAGAACCTCTTGAAATTATATGTATAATAAATGAGTGAATCACAATAATACACGGAAAACTGTGAAATTTGTTTTATCGATAATTTATATGTATCTAAAATTCTTTGGAGAATCTTTCACAAAATTATATAATCTTGTAAAATATGGGTGAATATTTCAGAGAATTATAAAATCTTGTAAGATTGTGGTAAAGTTTTACTGAATTACAAAACCTTCTAAAATCTTTGTTGAGAGGACATATGTGAGAGAGGTATGATACACAAACAGAGTGAACACACAAAATTTCTATATTGGTATAATTTTTATTCATTATCGAGGGTAGTTATAAATTCTTGAATTGGTTTTATCCATTGATCTATTTAATAGATTAATGGTTCTCAATACACATCATGTGATAATGCTTATCAATTTGAATAGTTCCCTTATCATCTACAACCACCTTATTTTCATATCCATTAATATAGTTAAATTATCTCTTCTTCTAGATAATGCATGTCTTTATTATGTCTCTTGATAAGTTATTTTTTTTAGTTACCTACTCAACAAGTCATAGCTTCACTTATAATAACAACCATGAGCTAGATTCTCCAACAATGGATTTACAGTAGAGCTATATTGCATAAAAACAATGAACATAAAAAGAAGATGGTACAAAAATTAGAAGGATACCTTGTACCGGGATGTGCAAAGAAAATACACAGTGAATGAAGTAGATTGCACAAGCAGAAGTAAAAGTCATGTATCATAGAAGTGACAGAGTGTTGTAGAGTGCAGAAACGTAGATACGAAAAGATCAAAAAGCATAGAAGTGCTATAGTAGACACTCCCATAGATTACAGACTGTTGTGACATAGATTATAGAAGGATAAGATGTAGACCAAAGAAGATATAGATCAGAGTAGCCACAAATGAGAAGAATCACAAATCACAAATAAGATAAACAAAGATCTCAGTTCTTGATATACACATATTCACTTTAGGGAGGCAGAAGGGGCAAGGAAAGGAAGTTGTAGTTTCCTTCTAGTTGGTGTTGGAAAATACAACAGGGAGTCACAACCTCCTTCCAGTTGGTGCTGAAAAATATAATAGGGAGCCAATGCTTCCTTCTATTTGGTGTTGGTAAAGACAATGAGGATTTGGTTCTCCCATTCATTTGGAGCTGAAGAACGCAAAGATGATGTTATATTCTTCAAACATGCCAGTGCCTGAACACTGCGAGTGGGTGCTTGTACAAAAAGGACTGATATCCATTTAGGTTGGTTCCTGAATTCAACATTAGAGGAAATTTCAACTCAAAATGGGCCTTTTAACTTTTATTCAAATTCCATGTCATCATGTGTTAGCCAATGAAATTAATTTAAATTTGAAATACCGTATAGGTATTAAACACTTTTTTAATATAAATTTGGGGATAGGTATCATAAAAAAAACTACTTTTTTTGTTTGTATTTTTGACATATCTCCCTGTGTTTTCACTCAAATTTCGATCGGGAGAGCACGTTGGATGCGGAATTTGGAATTAAATTCCGCATCCAATGAGTACCCACTTGGCATACTTTTGACGGACCCCGCTACCCCAAAAAGAAGAAATAACTGAAAAAACGGAATGATGACATCATCATTCCATTTTTTAAGGTATTGCTTGTTTTTGGGGTAGCAGGGTTCGTAAAAAGTATGCCGAGTGGGTACTTGTTGGATGCGGAATTTAATTTCGCATCCAACGAGCTCTCCCGATCGAAATTTGAGTAAAAACATGGGGAGATATGTCAAAAATACAAAAAAAAAAGTAGTTTTTTTCTTTTCTTCCTCCAAAATTAATAAATATTATTTTATTATTTTAACCATTATTTTATTAGTTCATTTTAGGAGGCCCATTTTGAGTTGAAATTTCCTCTAATGCAAGTTGGTGCTTGCACAAATGATATAAGTTCTTACATGTTGGTGCCTATAAACAACAAGTTGATGCTTACAACTAGGTTGGTGCATGAGTGAATCGATGCTCACAATTGGAGATTGGTGTCTCCCATTTATGGAATCAATTTTTATATACATATAAATAAAGTTATTTTACAGATTTTATATGCAACTGTATCCATTACTATTTTTGGCAGAGAAGTTTTTAAAGTGCGTAATAGTATAATTTGCGCTATATACTGATTCCCGCCTCTCTTAGCATATATAATAATTCCAACAAATTTTCTAAATGGAAATTGATAATATGATTTGTTTCATTGTATCTGTCAGCAATGTAATTGATTGAATGACTATAATACTTAGTTGGTAGTTGATAGTTAACTCAATGAGATTCCAAAAGATGTTTAATGGGTTATGCGTAAACGAATTAGGATAGTCTACCAATATGAAAATGGGTAATTTGTTTATCATATTCAAACTTTGTATTTTGGTTTTAACATTCCTCTGTGTGGTTGAATGTGTTATGTCTTTGAATAATCAACATTCGAGTTTTATAGTCATTTCATGGTTGAGAAAATAAAGGAAAATGTTCATAGACAATTTATTGGGATAAAATGTCTATATTTAGTGTACTGCACGGTAAAGGAAGAGATTCCATAGTTTTAACTTGTACATATTTAGTTCTTGAATATGTTTGTTAAAATTGTTATGGAATACTTTCCTGTTTATATAGCCTTGTAAATTGTTCTTAATTGCAACAATTAATTTTTTTATAAATGTTTTAGAGTTTAAGATTTATTTGGAACTCTGTTTCTCAGCCTTATTGTGAATTAGATTTAAGACTGAGAGTGTTGTCTGAAATTCCATTGTTTAGTTATCAAATATGAGAAACAATCTATTGATTTGTATGAATCTTGATTGTCAGTTGAAATCCTGTAAATTACACGTTTAACCAGTGGCAAGTTTTTACTTAGTTGTTTTCTTGAAATGGATAAGTGTTAAACCTTTGAAATCAGAAGAGAAATTTATGGTTATGATGTCAAAGTTCCTATGTGGACATCTTAGGTTGGAAGGGAAAACACGAAGGATTTGTAACAAGTGAACTCCCACTTTTTCATAGTGCTGATGCGCCAAAGTGTTGATGTTGGGGTGCCGACTTCGAGATCGAAATACCATTGGCGAATGGATCTCTATATCGATGTTGATTCTTACGAGCCAACACCAAAGTACCAATGTTGGTATCGTGGTTTCCTTTTGGATTTGTTGTTCAATAACAAGTTAACTGTTGATGCACCAAAGTGCCAAAGTACTTGTGTCGACATTGTGATCAACGTAACAAATATAATTTTAATTCCATGTCAATACCAAGGTTTTAATGTCAAGGTGCCGACGTTGGTATCAACAACATAATTGATAATGGGATTTAATGTTCTGCCAACACCTGAGGTCTAACGTCAGTAGATCTGAGTTCTGAGGTCGTAGCATCAATGACCAAATTGTAAAATTGATGTGTTCATTTAGCGGTGCTAATTTTTGACACCTGATGTATAGAATGTCGGGAGGGTTTGGTAAAGTTAGGAAGACAAAAATAAAACGTCGAGACTGTTGCTAATTCTAATTAATTAACTTATTAATTATGTTTAATCATTAATTGAGATTCTAACCTATAAATATTTATGCTTCCGCAGTATTGAGTTGACTGGGGCTCACTGATAGTAATTTTAAATAATTTGAGTTTTAATTGGTTATGCAACCTTTATAGTTCTCTATGCATGTTTTTAGCTACATATTGTTATTCGTGTAGGTGTGTAACATGCAGATGCATTACAAAAGAGTGCACTCAGTTAGAGAAAAGAGAATGTGCTATGAAGTTAAATTTGTAACATACTTATTATTTGAAGAGTATGTAAGGTGATGTTATCAGATGGGTTCTTTCAAATTTTCCAAGTGAATGATCTACACTCTAATATTATTTGTTTATTAATATGTATATAGTAGAGGCATTGCGAGGAATGAAATCTATTTTTTCAACAACAATAACAAGGAAGAGCTAGTTAAACTTACATAAAGGTTAGATGATATGTACCGACAAATCTATATCCAAATTGGTATAGAAATATACAATGCCAATGAATGTAATGTAAGGTTTAAACCTGTGTAGAGAAGCAAAGCATACATATTATTTAATCAAAATAGAGATTACACGACAACATTTGAACACATAAAACATAGAGATTTACCTTGGAAAGCCTTAACCGAGAAAACCAACAAACCTTGGAGTCCTAACTCCTATTTTTCATGATCATTATGAATCACTCACAATACAATATAGTTATTCCATAGTCTCCGATACCCTAATCCATTAAACTAGATTAGAAATAGATCCCCAATCCCTTAACCAAGATTAAATTACATATTTTTAGAAAATTCCCAGGGATGATTAGGCACGTTGCTGACAAGCGCACTCCCCTCATCCTACACACACATGCAAATAATATATAACACATACCCAACATGTGGCAAGCATATCTAGACTTTATCCTTAACATATAAGAGAAGATCACAACCATATTAATTAATGATTTGGTTGACATATATATGATTCGATGACATTCCTTTTTCCCATATTTGAAGAAATAAAACTATATGAAAATAAAAATTAAATATGAATATAGTTTGAGAGTGAATTGTTTTATTTATATAATTAAAAATAAAAAATAATTTATACTGTAAAAATAATACAAATATAAAGTATATGTTATAAAATTTATGATTAAAAAAGAATAACTATTTTATTAATGTAAGAATTACCTATATACATTAAATACCGTAAATACGATTTATTGAGATAATTAATATAATATGATTATATTAATATAACTATTAATATTAATATATACTTGATATAATAATATAATAATATAATAATATTATATTAATATAACTATTAATATTAATATTAATATTAATATTAATCGTTTTTTATGAAAAAATATCCACAAAATAATCTTAAAATTGGATTGGTAACTATTTTAATAATATAATATACTAATAATAAAAGACATTTAACATGGAAATTGAAAGTGTCTTTAGACATAATTTATTATAATTATCTTAAGAACAAATTTGGATCTTCTAAATTGCACGGAGTTCATCAAATAGATTTTATCACATGTAATACCATTCGAAAATACCAGGGGTCACTTAAAACCATGGGCCCATAAACAACCAATGGTAAACCTTTTATTGACTAAAAAAAGGTTATATTTAATTAAAAAATCTTTATTTCAATGATTGGGGTGAAATGGAGGATCAATCAAATTATGGAGGGTCAAAATATATGACCACTATTTTCCTTTATATTTATATTTTTGGATGGGTGAAAGAGTTTACATATTAAAAGAAATATTTAATTTTAGGGTAAACTATGTTAAAATATTTTAAAATATTTATATATAAAATTTTGCCCTTCCAAATTTAACACTTAATTATTTCTTCATAGTCGAACTTTCACCCTTAAAAATGTTCCTTGATGTATTTACCAACACCACATATTTTTAGTCACAATACATAACTATATAGTTGGAGTGTTATGTGCTATATATATAGTCTATATTAGTTTAGTTATGAGAATTTATTATTTATTTTCAACAAGTTGATTATTAGTATATTTTAATTTTACAAGTTATGGTTGTTAATCCAAGAAACCCAAGTAGGAAAATAATTATAAAAGAATATATGTAACACATACAACTATATCTAAATATTATATTCATATATTAAATTTTCTTCATTTTCTCAAATTGGACATGAGTGAATAATTATAATATTTGTTATTATTGTGAATAGAGAACATTTCTTAATTGATTTTTAGTATATCAGAGTGAAGGTGAGGGTGATATGTATGTTTCACATTATTATTAATTGATTTAGCTAATAATACTAAGCCATTAAAGAGTATAATGGTAATATGCCTCGAATTTTAGTTTATAAATAACAATGTATAATATTGATTTGCCAATTGGTAATATAGTCATACCATTAAATAAAAATTAAGGTCATTCCTTTCTTTGGAGAGAATTGTCAAGCAATATTCATGTTCCTTTAAATTATAAATTCTCTTGGTTCATTGTACTATTCTTATGGTGTGGATCTCCTTGTGCTTAAGTACATTTTGTGGACTAATGCACACATTGAATTTTATTATACTAAACCACATTTTGGATTAGTTAATGGTGGAAATTAAACCATTTTCCTTATACTTAAGTGCACTTAGGGAATGAAAGAATTAATTAAGTTGAGAAATTTGTATCAAAGTAATTTTATTTAAAAAGTGCAGTGATCATCACCTCCTACACTTAATCTTATATATTAAAGTTAATAATATTTAAAAAAAAAAGATTTAACTACAGGAAATATTATATTTCTAAAATAACAAAAAGTATACATCATATGCACTTTTTTTTGTTGGAAAGTGGAAGAACCTTTTTGACTAGCAAGTTTTCCATTGGCTAAGTTACCATGAACTAGGGGCATCTAAGTCGTCAAAATCGCCCGGGGATCACACCTGGCCTAGACCGCACCAACCCTTAACATGGTTGGATTTTTTTGTATTCGTGGGATTTGAACTGACGACCTTTCCGCTTAGGGGGATTCTTAACCATACCTCACCACCAATTGTTCTACATCTCGCAGATATACATCATATGTACTTGGGAGTATATACCAATCACAAAATTTGAGCTTGTCCACCTTTGTCTAATTTAGTAGAATGTCAAAGAGTTTCTTAAACTGTTTAAAATTAATGAAAATGGTATCAAATTTCCTAAGAGGATTAGGCCTATGAGCATGCACTATGTCTAGTCCTACCTTGTTTACTATAATGCATTTTTTCTACGTGTCAATGCAACCATAACTAACAAAGTAACCACCCCTAGAACTAAGTATCATAAAAAATAGTAACATAATTGAGCACCTTGGGATTTGCAAGAGAAACTATTGTCTTCCATTTTGGAGGACTTTTGAGAAATATCATACCGGTCATTTTGCAAGCCAAAGCATTCATTTTTGTGTCCAGTTCCACCTACCCACGAGCTATGAGGCTTAGGTCCCGTTTAATTTTCCTTATCTACTCTTGAATTTTGTCCTTTTGCATGATGATGGCTTTATTTTCCTCTTCCTATTCCATTATGGCCTTTCCTAATAGGGTCTTGCACTGTCAATATAGGGTGACCATTTTAGTGTATTTTGTGTCTCTGGTTATGGAAGAACCAACATCCTTGGACACTGATCCCATCTTTTCCTTGATAGTAACAAGACCGGTAAGATTATGCTCAACTTCCACCCATTCCTTCATTCATTCTATTTTCTATAGAACCTTCTTCGAAATCGACTCACCATAGTTCTCTTTGTTTATATCAGACTCTTGAATTTCCCTTGGCATGTGAGTAGGAAATTACTAGCTACGAGCGATGTGTTTTTCCCAAACCATTCTTTCTAGCTAAAAGGGGGTCCACCTCGAGGGATGTTCGATGTATTTTCATCTAGGAGGAATCCCTAGAGGGAAGGATAAAATAATAAGGAGTATAATCTGTAGATCTTCAAAATTCCACATACTGCCCACTCCCAAGAAACACTCCAACCCACAAGTTCAACCCAATTGCTTGATATTTTTCCTTTTTAACCAAGGATATGTTAATATAATATAGCCAAGCCTCCCTCTATTGCAACTATTCCTGCAGGATATCCCTGTATTCAAACAACCAACTAAATGAAAAGTGAAATTGAGGCTTGAAATATACCAGCAAGAGACATAAGCAAAAGAAACCTGAGAAACATATGGCATTAACCGACATTGCATTGATCTCATCGCCATGGTATTAAGTGAAGGCTCCAGTGAATTATCACGTCGTCCTACCGTCTCCCTTGCTGATGCCACGTGGTTCCCACTCTCCTCGATCCTCGACATCCTTAACTCCCATCTCCTCCAGCGTAAATGCTGCTTTAGTTTGCATGCTCTAGGTCCTCTCAATCCTTGCAATATGCCTTCCTCTAGAATCCTTTCTCACCCTCAAGTTTCTTTGGATAGTGGTTTGATCTTCACTCGCTCTACATTTTCACCAGAGAGGGCTCTACTGGATGTTATTTTAAGCGTATACAAGGATGTTTTGTAGGAGATTCTATGGGAGTCTCTACCTCTTACCAGGGTTTTTGTTAAATAAAGGTTGTCTCTCGCCACTTTCTTCTCCTGTTACTGCTCTCCCCATGCTGGCGATCCTCTGTGGCATTTGAGTTCTGGTTTCCTTCCTGTAGATGGTTTTTTTATAGCTAGAAGTAACTCAGTTCTTGGATGTAATTTCTCTGGGTGGAAGGAAGGAGCAGTTGGCACTCTTTCCTGTAGAAGCAATAAAGACCGTGACTCTCTCATGTAGGAAGTTAACATCCTTAACTCGGTTCTCAGTGAGTTTTACTGTGGACTTCAGGGCCAAGATTTGGAAGGTGTAGTTCAGAATCTCCATCATAGCTTCTCTAGAATAGCTCTTGACACTCACATTCCTAGGTAAGGCAATATGGACCCAGCGAATGAGAATGCAGGGATTGTAGACTTGAAGAAAAACCTCAGGCATTTGTATGAAATGATGGCTATTGGTATCATGGATAACAAGGAAATTGCTCAAGAATTAAAGAATATGGGGTAGGTGGTCAGTTACACCTCTTACCAGATAAGCAACCACGATTCCAGGATTGATGAGACAGAGATGAACCTCAAGCAAATAATGGGCAATGTGGATAGAATCCAAGAAGACCTTCGACATTTGGTTAGCATGAACCAAGGAAGCCAGGTTCATGAAGCTCCTGTAGCAGCCCAGCCCATGGAGGAGGAGACGGTAGTTCAGCCAATGAATCCCCTAGGCAAATTTTAAATGGTTTTCTTGGTTTATGTTTTTCTGTTTGTTCCTTAACCAACAGTTTATCAGGGCATATACTACCTCAGTTCATAGAGTCTATGTAAAAACTTTGTGTGGAGTTCTTTGGTCTCCCTTTTGGACCAATTTTGGTTTTTCCTTTTTTGAACAGCAAGAACTCTCAGTTACCGCTTATTTCGTAATGTATGGCTGTGCACAGTGTGTTTAATACTACCCCTTTCTACTGTTTCTATAAAACAAAATAAAAAATAAAAAATAAATAAATAAATATATATATATATATGAAAATTTTGCACTTGTAAGAGGAAGATATTTAGATGTTGATGCATTGTGTAAGAGCAAGGGGGTTGAATCTAAAACAAAGGGGGCATAGTATATTCTTTATGAAGTACGTGAGAAAAGGTATTGATTCCAATGGACTTGTAAATTTAAGTAACTTAATACTGGAGCTGTACTAAAGGAAACTGCATTATAAGTGGAATTATCACCATAAGGGAAAGAATTAGTTTAGGAAATGCATGCATAGAACATTAATGTCTTTGCACCAATACTAATGATGTGTAACGAGTCTTATTGGAAGCATAAACTTGAAAATGTGAAAGGAAGAGATAGATATTTTAAGGGAGTGCTTTAGTATGTCGAATCTCCTAGACGAAGCATAGTCCTTTTTACTGCTACAATTGTGGGAAATAACAATGAAAAAAGAGAGGATGATTTACGATTCTATTATTCAGCACCAACCTGAATATTATGAGGACTGCTCTATTTGGAAACTATCATTGCTAAGGAAATTCACCAAGACCTGTTGTTTGTAACTCAAATCAAAATAAAGTTACAAAGTACAAACTAAAGCTTAGAATGTTCAAGTCCAATATTCAATATAGATATTAGAAATACAAGGATCCCATCCATATGATAAAGTTTGGATATTGATAGATCAGTCTAGAGGATAGAGGCTGAAGGATTCGGGAAGTTATTCCCGTTGGGTTTGGGTAACAACTCTGACTCAATGAGAAGGTAGGGTATTAGAAATACAAGGATCCCATCCATATGGAGTATCGCATATATATGCATGGAGTATTGCATGCATCCCGAGTCACTACAATCTTACTTTTGAAGCACAAATTTCAAACTTAACCGCCGCCATTCAAAAGAAATTCAACCTAATTTTTCCAAAGGAGTTACTTAAACTAATTGATACAATAATGGTCTCTTATTACACTTTTGTTCAAATGCTAATGGTTTGGAAGGGGGTATTTACCTTTCATGATTTTTAATAAGATGTGGGAAACCTAAAAGCAATCTACATCAAACAATCATTAAGGTTACAAAACATATGATATTGGATGATCAATTTTCAATAGGGATTCAATTCGTTGTTGAATTAGTAGAACCTATATGTGAAAGACTTTATTATGTGGATAGAGACAACCCATTTTCAGATAAGAGTATCTACCTTGTACACACTATTGAAAACATTGCACATATAATGAAATAAATTGAATAAGCCACTTGAGATGGAAACAAATGCCTTTATTCCAAAATGGTATGATCATCTGAACATATAGGAGGCCCTCATGTACAAGATAGAGAGGTAGTGAAATAAATACTTAATGCTTACGGATATTTATGATTCTACAAAAGAGGCATCATGCATTGCTTAGTTGCACAAAATTCACGTGGGTAAGGTGTGCTTGGCCCATATGGAACTCTAAAAGATAGGCATAAAAACAAGGATACTATTGAATGGTGGAAGATTCAAGGAACACGAGAATTAAGTTTGAAGGATTTAAGTCTTATGTGAGGAATTAGATCACTTATTCTTTCAACCATTTAGAACAGAAACTAGTTGGGATTAAAAAGGAAATGAACTTATTATAAATTTTATATGTGTTAGAAAAGATGATCGCAGAGCAATAACAATTAAACAATTAAACAAGATGCAAATATTAAAAAAATTACAAGAGAGACACAGATATAATGTGGTTCACCCAAGATGGGATACAAACACACACAAATTGCCAGTCCTTTATTATTATACCATCCAACAAAATGAAAGGATACAACCTGCAACAACCTCACTGCACTTCCTCTTCACATTCTCACAATCTCTCTCACACAATCTCAAAGTTTGTTTACAATGCTACAATACAATACACAGTCATATTGCAATGCTTTCCTTTTATAGGGGAATTACCATGGGAAAATACTATGGGTCACCCAATACCATGGGTCCACAACTTGTTGGCCATTAAAGGTCCCAAAAAATTTATTTTGGGGTGTTTCCCCTGAACCCTCTTTCTTGGGGCCGCTACCTTCAAACCCCCTCCGGGGGACCACTGGTCCTATGACTCCCCAGATGGGGGGGATGGGCTCCCATGGATGACCTATGGGGGATTATGTCCCTACACACCCCACAGTAGGGACGTGTGTATAGTAAAACTAGGGTACAAATAAAACTGAAGAATAACATCTCTGAATTTGGAATATCATGCTCCACAACTAACAATATGTACAAAAAAAGCATGCCTAACCTCAGACTCGATGAGATGTTAGGAAAACTGCAAAACCTTAAGAACAACAAATCTTGAGATATTTTCCAACCTCTCTTGATACTTTTTCTTATCATAATATGTTGTGCTAGCTTCAATGGCATCTGGAACTTATTAATAACATAGTTTGTTATTTAATCAAGGCTAGGAATATATTTTTTCATTTCCATTCGATATTCACAAAACATGAAAAGGGGCTTTAATAACAATTTTAAGCCATGGAATATGAAACATATGCCAATTGCAATAGATTAATGTTGGTCTCATGCCAATTGGTTTCTTACAACTATTGCGTAGGAACCTAGTGCAAAGACCATTTTTCACTTCACTTGGCTATACAAAGGTCATTTCCCTTTCCAAATAGAGATAAGTATTTTAGTAGAAAGTATAATATAAGTATAGTAGATTCTAAAAAGTGAATATTCCTAGTTCATGTAAGTGAAAGGAAATAAAAACATATTTCCTCAAACCCTTGAATCAATGCTAATCAAATGAAACCAATAAAGCTACAAAAAAGGGTTAAGCCAAGCATCAGTTGAGAAATAAAAGCATTCAAGGGACTAACAAAATATTTAACCAAAATAAACCCAAACTTCTAAAGTCGGAAAAATAATTCAAGCATAAGAAGTAAGCAAACCATATAAAATTTCCAAGATATTAGAGGTATACATTAACACAGTTTCATGTACTTGAATGAGCCCATTATTTCTTAGCATAATTCTTGTGATATTGTTTATCATTTAATACTAGGAAACTATCTATGTGAAGAGATAGGTCCTAGCTTCTCTAGATTCTAGCTTCATTTCCTATCACAAGCAGGAAAGATGCAATGCAATAGTTAAATATAAAAACATATCAATCCTTAAAAAATAACGTGCATCAAGGAAATGTAGCTCCAATCATCAATGTTACAATGAAACCACAAAATATAAAATCCATTTTTATTTGAAACGCAACCTTAAATTGACATATAGTGATCTTTCTACCATAAATAATTTCATGTACTTAAATGAGCCCATCGTTGCTTAGCGTGAGTCTTGGTAAAAGTAGTTATTTATCATTTGATACTATGACACTATCCACGTGAAAAGAGATAGGTCCCAACTTCATCAAACCTAACTTTATTTCCTATTGAACACACAAGGAAAATAAAATATATTAATTAAATATCAAAACACCAATCTTAAAATAACATGCATGAAGGAAATGTAGCTCCAATGTTACAATGGAAATACAAATTATATAACCTAGTTTTACCTCAAATGCAACCTCAAATTGACATAGTAATATTGCACTACCAACAGATTACTAAACACATAAACCAAAGTAAGAGTCCCCTCATGTATATTGGATCAGATTAAAATATTGGGGTCTATCAACTTTCAAATCCCCAATTGAAATTCTCATCTTGGTCCTCATTTTCTACAATATAAATATGATCTTGTCCTGATGGATTGTCATTTTGATCATGCAAAACATTATGTTCCATATCAAGTTCATTAGAGAAATTTGTATACTGCTTTCTCCCGTTATAGGGAAATTCGATCGCCAAAGAGCTAGTTCTCTTTCATATGGAAAATTGTTAACGTCATACTGTTACGGAAAAAATATTCCTATAATTTGGGGTGTACCATAATAGATAGTATGACACTAGAAATCAAATCCATTCTCAAGCATGGTAGATAAATTAAAGAAACTAACAAGTAAGGGATATAAACCGTACCTAAACCGAATGTTTGAAGATGACCACCGTAGAGCTCATAACCAAAGGCCCGTCCCTACAATTTCCCCTCAACAAAAACTATATATACAAGCATAAAATATACTAAGTGTTAGTATTCAATATAGCATAATCCATTTAAACATGTATATATCAATTACACCCAGGGATACAAATATGAATGATTGCACATGAAATTTGGACAAGAAATGAATATTTCCATTAATGTAAAAACAAAGATACAATGTGGTAACCTCTGCCTCCAACAATTCAATCCTCGATAGCAATGCAAGCTCACAAAGGCACTGGAGAGCTTAGGAGATTAACGCAAATGGTTATATCAACAAGGACAAAGGGATGTAGACTCAAGTATATGATAATTGGGAAACATTTTGCTATAGTCTCTTTACTCTCAAAGTTTCTCCTCCAGCAATGATTCATAATGGGTGAATATATAACCCTCAAATGGGAAATGGAGGGTCGAATCATAGTGTTTCCAGGCATATGGAAGGCCAAAGATCAAGGTATTTGTTACTTGATGTGGAAAACTCCAATTTTTTTTTGAGTGCAAAAACTGATGTGTGTGGGATGTAATGGTGCAAGATGCATTTATGCGAGCTGTATGATTGATGGCCCGTGTGTATCTTCAAAAATTAATTTTTAAGGGTTAAACTAAAGCATCAGGGATATAGTGAGTAACTACGGCATAGTGAGTCTGCATATGGACAAGGGAAGGCCATCAATGGATGATGCATAAGGTGTGGAAAATCATGCTATAATAGATCCCCCCTAATGTGTGAGGTCATAGGGGTACACAATGGCCGAAATACACTATAATAGTCCCAGGAGTGTAGTAGTGAAGATCGAAGTAAAGGAACTATCCACTCATCAACATAATACAATGATAACTCTATATACATGACTACAAATATGGAATACATATAATAGTCCTTGATACATATAAGTACAATGGCCATGAATAGGCATAATAGACATATGTCATAAGTGGTCACAACCACGTACAATACATAGTTGAGTCTGGTCTCCATACTGAGTGAAGACATCTAGTACATAATAAAGTGCACTACTATGGTATGAGAACTAAAATCCCATAGGTACCATTACGATCAAGGTAGTAGCATATATGGAATTCCACCATACTCTGAGGTGTTCTACATAAACTGCCAATGGTACATGTCCTATCACATGAATAAAGGTGTTGAGGTAGAACATGATGAAACATCATTTGATTACTGGTCGTTGATGTATACTGTTAGCAAATGCGAGACATCCTACTGATGATGAAAATGGGTGTCAAGGTACTGAGTTCTTTCAACATGTGCGAATATAGGTGTTGAGGTTGAGCACTTGAATAATCCATTGATTAGGGGAAATCAATGTATTTCCAAATCTATCGATGGCGAGAGAACCTACCACCAATGACTGCAAGTCTCAAGGCACTCAACTGACTCTATATCCCAATTCTAGAATAAATAATTTAAATTCGATGGAATGGGATCCGTTGGAAGAAGGAAATTAATGGATCCCCCATCAACCAACATAAGGTAAAAAATAAGGATAGATAATTTGGAATAACTCAGATGAAAAATATGTACATGACCCAATAACCATGTACATCTCTCTCGCATACCAGATGCAAGTAGCATGAAAAGGAGACCCTTTGAATAGAAACCAATGATAAAAAATACTGATAGAGGTGAGGAAATCACCAGTAGGGTCTAATGGAATCCAAGACACAACATGAATCCCAATGTGTGAACGAATTTCTTTCCATTGAACACAAGGGAAACCACTCAGTCAGCGACCAATGATGAGATGTCATTTATTGAGTTCAAGGTCACCTACAAAGTAGGCACAGGGTTCTAGGTAGGAACACCACTCTATGATGTATTAGGAATGGATGACATGCAGAGTCAAGATAAATAAGGAATAGACGACATGCAGAGTCAAGATAACTAAGGAATGCACGACTCAAGATAAAGACTTTCTTCGAGCAAGAGCATGAGGTAGATGGAGACACTTAGGTAGCATAGAATCAATGTGTAAACTGGTACAACTATGTGACATAGGAGGCATCAATAGAGGCTTCGTAGTGACGGTAATATTAACGAGTCGGTGGAGAAAGCTATAAATAACAATTACAACTCCTATGGTCATGCTAGAAACCCAACCCATTATTAATAGACTCATAAACTGTGATGTATTCAAAGACGACATGATAGCTGCCAATATAAGAAAATACCATTTCCCATCTATTTTTTATTATTTTGATTTTGTTTTTGTGTTTTTCATATTATAAAGCTTGAAAAAGAATAAAATATTATTATAGTACAAGGAGAGGAAACAAATGTCATAGTCAAGAATTCTAGTTCCAAGCAGTGGAACATACCTATGATTAATGCAAGGAAGTGCATGCAGGATACAGATATTCGGGGGAATGTTTCCTCTCGGATAAGGGGTGATCAAGCTGTAAAGGACAAATATGAGGATATTGTTAGCTAGAATTGAGACAACTTCAGACAATATCACTTATAAAAGTGAAGCAGCGAGCCGTAATTAATCTCAATAAGGTAAGCATACGCATACAATGCATTTACAATTTGATATAAAGTGGGAGTCCTCGAGGGAAATAGCTAGCATAATAGATGAGAAAGATCATGAGGTTTTCACTTGAAGTCATGGTGGGACTACAAGGGACTCCCAAACCTAAGGAAGACGCTCAGCATGGGCACCATATACAAAAACAAGTTCTAACTAGGGTACCCATGATCGAGAAAGCTCTACTTCTTACGTAACGACATATCTAGTAGTAGTGGGATGGTTCCATGTCATTAAGAAGTGGGCTCATACATATGGTTAATGTGACTTAGTCACAAGATAATGCAAAATTGGACGTGGAATATGATCCTATCCTATATTCCAGTTCATATTTTATACCTACCATGGGCATGAATAAGCTCATAAACGGTCAAAATCCACTAAGGCTCATCGAAAACTGCACAAAAAGGGACCTTGCACAATAATATTTGTCCAAAATAATTGTAAATAACCGATAGAAGGTAACAGCTATAGGAAAAAGGTAAATTATTTTAATAAATAGTAAAAAATGATCATTTACCATACCATTTGGTTTTTTCCCCTTATAGTGATTTTGGAGCTCTTTGGACCCTTGAACTTCAAAGGATGATTCCAGGAGCTTTAGGCCATGAAATCGACAACCGTTAGGACCAAGTAATTACTAATCCCATTCTCTTTCAATTCATTACTTTCATTTGACGTTTTAATGGTGAATTTTTAAGTTTTCAACCACAAAAAATGGGTTTATCATCCCACTTGGGAGACAAGTTATCAGGTCGGGTATAGGGATGGATATACTTGGGAAAAGAAAATCCTATCCGCATAGCCACACACCTGTAGACATTGTGACCCATGTATAGGGTCATGGATGTTGTTTTATGTTTATCCTCAGGTTTAATTTGGATCTAATTATATCCCAAAAAACCGTCCATAAAGGAAAAAACTTCGCTTCTTGCACACTCATCCAAAATATGATCAATAAATGGTGTAGGGAAGTTATCTTTAGGACAAGCTCTATTAAGATATAAAAAATTAGTACAAACATGGATGGTACCCTGCTTCTTATCCACACGAATGAGATTGGATACCTATTTGGTTTGGGGAACCGGGCAGATGAAGACATCCTTGAGCAACTTCTCTACCTCATCCTTGATTGAAGGCACATTACGGGGATTCACAACACATAAACGTTGCCAAACAGGTTTAGCATTTGGCTACTTTTTTATTTCATGTTCATCAATACGGGTATCAATCCCTGACACTTTTTTAGATGACCAAGCGAATACATCGCATAATTCCTTAAATAGCTCTGTGTATGTTTGAATTTCCTCGGGTGAAAAATCAACAACGATATAAACATTCTCAATATTAACAAGGGTCCACGAAATGTTGATTGGAATAGTTGGTGATATGTTTTCCATGTTCCTTTTAGCATATATACCATGAGTGCCTAATGGTATCATGGGATGACCAACTTTCTCGCTTAAGGTCATCCTATAACGTCCCCAACCCTCCGACCGGCGAAGAGGACGCTACCATGGTGTTAACCATCCGGGCTACCAGCCCCATGAACATGTGCATTCATAAAATTGCTGAAATGCTGAAATAAAATGCTTTGAACTAGACATGCATACATGATCATTTATCATACACAGATGCAATTATTTATCATACACAGTGGAAGCAAACATACATTCCTACAAGCATTCAACATGTTCATCACATTCATTAACATAAAATACGATTGCAGAAGTAAAATAGACAAGATTACTTATCTTATAAAGAACTCGTTCCGTAACCAGCTACGTCGCTGCAACGTTCCACCCAACCATAGGCCAGCGTGCTCCTTAATCTCTCAGCAACCCTGCCACCCCCGAGATGGGCATGATTCTCCAAGGAATAAGGAACAAGCAGGCTTACACATAGCCAAGGATACACAAACATGGCCAAGCTAACACAGTTGGGTTTATCAGGCCATCAACAAGACAACTAAGCCAACATGGTCAGGTTTATTAGGCCATCAAGGAGTTAGGAAAGGATAAATGCTAAGCTGGTGAGCTCATTACAGAGCTAGGAACACCTACACCATAACTAGCCTGACTTCTAAGACACCCACACACACCCAACACAAGGAATCAGTCCGTTCTCTGCTACACAGTCCCTCAGGCCCTGCATTCCCTTCCAGTGCTATTCAGGGGTTGTGGAGAAGAAACCCAACCCTCTAGCTCTGTCTGTGTGGTTTCCAAACACACCAGGTTTATCAAGCAATGCAAGCCCCCATCTATGCTCCCAACATAGTCTGAAGACCAACCATTGCATGCATGCAACTAATCAACAATTATAGCTTAACAGGGGAAAACGACTCCAAACATTCTGTGCATGAGGGAAACTTGCACCAGAACCCAAATGTAAAGAAGACCATAACAATCACAACGTAAGGGAGACCACAACAACACAACGAATCTTGAGGAGAATGGTGGTAACCATAACTCACGGGAAGAACAACGGTCCCAATCTCAACATCGAAATGATGGAAAATTACACGGCCATACCAGTCTGTAAAGAGGTCATACAGCCGAAAATGTGAATGGCCCCTTCACAAGAAAATCGTGGATGAAAGAGCACAGCTCCCAGCTCGCTGTGTGCGTCAAAACCAAGAAAAAATCCTGTGCATGAGGATAATGAACAGACAATGATCCCTGCGTGAGGATGAACAGCTCTGCCTATGCGTGCGGATGAACAGACAATCGTGAGGAACGAACAGACCATGGAGATAACGCACAGTGGAGAGAATGAATGAAGGGCGTAGTCATTCTTCTGCCCATCGTGAGGTTCAATCCACTGGTGGAGTGTGTGTGTGGACAAGGACTAACAGTCCTATCACACTCCACTCCCAGCCATAACTCCCCCAACTAACAGCAGTAGTTCTTAATGGAGGTGGTTGGGTAAGACAAGAGAAGATGACACATGGATTTTTCCCCCATTGCCCAAGGTTTGACATCCCCCACCCTTATCCTTGTGAAAATCATGCCCCTTCTCGATTTAGTTGCCGTGAACGTAGCTGGTTGGGTTATTTAATTAAAGATGCATATTTACATGATGGAAAAACTTAATATGTATGCCGCATACCCTGATATACCATTGATGACAATTTCAACCCGAAACATAGCATAACCAATCAATGTTGGGGCCTTGGCCTTTAGCTCCGCACCATGATCATTTAAAATATATACATCATATACATCTAATGCAACGGGGTCGAAACCGGGGTGTTACACATCTGAAACTCATCGCACTCAATCCGTTTGAGCTCTGAGAGAAAGTAGGATTGATGATGCATCTCTTCCCAGGGTTGTTATGGACTGGGCATGGCCTTGAGAATAAATTCATATGAAGGAAAGGTGTCATCAAGGAATTCATGTGAGCATGACGAAATGACCACCCAAGCAGGAGACACTAGGTGATCCTTATTAGTATTTATAATCCTCCCTTGACCAAACTGTCTATTAAATTATTTTAGCCTAAATTAGGAGTTATATTTAATCATTGGGTCCACTAGTAGCATTGGGTCCACTTGGCCTAATGGGGCCACATCTACCAGTTACTAGAGTGTGGGGAACACCGATAGAGGCTAACTTTCATTTACTGCACTTGAATGCATCAAATTAGGCGCCTCCTAGGACAATCCCTACATTTTAGGAGCCACTGGGATTCTCGACACCAACCTCCTTCAATTACTTGGATTTGGAACCAGTTAAGCTTAGTTATTCTCCAGTTACTTTTAGTTAGTTCACTTTCAATTTAGTTAGCACCAGTTATGCATGGCTGCATGTGGATAAGACACCTTTTCTCACCTACCACTCCAGTTATACTGAGTTAATTGATTATAACTGTTTGTGTGACTTAGTTAGACATGTGGAGTTAACCACTTGGACTTCTCAATCTTGGAGTTAACCACTTGGAGTTAACACCTTTTCTCAATCTTCCATTCCAAGAGAGCTTCTGTTCCTAATTGGAATATTCCCTCACTTGACTCCTTTTTCGAGTCCTTAATACAGGAGCAAGAGAAGTTGATCCATATGGGATTCATCAAGACTTCCAAAGATCAATCCCTCCTAGTGATAGACTCTAACAAAGTGCAAGCTAAAGGGAAGTCTAAGGGAAAGGAGCATAAAACAACTAATTCAAAGCCTAAAGAGAATAAGAATACTTCTCAAAGAGATTTGGGCTCTAAGAAGAAGAAGAAGTTATAAAAGAAGATGTTTCCCTATTGTATGAGGGGTTTTCATCCAGGATACTCTTGTATGAAGAAGCAAGCTGACCAATTGACTGCTTTCCTCAATCCAAATAACATTGCTCTCCCACAAAGAGAAAAGAAGCCTGATGAAGGTCCATGGACATAAGATAATGAAATGTGACATGCCTTGAAGGATAGCCTTACTCAGTCAACAACATATATATATTTTTTTATTCTGGAGCATCAAACCACGTGGTTTCCTTCAAAGAATCTTTCTCTACCCTCACACTATCAAAAGGGACTAATATTCACATGGAAGATGATTCCCAAATTCCAGTAGAAGGAAGGGGCTCAGTCATAGCGAAGCATGTTGAGTTCAAAAATGTCCTCTATGTATCCTCCCTTGTAGCTAATCTATTGTCTGTTTATCAGATGACCCATATAGGCTCTCCCAAGAGAGTTACATTCGATTCATATATAGTTGAGATCACAAAAAAATATACTAGAAAACTCATAGCGAAAGGTATTGCAAATCATTATACTAAATCTTATGAGTTATCACATTATTTACATGTCTTACCTCCTACATCTTTATTGTCTAATGTTAAAAACACCAAAAAGATTTGGCATGATAGATTTGGTCATATTAATTTCAAATATCTCCAACAACTCCACATTGATAAAATGGTTGAAGGTGTAACTCTCATCCAAACTTCTGATGGAGTATGTTCTGGTTGCTTGGTAGGTAAGCAACCAGATAAGAGGTATGAAGTTGGGAAGGCACGTAGGTCTGCCTCTATACTTGATTTGATACATAGAGATGTGGTTGGACCTATGCCCACAAAATCCATTAATGGTTGTAGGTATTTCCTCACCTTTATTGATGATTGTTCTAGGTATTGCTGGAACTACTTTATGAAACATAAATCAGAAGTTTTTGAGATTTTATAGTTTTTAAAGCTATGGTTGGGAATAGTTTGAGTAAGAAAATCAAGTCCATAAGATATGATAAAGGAGGAGAGTACATCAAAAGAGAATTTCAGTATTTCTGTGAATCAAAGGGGATTCGAATGGAACACTCAGTTCCATACACACCACAACAAAATGGTGTGGCTGAGAGGAAGAACAAATCACTGAAGGAGATGGAAACATGCCTTCTCCATGCTAAGAATATTCCTCTTTCTCTTTGGACAAAAGCTGTAAATTGTGCTTCATATTTGTAGAACAGAGTGCCTCATAAATCAGTGGTTGGGGCCACTTCATTTGAAGCACTGCATGGGTATAAGCCCAATGTCTCTCATTTGATATTTTTTGGTTCCAAATCTTGGGCCATAATACCACTTGACAAGAGGAAGGCCTTCCAAGCCCAAAGTAGCGAATGCATTCTTCTAGGATATGCAGAAGATGGAAACACATACAAGTCGATGGAGGTTGCAACTAGGAAATGCTTCATTGAGTGAAGTGTTCAGTTTGAAGAAGATCAATTTTGTGATGCACTACCATCCAAAGCATGAGAAGGTATAAACACTCTTCCTCCCATTTTTTATGACGATGATTTGTTACATGTTTCAGATTCATATGAAGAGGACCAAGACCAACATGATCCCATTATTGAGGCTGAACCTCATAAGATTCTAGATCCAAATCCTGCACCCATTCCAAACCAAAGGCCTAAGCCTATATGGGCTCAAAAAATCATTGAAGAAATTGGGAATGGTGCTAGAAATCTAGAAGACAGAAGGAGAACTAGGTCCTAGTGTCAGAATGAGAATGATACACTCTCTCTCACAGATTATCTCTCTACAAAGCGGTGCAACAAAATTCCAGGTTGATGCTACTTGATGATAGCGAATGATCAGCTACTTGGCCCACAAAATAAGAAGCTTGATCATTCTCTACCTTTTCCATCCAGAAGAAACACATAGATTCATCAGTTCAGAAAGACATTGAGAGGTTCACATGCACAACTTTAGGATGATGCTGCATAGAAAGACCATGGTGCTACATAGAGATGCAAATTTACAATAGTGTTTTTGACAAGTTATTTTTCTAAGGAGGAAGCTTCTTTCTTCTAAAGATAGCTTGTATTTTCTTGTTTTCTGCTTATTTTGCGGGAGGGGAGGGGGGGGGATGGGTTTCCCCTCTTTCCTCGATTTATTAAGAATTTTTTGTTTTAATATTTTAGACTGTTTATGGGTGACTTTTCTCCTTGTTTCCAGGGCCCACAATTGTCCAAGTTAGGATTCAGGGGGGGTGTTAGGATTTATAATCCTCCCTTGACCAAACTATCTATTAGATTATTTTATCCTAACTTTTAAGTTTTATTTAATTATTGCATCCACTAGTACCATGGGGTCCACTTGGCCTAATGGGGCCACATGTACTAGTTACTAGAGTGTGGGGAACACCGATAGAGGCTAACTTCCACTGACTGCACTTGCATGCATCAATTTAGGCACCTCCTAGGCCAATCCCTACATTTTAGGAACCACTGGGAGTCCCGAAACCAACCTCCTTCCGTTACTTGGAGTTGGAACTATTTAAAATTAGTTATTCTTCAGTTACTTTTAGTTCAATTAGCACTAGTTATGTATGGATGCATGTGGATAGGACGCCTTTTCTCACCTACCACTTCAGTTAGACTGAGTTAATTGATTATAACTGATTGTGTGACTTAGTTAGACATCTGGAGTTAACCACTTGGAGTCTAATAGTGTTTTAGACATCTTTAGTTAGCCATGTAGTCAGATAAAATCACATTTAGTTGGTAGATTCGAATTCATCCCTAATGATTCAAATTCCTTCCTATGTAACACTATTGTAACACCAGATTATGTAATGAAGATAATATTGTAATTCTTTGAGCAATACTTGTCCGTTTCTTGTGAGATTTGATTTGTTCAGTTGGTATAATTCATTCATATTCACTACATCAATAATTTGGACTCATTGCTTGATGATCAAAATGGCACAAGTGACAACAATTCTAACAATCCTCCTCCCTTATCCGTGAAGGGGAAGGACTAGGGTCTGTAGTGACATTGAATAAGGATTGGTAAGCGATCAACACTATAGACAATTGCATTTCTACACCAGTGGTTGTGGGACCTTCGTTAGAATTACCTAGAGAAGGAAGAGTTCAAGGATCGCTCAAATAGGCGGTATGAAATGAGACTGTACTCAAAGGTGATGGAACACAGTCGAGCGTAGAATCATTATCTAGAATCAGTGTTAGAAAATTAAAGGTTCCCATGAACAAAGGATACATTCTGATACCAACGTTCTCAATTTCTGACTGAGAATTATCAATTAATGGGATAGTGGGACCTAGTGATGCCGAGGAGCCAGAATTATCAAATGACAATTGATAGATTGTCACAATTTTATTTTCGTAAAGAAAATAAACAACATGAAATACTGACGACAGAATCACTTTCATTACATAAATCTAGTTTCTACCCAGTAACAAATTATAGTAAAGGGGCACATCAACCACCTCAACCTCGACTGGCATGGTCTTCCCCCCCAGTTGGACCTAAAGGGAAGGAGTGATTTCATGTGATCTAAAGGAACTCCCATAAAAAACTATCAGCATAGTCATGGGTTTAGACAACAAGGGAGAGCCAAGGCCTTTCCAATATGAAAGAGACATCATAGAGGTCACAACACCTTCATCAATAACTGTATGTTTAATGATGTTGTTCAAACACTCCACATGGACTTGAAAGCCACATGATAAGGCAAGTGAGGCTAGACATTGCGAGCCTTGAACCTATAAAAACTAGGCCGTTTGGGTTAGTTGCTCCTAAAGCGGCTAACAACGCTTTCCTCTGTGAGAGATAAGTATGAAGCACTTGTAAATACGACATCACACAGGGAGTCTAGCCCAAATCCTCAATGATATAATAGTATTGGGTATCTTGGGCATTGGGATTGCGTCCCAAATGCTTCAAGACCCCTTTAGGTATGTACGGTATAATTTTAGGCTTGTCAATCTGCAAAGAAATCTCTAGAGATAGAGGCTCTATACCCATGGTGGGCATGGAAAATTTTAGAGCCGAAATATAGCTCATGGGTGATATTAAAGGGGTTAGAAATATTTAATGAGAGAATTTTAATATGAAAATATTTTATTTAAATTTAAGTAATTCCTCCAATTTATTAAATAAATGACAACGATTAAATACTTCTTTCATACCATTTCAACAAACATGTCCTTTCAACACGGAGTTGTGTCATTTTAATAAACACACCCTTTCAAAAATGTGTCCTTGCAACCTAGAATCTTCATCTAGCGCACCTTTTCATTTGTTAACATTCTTTTAATTTATCTTCTGTTCATTAAAACACATACTATGTTTTATACTCTTTCTGTGGGATAATAGACTTCTTTTTATATTCTCTTCCTTAATTTATTCATGTAGCTTAACTGTCCCTGCATACTTCATAAATATCGCGGGAATAATTTATACACAGTCATACATTATTTTTCCACTGATTTGGTAGGTTTATTTATCACACTTGTGATCACTAGAATTATCTTATTTCAACAGGAAGTGTTTCATAACACATAAGTCTTCATTTATTTCAACAAGAAAAAAAACCGTTTAAGATCACTTTGTGAGAAAATATTCCACAACTTCGATCATATCGGCAACATAAATCCAACATCTCTGATTGTTTTGGCGTTGACTCATGAGTCACCTCCGATGGTTTTGGTAGTCGTCTCTCAGAGTTGCCGAAACTTCCTCTCTGACCATTTTAGTGCCAACTCATGAGTTTCCTCTGACAATGTCGTCTGACTTCTCTCAGAGTTGCAGAAACTTCGATCCTGATCAACAGATTGTATCAGAGTATTAATGACATTGTCACTTTTCCTCAACACACCGACGTATCGACGTATCAACGAAATTAACTGAGTCTTTCGACATTGTATGAGCGAAATTATACTAAACTCTTTGACCTTTATAACGACTGGTTGAGTTGTGCCGATCGTGTTGCAACAACTGGATGAGTTTCGCCGAGCATGTCGCAGTGACTGGGTGAGTTACTTAGATGGTTTTGCAGTGACTTATTCAATTTCCAATTTTGTCACATTGCAACAATGACTTCCTAATAACACCAGAACATCATCATGTCGTTTCCTTGCCTCACCACACATGCCACATCATCACTTCCTTTGACATTACTGAACTTCTTTGAAATCAATGACAACTTAAAAACAATAGTGGGAGTGAAGTTGGAGGAGCGCGGTCTATCAACTGACTAGGTCCTCTCGACTGACTAGAGACTAGTCGGTTCAGTTTGTCAAGTCAGTCGGGTCGACCGACTAGATAGTTATAAAGTTATAAATGTATAACTGTTTATATGCACTATATAATAGGCTGGTGAGCTAGATGATGTAATGTTCCTTTTATACATGATGGTATAATAATATAAGACAACTTATTGCTCCTCTGGCCATTACTTGTAATCTTTCTTATACCTTTATGTATATATGTATGATATTTCAACTTGTTATGTATTTTCATTCTAATGGTAACCATATGCAATCCCTTATATTAAAACAAACCACTACCTACCCTCGTGGCTTGGATGGAAACAAAGGGTTCACCAAACAAATTTTTGAACATGTAAGTTTCTATTTTGATTTGCTGTTATGACTTTGTTTACTTACATTTCTTTTATGGCACATGTTGTTTTTTAACCATGATAGTATTTACAGGACCAAAGTTAGATTCCATCTCTCTTAGATGTAGCTTTCTTGACTGGTAACCATTAGAGGAAATTTCAATTCAAAATGGGCCTCCAATTTTTTTTTAATAAAATAATAGTTAAAATAATAAAATAATATTTATTAATTTTGGAGGAAGAAAAGAAAAAATCTACTTTTTTTGTTTGTATTTTTGACATATCTCCCTCTGTTTTTACTCAAATTTTGATAGGGAGAGTTCATTGGACGCGATGATGATGTCATCATCACATTTTTTCAGGTATTTCTTATTTAATTCCACATCCAACGAGCTCTCCCGGTCGAAATTTGAGTAAAAAAACGGGGAGATATGTCAAAAATACAACAAAAAAGTAGTTTTTTTATGATACCTATCCCCAAATTTATATTAAAAAAGTGTTTAAGACCTATATGGTATTTCAAATTTAAAGCAATTTCATTGGCTAACACATGATGACATGGAATTTGAATTAGAGTTAAAAGGCCCATTTTGAGTTGAAATTTCCTCTCATGAGAGAATGAAATAAATGTTTCCCACCAATCTCCATTCACTGAGGTATCTTTCTAATTAATGACATTAAATTTGGTCAAGGGTTTTTTTCCTTTATGGCTTGAGGGCATAAGCATTATTAGGGTGCCTGGTCCCTCCTCTTCCAATTATTAACTTTGTTTCTATTCTTTTAGAGGCTAAAAATCAAATCTTAGGAACCTAGCTTCTATTTGGGGTTTACGTTGATTCTCATACAAGTAAGTGTACTCATAGCTAGATGGAACAATAAATGGTTTATGAACTTATATTATTTTCTTAACTTAATCATCAACTAATTAAATGATTCTTGGGTGCATACTAATATGATGATTGGGGATTGGGTGCATAAACAAATGTTGTCGTCGAATTATACTAGGTGATACCTTGTATCCCTATCAACTCCAAGTTGTATTATAGGATAAGGCTACAACATACTGCAAGTTTGGTTGTACCTACAAGAGGATTTTACCGATGAAGTATTACTTGGGGTTTTGTAAAACCCTTGTTCATTTTCTTGTTGGTTGAACCAACTTGTATTTATTAGGTTTATGGGACACATTTGCAATTCCTCATATTTAAGTTATTGTTTAGTTTAGAACTCAATGGGGTTTGCATTGGCATATAACAATATTGTACTTATGAGATGGGTTTTCAAACATTTATGAGAATTTCCTGTTTTCAATACATTTGACATATAATCGCACTGCTATTAAATATTGTTTGGTAATTAACTTTTTAATTTTTTTGGGTGCCTTTGTGTTGGGAAAATGAAGTCCATTCTATGCATTTCTTTAGATGGATGTATCTCCTAGGTTGTATTATTATTGTTTCTTTTGACTTAATATCTTTGAGCAATTGTTTTATCTATTTTAACTAGGTGTAACTACTTAACATTTATCTTGTTTTTTTCTTTACTCTACTCAAAATGTACTTTTTTATTTTTTTACCATGCATCGTGATCAATATTATCTAGGTTGAAATTTGGTATTTCGACCTTGTGTAAATTCGCCCCCCTGAGAATAATTATGCTCTTTATTATACTCTGCATTTGTAAAATTAGAACCAAATTAATGATATTGTAGAGTTCTTTACCTAGCCATTTTCATAATAAATTTAGGTACTTTCTATAGGTTCTTATGTTTATGATTTGCATAATCTCCAGTGTCTAGTTTTCTCTAATTTTCTTAATATCAAGCATACTTTATATATATATATTCATTTGTGGTTCAAAAAAACACGGGTTACTACGTCCATGGGAATAAGTCATAGGGGTCCCACTCGAAGGGGCCTCACCCTATTCGCTCTGATTATAGAGCTAACTCGACAGGGACATCAAGTGAGACCCTTATATAGCAATGTATTGCCACCCTAGGATTTGACCCCAAGACCTTTTTCTCACAAATTACAACAATCGACCACTTGGGATAGCCCGCCGGGCTACACACACACACACACACACACACACAGACATATCCTTCAAGTCAATTTATTTAGTGGTACGAGAATACAATTATTCCAAATCTAATGGGAACTAAAATTGTACTCTATGGTTTTTATAATGAAAAACTATTAGTAAAATTACATATTATTTCTTCCATGGTTTAATGGTAAGCAATGAGGTGATAAGTCTTGTATCAAAGTAGAGTTAAGAAATGAATAATATTCAAATTTACATAAATAAATAAGAAAACAATTTACAAATTAGTAGATTCTTCATCAATGAAGAAAACCTTCCATGGACATCAAAAATAAATGACAAAACCCCTTGATATGTAAACTACTATGGATATTCTACTGGAATAGTTTCTCACAATACATCTTATGACTTAGTTCTTTTTAGTAGGTTATTTCCATCAAATGGTAAATAAACTCAAACTGTATTTGAAAAATTAATAGAGCAAAGAAATACATAATCCACACAATCAATACAAGATTTACCCTGGAAAAACCCACTACAGGAAAAAAATAAATGAGACTATGCCTTGATATTTTACATAGAACATAAATACAAAGGAAAACACACTCTTTATAGAGTTACCTATGAATGACTACTGCAAGATCACTTACTTCCTCATTTGTGCTCTAATCTCCACTCCAATTCTATTGCTCAACTATAGAACGATACCATAAGATCATAAGAATGGAACCCCATCTTCTCTCGACAGTTCAATATTTAACATAGTCCAATAACCGTATAGGATTAGTTTTATATATTTTGCATGCCTTGAATCACAATTAGGATTAGGATTGAGGTTTTAGATATTCTAGAATGTTCTTGAAAGTCCACACATGACTATCTTTGCATGTGTGAGAAATAAGAGCTAGTGTGGAATCCACTTGGTACCATGGTGATCAACTGGGTAAGTCAACTTAGGCATAACTTCTTCATATAGAATTCGATTGAGGAAATTCTTGCAACATTGGAAAAGTATCCAAGTGTATAATTGCATCAAGGGGCATAACAAAAGCAATGAATTTTTGATCCCCAAAATGTCGTTTAAGCCCTCATAGATGTCCGTTTTGGAACACAAATCTGCAAAGTGAGACCTGCCCCTAAAATGGGCCCTACAAGCCAATTCATCCAATATATCCAACTAGAAAGCACCAAAATAGATGACAAATTATATATTGATCCATTTTGGATCACCCCTAAAATTATATATCATGGTATATACCTTACAACAATTATATATATAATATAGAATAAATGGAGCATGCCATGATCATTCATAACTGCATGCATTGAGAAAGAACCTAAAACCATCATTAAGTACTTCGGTTTTTATCATCTCTATGAGATTTTGCTACCAAAATATTCATATAATTAGTGTTTCCCCTCTACTGTACAAGAGAAATAATGTTTCATCTAATCTTCATGAATGAAATTCTTGAACACACATTGCTGAGTTTGATCAACAAGTTCTTCATCTTATGTGTATGGTCCCCATCAACAACCTCCGTGAAGTGCGCTCCTCAATCTAGGTGTCATCAATTCTATTTTCTAACCCCCAAGGTATATATCACATGGTCCCAAGCTCCATGGGATAAGTGCACCACTCAAAGATACCATCACTGCTCCTCCTAGGTTGATACCTCCTTTGATTGAGCAATCAAGTCTCCTATTGTGTGCTCACAATGGATTAATTTCCAAGCCAATTGGGGTAAGAACTCCTAGGTAAGGGTGATATTCTAACAATATAGGCAAGGTCAAGCATCCACCTAAAATAATCCATCAATATGTACCTAAAGCATTGCCAAGGGGTTAGGAGACATGCCACTCTCCTAGAAAGGTGAAAACACTCTTGGAGTAACTTTTAAGAAGACATTCTATGGATGTGTTTTTCATCCTCCACTTTTTTATAATACCAATATATACACATCTTAACTCTAGAGCTATCAAACTCTAAGAGGGGTCAAATCCCTTACAGTGCAAACTTTTCTCAATTTTGTCACTCTAAACAAAGTTTGCATCTTAATGGAATTTGATTTTTTTTGACACTTAATATATTCGAAGTTAAGATAGATCTATGGTGGTTTAATTCTCTCTCTTTATAACAACAACAACAACAACAACAACAACAACAATAATGATGTGGGCTAATAGAAAAACCCCAAAAAATACCAAAAAATTCCCATAAGTAATAGTACTTTTGACATTATTAATATTAATATTTTTTTATTTTTTTATTTTTCAACCCAACACTTTTTAGATAAGTGACACTTCTCACCCACCTATTCTATGGGAAATTAATATTTTGATATGATTATTCTTTGTAGTTGATGGTGATGTTTACATGGCTTTGACTTCAACAAAATTGATAAAAAAATAATTAATTTGTTTTAAAATCATCATAGATACATTTTCAATTTCATTTTTATGAATTAAACGAAATTGATAAAACAAATAATTAATTTGTTTTAACTTTTTGTTTATATGATAGAAACCATCACACTACAAGTTAAGGATGTGAACATTTGAAGGGAATTCCAAAAAGTTTTTTAATCAATCATTTAGAAAGACATTTTAAGATAAAATTTTCCATTGATTTTTATACAAAGATTAGAGATTATTTCTTCCATAGTCTAGTCACAAGACACAAATTCAAAAATTGTTTATAAACATGACTATAATTATGCTATGAATTAAGTCAAGGTGTCTTTAGAAGCCTTTGAGTCAAGTAAGTAAGTTCATGAATACAGGTGGCTCAATTTACTTAAAAAAGGCAGTTTTGATCGTGGTTACCCTTTAGACAATGGGTACTATATATAAAATGAACCCAGAGCAGATTTAGGTTATTTCTCAGTCCGCCAACCCAAGGAGAATCAGATGTCCTTTGCCTTTGAAATGAAGAAGCCAACCAATTTGAAATAATGACCTTTGTCAGCCTCCACTACATCTTTGTTACTTCGCATTTGTTTGGGTCGTGGCAATGGAGCCATGTTCCTGGATCTATGAAAGCCCTTAGCAAAAGGGAAGTTTGAAGCTTTCAGAGAGAGACTTGGATTGGTGCATAATTCCTTCCTCAAGATCCATAAGCAACACCTAAGAGATCCATTACCGGTTTACCTAGAAGCATCAGTATCCATGGAAAAGGTAGGAGTACAGGAAGCAATTTTTTCGGCGAGATCGTCGTATATATAGGGAATCATAACCCCTGAACAATAAACCAACTCCCATTCCATTCAAGCAGGGGCAGGGGTAGGGATGGGGGTTAACCCGACGAAATGAGGGTGGTATTCAATAAGTTAGATGCATCCTTTAGATTCAATATAGCTAGATTTCTATTCACAAGAAGACCCACCTCTTCTAAGGTAGAGCCCTCCATAGCTCTATTGGCCAGAACCCTTTTCAAGTGTTCTTAAGGATCTAGCCATCAGCCCCCATTGGCATATATCTACTCCATAGAAGTTTCTTTGCTAAGGTATAGTGCCTTTGTGAAGGCCTGTAGAGCTACTAGTTGTCTTTGCTGCTAGCAGGTGCTTTGGTCCAACAAAAAAACCTTGGATTCTCCGATCTCTTTTGGGAGACACAAATTCAAAACCATGGATTCTCCGATCTCTTTTGGGAGACACAAATTCAAAAATTGTTTATAGACATGACTATAATAAATATTCTATATAGAAATAAAAAAATAAAAAATAAAATTTGAAACACTCTTTAGAGAGGCGGCTCTAAATATATTATTATAAAGAAGTATTCTAAAAGTTTTTTAAGATAATATTTTTCATTCTTCACTTAGATGTGGCTATAAGTATATTATTATAAAATAAGCATTTTAAATTTTTTTTAAGATATTTTTTTCATTTTTCATTTTTTTTCAAAAATTACATATTATTTTTTCTATATAGCAAATTGAGAAATAAAGAATGTTCATTTTTATGAAAGAAAATAACAAAACAACATTTTAAGAATCCATTCACTTTTTAATAATTTAAAATTAACTTTAATTATTCCATTTACTCCCTTTTTTAGATTAGTCATTCCATTTTTAGGTTGATAGACATTTGTAATTTACAATTTGACTTTATAACTAAAAGTCCTCCTCCTATAATGTGGGATAGGCTTTCGACCTACCCTACAAGTGTGCAAGTATTCTCAGTGAGAGGTAGGGTGTATGTAGTTGGGTCTAAATGCATGGGGAGATAGGTGGCTAGGCTTTAAATAGATCAAAGCTTAGGTGATTGGTTAAGGATGTGTTTCAAAATTTAAAATAAACACTTATAAAAGAAGTATTTTAAAAGTCTTTTTAACATAAAATTTTATTCTTCATTTTTTCATAAAAATTACATATTATTTTTTCCATTGTCTAATACCAAATTAATAAATGAAAAATATTCAATTTTATGAAAGGAAATTACAAAACAACAATTTAAGAGTGCATTGACTCTTCAAAAATTTAAAATCAACCATTTTTAAGTTGATAGACATTTATATTTTACATATTTTACAATTTGAGTTAGACGAGGAAATGTCCTCTTCCTAGATTGTAGGAAGATAATTCTAAATATTTATTTTATAATAGTTATTTTAATTTAAAATAAGAATTTATAAAAAAAGTATTTTAAAAGTCTTTCTAAGATAAAAAAATTTCATTCTCTACTTTTACAAAAAATACATATTATTCCAGCCAAGTCTAATGACAAATTAAGAAATGAAAAATGTTCAATTTTATGAAAGGAAATAACAAAACAACAATTTAGGAGTCCATTCACACTTCAAGAATTAAGAATCAACTTTAATTACTCCATTTTATAGGTTCATAGACGTTTATGATTTACAATTTTACAATTTGGTTACAATTTTACAATTTGGTTGGACACGAAAAGATTCAATTCAAGAATTTAAATTCAACTTTAATTACTTCATTTTTATAGAAATTAAAAATCAACTTTAATTACTCCATAGGTTCATAGATGTTTATGATTTACAATTTTACAATTTGGTTGGACAAGGAAAGAATCTCTTCAAGAATTTAAATTCAACTTTAATTACTTCATTTTTATAGGTTGATAGACGTTTATATTTTACAATTTGGGTTGGACACGGAAATATCTTCTTCCTAGATTATAGGAAGATGATTCTAAATATTAAATTTATAGTCTTAATCCAAATTTAAAATAAACAATTATAGAAACACATCTTCTATATCATTGAAAGATATTATGATATTAAAACTATGTAATTTTGATTCCACGGTAGATAATAACTTATAAGTTACAACTTTTTCATTTTGAAAAAAAAATGATAGTTCTTAGCCTTGTGGCCTAATCATCAACCCAAGTTAAGTAGCTAGTTTACCATCTATATCAGTTTTTAGTACCAGCATATTCATATAATGAATGCTTTCCCTCTGCTCCCCGATAGAGATAGTGTTTCATATAATCTTCATGGATGAAATTCTTGAACAAGCATGGATGAGTTTCATCAATGAGTTCCAGTGCTGGACCGATCTCTGCTTCGAATTCGGGAGAATAAAAAACTGGAATCGACAACCTCGCCCTGCAACGGTCTGTTATTGCTCAATGTTCTACGCTCTTGTATCTTCCATTAGTCATTACCTGAAAACCAATTACATAGTAAAGATTAAGAGTTTTTGTATATAAAGTCAAATCTCATTTGGTTAAGAAAGCTATTAATCTATAAAGATCATAAAAAAGCGATTAAACGATTTACCTCTATCAAATTCCCAACGTTAATAACCAGAGCATAAGGATTTGGTTGCACAGCTATCCACTGGTCATCCTTGCGGACATTTAAACCTACTACTTCATCATCCTGCAGTAAGAGTGTAATGCCATCCATGTCTGCATGTGGGCTTAGGCCAAACACACGATCTGGTCTGGGGCATTGAGGATAATAATTCATTCTCATTCTTTGGAATGGCTCTCCAAACTTCTTCGCAAAGAAATCATGTTTCAACTGTAATGTCTCCGCAATTAAACTCAACAGCTTCTCAGCAAGTCTTTTGATTTCAGTATTGTATGTATCCACTATCTCCCTGCCAAACCAACAATACCATAAATACAGGGGAGCAATTTTATGTTGTTTAAAATTTAGTATTTGTCTATATATATATGACCAAAATATGTTTGAACTTTGAAGTGCACCTGAAATCAATAGGTTGAACTGGCCACACATCTAAATCTTTTAAGTGGGAAGGAGACATTGTCAAACTTAACAAATCACCCCAATCAAGCTTTTGTTCTTCAGACACAACAAACATCTGCCCATAGCCCTGAAGATCTCCTTCCTTTACTGCATAC
This sequence comes from Pseudotsuga menziesii, assembly GCA_001517045.1. Classification (NCBI taxonomy): domain Eukaryota; kingdom Viridiplantae; phylum Streptophyta; class Pinopsida; order Pinales; family Pinaceae; genus Pseudotsuga; species Pseudotsuga menziesii. The sequence goes on along the minus strand of LPNX010759540.1, from coordinate 41,507 downwards.
TTCTGTTTTTCCTCCAAAGGAAGCTGGAAAAACTCCTTTCCAACTCTTTTAACACCATCTATTAAGGAGTTTGGGATACCGTGATTCATAACTTGTAAAACCCTCACTACAATATATTAGTTTTTTTTTTCAATAAAATTGATCCAGAAATCTATCAATACTTCTTCATATTTCATGGATAATGGATAGTAAGATTGATAAATCTTTGGCATTCATTGGCAAAAGGACTGACCCCAAAAGACTCAAGACTCAACAAATGACCTCATCTAACTGAAAGCAACCAAGAAAAAGAAACTAAACACTTCTTACCAATTAAGGGTTATAAGAAACTAAACACTTCTTACCAATTAAGTTAACCCTTAAGACTTAGTTATTTCTTCCACAAAATGATTCCAAAAATGCAACTTAGTTACTTCTTAGACAAAATGATTCCAAGAATGCAAAAATTAATCAAAATGATACCCGGAAGAAGCCCCATTCTTCACAAGCCTGGGCAATCTTCTTAATCTCTTGTTCTCTCTGCAATAATCCTTCTGAAAGCTTGGCCATGGGGAGGTCAAGCTGATGATCAGACATGGAAGTTGGTGTTGGATTTTCTTCGTCTCTTCTGATATATCTTTCTGGGACTGTTTCTTGCTTCTTCTTCACGAGTTCTTGAACGCTTTCGACAGTAAGAAAAGACTTCCCCCATTTGGGAAGGTTCCTGCGATCAGCGCTTTCATGAACTGAAGCCATTCTTCCAAACACTCGCTGAACAAATAAATTCGGGCAACTTAATTAAACTACAATGCAACTTGTAGCAGGCAATATTGATTGAATGATGAAACTACTGGGACATATATGGACATATATATAGTGTGGTAGGAAGTCAATCCGAGATAAAATTCGTCAATAATCAGGAATTTGCATCGAAAGAACAAACCTCCAAGAAAATCTTATATTAATGTCATAGATCTGTTTTTATAGCATTATTTACTGCTCAATATTTCAATATTTGAGGTTGCGACAAAAATAAAAAGCGTGTTGGTGTAGATTGCTCGCTCTATCTTGGAGACTTCATTTCAAAGTCAAACTTATGACTTGTAAACAGCCATTTTTGAAGATGGTTCTATTGTGCTTCTTCTGATGGAGATGGTTCGGCGCGAGTAACATGGCGAACTTTAAATATGAATTCCAGATTCGGACCATTTCTTTTCATAGAAGAATTTCTAGGGTCGGACCATTTCTTTTCATAGAAGAATTTTTGAATTCTAGATATAAGATGTTAAATAGATTGGTTCTTGAGCAAGTAATATGGTTTAAATTAAATAGGATATTAAGTTTAGTAATAGTTTTTTTTAAAATTGTAAATATAAAATATTAAGATTAATTAATTGGACAAACCAAAAAGCTTTTTTTGAGGTGATCAAGTTTGAACACTCTTGTGCACGAATCAGAATAGTTATGGACTCTTTTCTCTCCATTAGACTTCAACACATCTATAGGGAATACAATTTCAGTGCCAATGGCTTATCAAAGGAAGCAATGTACCTAGATATGGGGAACCTCACCTTCATTGAGTACTTGGAACCTCTCCTTCATTGTACCTGGAGGGAGAGGTGAATGGACATAGAAATATAAAATTCTTTTGATTTGCTTAGTGTGGGTCGCTTACTTGTCTTTCCTTGAAAGATTAAAGCCTTTCTTTTACCATTTGTGTGGGGGAGCGCTATTCACTTTCTCCTCCAGTGCTTCCTTTGGATATGCCCTCAGGGCTCTTATTGTGCTGCTTTTGGTTTGTGTGGAGTGTCTTTCTTTGGGAGATTTGAGTGGGGATGCTGTATTTAGTCTAGCATGTTTTGATATGGCTATATATGTTGACTGGTTTCTTTGTAACTCAGAATAATACATTGTAATTCAGAATGATACATTGTATGATGTCTGTTTTTTTGTTACCTTTGATTTAATAAAATATCAAGGAACTGACTTTTTCTTCTTGAAACAAAAAAATATTAAGATTACATAATTATTGTGTTACTAGTTTTTAAGAAACTAAATCTATTTATATAAAACTAAATAAATTTTAAGTAATTTTTTAAAATCTATTTATATAAAAATAAATAAATTTTAAGTAATAAAAAATTATGATTTGACGATTTTCCAAATATTGGTTTCTACTTCTGCTCATTTTTAAATTAATTATTACATCAAAATTACACCTAAAAAACATTTACACCCAATTTTTTTTAATTCTTCTGAACACTTGGCGAATCCTTTTTAATACAAAACAGTCTAGTCTATGAATAAGTTTTAATAATGATATTTTAATAATCCTAATTATTAGATAACTCAGAAATGAATGTAAGTATTCGGAAAAACCTTGATACAATTACCCAATCTATTTTACATTAAAAATAATATTAATAAAAAATTATAAAAAGTTAAAAAAATAAAAAAATCAAATCATTCAACCATGTACAAATGAAAAATGAGCTCACGAACGACGTACTGTGGGGTCATGAATGACGTAATGAAGCAATAGGCGAGTCCAAAAAGCAAGACAATATAAAGCAATTGTGTAGGCACGTAGAGAAAATCGAAGTTTCCATAAATAGTTTTTACCCCATAAAGTGCTTTTATTATTATTATTATTTTGTAAACCATATTGTGTTGAACGTAAAGTGGTTTTTGTTATTCTGTAACTTTTAAACTAGCAATTGCCTCAAGGAAGGTGCAATAATAGGCCGTGAAGGTAATTGTTAGCGGGTAAGTGAGAACAAGTAGTCTAGTATCTATCATTGCCTAACGAGTATAAGCTATTAATAAGAAAAAGAACATCATTGGGAAACACATAAGAATTCCTGTTAACCCACCAATCTATTTTGAAACTATTTGATAGTTTAGAAAAAGGCCTGTCTTATGAGGAGTTAGTGGATAACCTAGTGGAGAACTTTGTTCACATTTGTCTCAAACATCTTGGTGCCAAAAACTTTACTTCATGTCAAAAATTCTTCAAGATATATGAAGGGAGAGAAAAACTGTCGTTACGAAGAAAATATATTTGCTGCACTTAACTTTTAGTGGAGTTAACATCTTCAAACCTAGGAAATTGGTAGATATAGAAGATCTACATAATTGTTATTAAAAAATTACAAGTTACATGAATATGATTATTATATAATGATTGGATGCTATGAGGGTTGGTTTGAAGGTCATTGGGGCTTTCAAGAATGATAATGTAAGAAATATAGAATTCCCAATGCGCCTTGTTTTAATGATAAGCAGCCTCTTCTTGGTTATATTGATGGTGTTTCTCAAGAGAGGGGAAGAAAGTGTGAACTAACACTCGAGGTGAATTGCTTGCTCTTTTAAATTGTTGTATTTAGACTTATGATGAAAAGTTTGAGACTTACTGGCCTTTTTGAAGCTAAGGATGGTATTTGGAACTTGTAATAATTATCTTTTTATATATTTTGCTGAGTCATTTAATATAGATGATAAGGTAGTTTTTGTTGATTTTGGCTTTCTTGGAAAGGCGAAGTTATATAGACTCTCTCGTGTACAATTTTCCAGTTGCAGATATGAGATTGATAACAAAAGTACTTTGTTTCGTCTTCTTTTCAATGCAATTGGTGGCACTCAATTTGGAGTTCTAAAACTTTAGGTATAACAATTTTACCTGAGACACTTGTTTAAGGCTAATTTTTGGGCTATTCAAATTGCTTGACTTACATCGTGTGTATCTCCGAAATGGAAATGATCAAAAAGTTGAAACTTGGACACAAGTTCCCTTTTTTTTAACTTGTGAGTTTTGGTCCCTGAGGTGTCATAGAAAAAATGGGAGTGAAAATGCCAAAATGACTAATTAAATGTGAAATTTTCAGAATCTCTCTCAAATACTTGATCCCAACTTGGTCTTAGGTCTCTCTAAATCACATGCAAGTATTTATGACATGAAACTGAAACACATGAGATCAATTCACTTCTTTTAACCAATATAGCAATCACACAAAAAAATTGACACAAAAGTTTTTGGTCTAATGACCCTGGAAAAATACTTGCTAGAAAACCAGTGAGAGATATAATAGCTTTTATTATCTTCAAGCAATTTACAATTGGTACAATAGATCAATCCAACATAGACTTATCTCTGAGCCAAAAGGCTTTGATGCACAAGTCTAATCTCCGAAGGATAGCTAGGTAGTGTTCCCCTTAGACTGAGTGTGTCCCTCTCTTTCACTATGCCTCTCTCTCTGAAGTTGCTCTTTGATTAGGGCCTCTCGCCCTTCTACAGTTGGATCACTGTCTCGGTGATTCCCTCCCTCTCTTAGATTGATGAACTCTATGTAAGGTTATAGTTATGACAATATGGGTTTCTTTAGATCATGGAGAGAGATTTTTGAGAGATTTTTATGAAAAGCATATAGATTGGAAGTGTTCCCAAGTGTTTAATTTCTTGTTATATGCCAACCAGATAAAGCATTTGATCTTCTGTGGAATGTTTGAATGCCAGATTTTTGCAGACTTGTCCTCTATAATTTTTTTTACAATTCTTGTTGTGACATCTTATTGTCCTCTAAATTTGTTTGAGATTGTCCATAATTTGATTATGATTTTTAGATGTAATTTTTTTTATTTTTTTTGTCTTTATTAGATTTAATATTTTTAAGCTTCTTAAAATCAAGGATTTAAATCTAGTTTTTTTAAAGGTTTATGCCTTTTATATTCTAGTAGATCTACACTCTTTAATAATATTTATATTTGTGCAATTATGTATTTGAAGCAATCAATACCTTCTTTCACTTGGTATGGGGATCATTATAGTGTTAGTGTTCCTCATCAACTTGGCATCACATCCACTTATGAAGTAGTATCATCAACTTCTTAGTTGACAATAGGAAAATTTATTACCATATATTTCCTTTTAGTAAGGAAGAAATGGTAAAAATCCCAAAGTTCAATTTAAAAATTAATAGTGAGAAACTCAACTTTTGGTTACACAATTCTGATGCATACTTTATAACTCGACATGAGTAACTAATATAAACAATATGCTAACCATTGAGGTCGATATGAAATAAATTTATCTCCATTATCAACAAACCCATTAGAATATGTATTTTTATTGAAGATAATGAATCACCTATTGGTCAAACCCATTAGAATATGTTTTTTTATTGATGATAATCAATCACCTATTGGTCAAACCCATTAGAATATGTTTTTTTATAGAAGATAATCAATCACCTATTGGTCTGAATTCAAATTCTCCATGAAGAAGAGGTTCAACCATTTTATGTATCAAGAGAAATTCAAATTGTCCATGAAGAAAAGGTTCAACCCTGTTATGCATCAAGAGAATCTATTAGTAAGATGACTTAAACTCACAAAGCTTCTAGAAATACCTATGTTTAAAGTGTATTCTTTGGAGCAAACACAAATGACCACATCTAATTAAAATATTATTGGATCTAAGTTTGCAAAGAAAACAATTTCATTTTAGTTATAGCAATAATAAAGCTTCTTCCTCAAAGCCTTCCACTTCTAGGATTTGATTTGACCTTCATGGAATGTAGAAGTGTCTAGTCCATCCATCTTGCTTTACTAGTAAAAAAAATGAGTCGTCCAATTATCTAAATAAGTATGTCCATTTGGTTGCATAATTCATATGTCTTTAGGTTAGATAGAGTTTAGGATGCCTCTCCTCACAAAAAAACAACTTAAATTGGACACAAATATTGTGGTTAACAATCCAGCAAACTTTGTTTGAAATAATAACATCAAACCAATTATAAATTGATTTTCACTTAAAACAATTTTTTGAAAGTGCACAAGCAAATTATTTAATGAAAACTAAACATGTAAAGCAAACTCCATCACTATGCAGGTTTCAAAAATTCACATCTGATTAGAAAATAACAAAATCTACAGATGCAAAGCAAACTCCATGACTATGTAGCTTTTAAAAATTCACATTTGATTACAAAATAACATGGAAATTTAGCAGAGGCAAACTATTTAAAAGAATCTATAGGTGGAAGAAAACTCCACCACTATACATTCCTGAAAGTCATCTTGAATTCCCACAGTAGAGCCAAAGCATAGACTATGAAGTACTCAATCTATTTATTGACACTAGTAAGTAAGCACCACTTAACAAAGTTCAGTTACATAACTGTCTATCCAACAATAACCAGACATTCTACAGCACCAAATTGAAGACCCTTCAGCATATCATGTTTAATGAGCACCTTTCATCTCCATCACAAATTACTCTTGCAGGCTTGCCATTGTCATCCAATGCAGTATCTGTGTCCTATCCCTTATCCTGTCGATTCTTCAAAGCACAAGTCACATGAAGATCACAGTCACAATCTTTGCAATAATAGCACCATGCAGTGCCATCTTCGTTGCATCCATCACAGACATATACACGCGTCTGTGTCAATACAAGTGGGTGTTTATGCTGACTGTACCTCATCTCCTTGGGTGATTTCTCAACCATCTGTTCAATTTCCTTCTCCAGCCTTCAAGATGTGCATCAGTGAAGGGATAAGCCTTGGCTCCATGGGTGGACACTGCACTTTTGGCATTATCTGTCAGAGTTTTTCCATCTGGACCAACCACAATCAAGGATGGGATGCTTAGATTACACAGAAAAGTGCTGAGATATCCTTCACAGCATGAACTCTACAGTCTGTGCTTTATTAAACACAAGCATAAATGGCATGTGCTTTATTAAACACAAGCATAAATGGCAAGCATAAATGGCAAGAACTCACCTTTCTTCCTCAATTGGCAAGGACAAAATCTTGTTCATTGGACAGCAGAAGAGACTCTATAGTCTATGCAGCCCTTATGGCCTCCTCTTTGGCCCTCAGCTCATCAATTCTCTTTGCAGTGAATGGATATCCCTCAGCGCCATATTCTTCAATGATCTCCCAATTGCATAAGCCCAGTTGACTTGAATAACTTGACCAAATCTGCATGTCTACACAAGATTGATCATCAATTTTTACTTATAGATCAGTCAGGAAACTAGTGTACAACTATAAAATGAAAAGAAGCTTTTGAAGTGAAACCGTGGCTTACATTTGTCTTCCATTAAGAGTTAAAATGGAGATTGAAGCTGATCTATGATTATAGTAGTCTACAAATGCATAGGATGACTGTAAAGAAGGAAAATCAAATGGTTAGCTTAAATACAGAAAAAAGACTTGAAAATTAAGAGAGCACTAAAAAATAGTCTATAGTATTGTGGAAATTGATGAAAGTAATTGGTTTGATAAATAAACAAGAACACACCTTTTAGAAATGACCGATATCTTATTGGAAGCCTTATTTTCTCTGCTTTTGGGGGGTGAAGATCTCCAGGGAAATCTATGTTTTGCATTGCCTGCAACAAGCCCACATAAACAGATCTGTAAATTAAGTATATATCTTATAAGCAACATGAGTTAGAAGAAAATGAAAAACTATAAACATGGAGAAGTATATGGAGAACTAAAGTTGAAGTAGAATGGTATCACAACCTACCAACAAGCATTAGCATTCATCTTTTTCATAAACTAAGCTGCTCTATATAAATCTTGACCTCCAAAATGAGGACAGAGCAGCAACTTGCATATTCAGTTCAACATGAAATCAACTAAAGTTTCTAAAATTAGTCAACTTGCGAGTGGAACAACAAACTGTAAAATGACTATGTTTAGACATCATTCATCTCCTAATTAAATGTAACAATAGCTCTACAATATTAAAATCGCTTTCGGAAAGGAATAGCATGTAGTTCCATTAAGAGTTAAAATGGAGATTGAAGCTGATCTATGATTATAGTAGTCTACAAATCCATAGGATGACTGTAAAGAAGGAAAATCAAATGGTTAGCTTAAATACAGAAAAAAGACTTGAAAATTAAGAGAGCACTAAAAAATAGTCTATAGTATTGTGGAAATTGATGAAAGTAATTTGGTTTGATAAGTAAACAAGAACACACCTTTTAGAAATGACCGATATCTCATTTGAAGCCTTATTTTCTCTGCTTTTGGGGGGTGAAGATCTCCGGGGAAATCTATGTTTTGCATTGCCTGCAACAAGCCCAATGAGAAAGTGTGGACCTTCCAAGCCGCAATGAGAAAGTGAGAGGGTAAGAAGCATCGAGTTATGTTTGAGCCTTGTGCTTCACCACCTCAAAATCAAGATCGTTTATGCATGCCTTGTACATGGCTATGGTATTGAAAATCTGCTTTTGACTAGCTTCTGTATTGTGCCAAGAAAGAACATGATTTCCTTGAACTGAAAATTGGAAAAAGCCACATATGACATAGTGCTTAGATGTTCTATTGGGCACCGATCATGAAAATATCTTATTTGAGATGTTGCTCTAAGAGTTCAATAAACTTCTTGTGTTTTGTTTATAAACATGTAGATTTACAGGAACCAAAAAACGGTTTTAAATTGGATTAAGCATGTCTTCATAGTGTCTTGTAGTGGTTTGGGCCTGATAACGTCAATAGAAAAAATTCTCGAGGCATTGTCTATAAGGTTGATCAATGATCCTTGAATAATACAGAGTTTCATGAAAAAACTGAATTGAAGGTATAATTAAGTTGTAAATTGACCTTGGAACCTTCAGAAACCATATAGATTATAACCACGATAGGTAAAAGCACAAGAAATGTGCTCTCCTACTGCCACGTTCCCTTTAGAGTTTTAGTATTTACTACCTTTGCTTTGTAAGAAGAAAATTATGAATATTGTAAACAATATTTCACTCTGCTGACAAATTACAACATTCTAAGCCCATTTATATAAATGAGTATGGCATGCATGAGACAAACACCTGCATATGATCATTGAAAATAAACTTCCAATCGCATTATAATCAAATATCAAATTGAAGTCATAACTCCAATAAGTTGAACTTGGCAACTCCATAAAACATTCCACGTGACCTTGGCAAATAGTTGATACATTGCAGGATATTTTAATTTTTGAAGACCAAATGTTAGAAACAACGTATTATAGAACACTCTGAAGGAAACACTTCTATACAGCAACAACCACATCTGCCCGTTGCCTTAACACTTCAAAGCGTTTACTTATTTCCATAGCATCAACTAACCAATTTATCCCATCTTTGACCCCCAACCTGTCGGAAGAATATTTGTGCAGAAACCATGATATTAACAATAAACATCCAGTATTTCAATTATTTTATTTTCTCCAAGTGTGGCCGTTTTAACTTTTAACTTTCAACATGCAATTAGGCAAGCCACATGGAGAAGTTTTACATATTACATTTTACAATTGAGAATCTTACCCATCATATGCAGAAATTGCTTGAAACATATATGGCCTTTCATTTAACTCTTCTGAGTCCAAATATCTTGCCAGCTCTTCAGCAGACACAGCTCCTGGAAGATCCTGTGATGAACATATAACCGTAGCTATCCTAGGAAGTTGAATACGTGCAAAAGAGACATCATTATCACAAAATTAAAAGACCAGGTAAGATGGCCAGAACACCCAGTTCATGGGCAAATAAATAAATGGGCCTAGCAATTAGAAAAACAAGTTGTACCAGTGTAAACCTAGATATTCCTTCAAAATTGGGGCCTGGGGTGCACAAGTAGGATTTTTTTATTATGAGAACATCCCTTTTATATGTAGGGGATGTCATGAATATGGCCATCTAGAAATAAGGGTCTTCCTGATTGAGAGAATCACGTGTCCAATGTATGACCATATAAAGCTTTTCCCAACACAAAGTTTCTATAAAGGCTAAACTATTACTATATCATCTAACAAACTGCCCTAACAAATAAGCACAAAAAATGCATAAAAGGAACTGCAGAGTGTTGAAGAGGCTGTAAGTACTTTAAAGAGTTGATGATCCTACATCTCATTTTCTGATCCCAAAGAGCTAGATATTTCCACAACAAGTCATGTTGGTTGGACAATCATGTCATCTTATATGAGTCATGAGCCAACAAAGTCTAAATGGCTTGAACGTTCTCCCATAATAATAGCCTCACGAACCTTAGAAGTGAGCGATAAACTCTTCACTTGGGCATTCATGTATTGAATTTTAGCCTTAACACCATCTAAATGATAATCCGTCCATGTAGCGTGAGAATTACCTCGTTCAACCAATGATATGACACTTTCCAATGTGGAGTTTATAGTCTACGTCATAATCTTGAGCTCCCAAATGTCTCCTCACATGTCTTGTAAGTCCCAACTCCAACAAATCTTGTCCATCTCTGGGTTGACGCTGTTAAGGTCACCCATTTTAAGAGTCGACACCTTCGGCTCCCCCGGAAGGAAAGCAGGGGATAATGACATAAGACAAGGCTCATTAACGTGGCTCGCTAAAACTTAATACCCAACAAACAACCATACTGTGACAATCTCCCTGGATCGCCGAACATTATAAGTGTGTCGTCTCATCAACACCCTACACAACAAATCCCCAACAACTCGACCTCCCCTCTAGAAAAACCCACAGACTATAGGAAAAGTCACCCAAATCTGCCTCCTCTACACTGCAATGTAGCCCAAGCTCCGAAGGATCCCATATTCATCTCGCAAACACATGTCAACCTCCATATAACTATTACTAACCAAATCCCAAGTAGGGGATGTGTCCTAACCAAATTCTTGTGTTATATTGTTGTCCTTCAATATATGAAACGTCGATATATAACAGATTACAATACATAGATCTCCAGGATTAGAGAATTCATTAAACGTCTCGGGATTAGGTTCACATGCATGCCTTAAAGCATGAAGACTTTGGTTGCTATAGATTCAAAGATAGATTTTTGTTTTGACTACACAAAGAAAGATGAAGTTAGCAGACAAAAACAGAAGAAGGTGTTGAAGACTAAACGATGGAGGTTTTGTTGTAATTTCTATTGCTGATGTTGCAAATTGAGAAAGCTCAATAGAAGATAATTTGTGAGTTTTTACTTTTGGATATTAGGAGAAAAGCTTATTGTTGGACTGGTACATGCATGCATGTTTAGTAATTGTAGTTTTGACTATTCAATTGAATGTTATATATATGTTTGGGAAAGTTTCACATGGATTTTTGTTGTGAGCACTGCTGCCTGCCAATTTCGATGGATAATTAAGTCTCTAGCTATGATAGATTGGAATTGCAATTTCTGGTAAGTCACATTTGCATGATTTTTACCAGGATCTAAATGTACATTAAATGACAATTGGTACCCAGAATTGTTGACAACAATTGACCGTTAGCATTATTACAGGATTCTTGATTACATTTGAGAGTTACCAATATCATAGGAATTTCACAAAGTTGCCAATGCTAAAAATTAACAAAATGATAGCATTTGACCGTTGATACATATGCTGTAGCATTTGATACATATGAGGTAGAATTTGATCGTTGATAAATCGTGGTCGACACACAATGGAAAATCCAAGAGTTCAATTATTAAAAAAAATGGTTAGGGTTTTGTTGGGATGAAAACTTTGAATGTTGGAATGCACACAGAGACCTACTGCATGAATGTTGAGAATACAAAGCTTGCTCATGCTAACGACTCATTGTTTTAATATTTATTTTACAATGGGTGAAAATTACAGAGTGGATTTTGTGTCTCAAGCGCTTGCCACATAGCTGAATAAGTGTACAATCTGCTACTGATACACAATGATAACGTGAGTAAACATCATCACTTAACTATACAATCCGCCAGTAATACACAATGAAAATTTGACTACACATGATAAGTTAACTATACATTAGAGTTAATTAATATATACTTTGATAGACAGATTATGACTGTATTATGACTCTTAGGTGTGATTCTCTCAATCAGGAAGACTCCTCTGGCTCAAGTATGCTTAACTGTGGAGTATTTCTGGGTTACCAAGTGCAAGCCCCAGAGGTGATGACTAATGCTATGCAATTCATTTCGCTAGCATCACCCGATGTAATGAGAATGGACTATTCAAAAACAATGAGAAATTGGACAGTTGCGATTGTACTCATGGGAATCAGGATATGGGTGATAGATTAATGACTTACACAACACAGATAATCCCAAAAATGATATATCATATCAATATGTTGGACTACGAAAGCCCCTCAATACTTAAACCAATAAAGAGTCTAGACCCATCTAGCTCCGGTTCTACAAAGCACCGAGAGGGATCAAATCTGCAAACCTTTCACCACTAAACTATAGCACACATCCCTCTCACCATTATGCTACAGCACACCGATGATTGGAGAATTAATGTGGAGGACGTGGTGAAAATTTGGATTGCTGAAGGATTTGTTAAAAGCAAAGAAGCAACATATTCAATGGACTTGGCCCTTAGATGTAGGTATGTAAAGATTCTTATAGATCATGGTTTATTTCAAATTTTCAATTTTGAAAAGCAAAGCAAGGGCATTGTCAAAAAACCTGTGAATATATGGAAAAGCGCTATATAACAGTGCACAATGTTATTAGAGACATGGCAATTTATACTGGAGAGGAGGACAGTTATTTATGCTGTGCAGGCCAAGTGCTCAAAGATTCCCCAGTCCATCTCGGGATTGCAAAAGAATGTCATTTCCCACACAGTGTGTTCTTTCTTTTTATTTTTATTGTTTTGGGGGGGGCAGAGGGACACTTTCCCCCACTTGGGCTCCATTATGCTACACTACAAACTGACACTTCTACCCCCACCCAGGCTGTAGAATGGGGAAACAAGCTAAGAGGGCTTGATTGTGGGGGTAAACTCCACAGTTAACCTTGTTTGAGGCAGAGGAGTCTTGGGATGGGTGACCTCTCGGGAAGTACTGGCTACCAAGTGCAAGCCCCAGAGATGATAATTGATGCTATTGCAATTTATTTCACTATTCTCAATCCCACTATTCAAAAACCATGAGAAATTGGTCAGTTGCTACTATACTCATGGGATATGGGTCATAGATTAATGACTTACACTATGCAGATAATCCCAAAAATGATATATAAGATTTTGATGTGGTTATGAGCATGCATAATAGAACCAAGATCATACTACATGCTTAACCTTGAATGCTTGTTACATACATCATCAACAAAATGAACGTTACATGTGACTCCACCACAGCACTAACCTTTGAACATTACATGTGACTCCACCACAGCATGTCTCAAAAGTGGTGCCAAAATGGAAGCACTACAAATAGCATTACTTGAAAGTTGCAAACCCTTAATTCCTGAAAGTATGAAAATTCATATTCTCCTTTTAGCACAATATAGCCTACCTAACTGCACTAAGACATCATCCCCTATAGATGTACACTATAGAAAACCTAAAGTTTGATATGACCAACTATTATACCCATTAAAGCAAAACATAACTAAGAAGTTAAAGTCATGTTAAATGATTCAAGTTTCAACCCAAAGAAAATTATATATCTTATTCAGAAGGTAATGTATTAGCAATATAAAGATACTTAATCTTATATTTCAATTAGATTTAAGCAGGAACATAGAAAATGGGAAATCAAATATAAATCAGAATATCTCACAGACCTACTTATTTGCATAGATCAAAATAGGAGCACCTTGCAGATCTTCATGCCTGAGAACCTTTTTTGTTTAGTTACACGGAATAGGTTAAATAACAAAATTAAAAATGTTCCTAACCATGAACTATCCAAACTATACAAATGCCACAAGGTATCGCATTTAGGACTTGCATCATGCCATAGTTGGCACCCCAATACTAAAACATGGCTTCTGTAAAAAAACTAACAAGAAAACCTGTAAAAAAAGATTTTTGAAATCTGACCCTTACCTAAAGCAGACTTTGTGTCTTCAAAACGTGACTGGCATGCTGCATCAACAACATATATTACTGGATGTGCCTCCTCGTAGTATTTTTCCCAAATTGTACGTAGGCCTATCTGTCAAGTGAAAGATGAGGCAATGATTACTTGACATGGTGCCATAAGGGACAGACATCAAGGAATCCATGGACGTCTACTGTAGCGAAATGCTGGAAACAAATTTTCATTATTTGAAGAATGGACTAACTTATAGACCACTTCTATTGAATAGTAGAACAATGGAACCATAAAAACATAATATAATACAAGTTATTTCATGTCATAAGTATGCAACAATGAGAGTGAAATTCTCCTTTCACGCACATCTAGCAACCAAAATATAGATAAAGGTGACAAACTTTACTTTCTATGCCTGGCAGTAATATTCAAAAAGGGACATATATCGTGCCAGTTAAAAACTAAAAAGTAAAATAGTATTGTAAGTGTTTCATGAGAACTAAGCTAGGAAAATACACTTCATCCACAGACTCTTTATAAGATTATCATATTCTTAAAATATATTCTTCATTGTATGTTTAAACTTTAAATCTATATTAACTTCCAGGTGATTTTTTTTTCTAATATTTGTATCTAAGATTCTATACATACCTGACCTCCTAAGTCCCAAAAAACAAGCTTTGATTTCAATGCAACAATTCGATCCGGTGGGAGTCCTTCAAATTCTGAATACATTGTTTTCATCTTTTCCAGCAATGTCTATCATCAAAACATGAACACAAGCCAAGCCAAACATCCATAAACCATAAAATAAGAACATAGACTTATCAGAAGTTCTTAAACTGGACAAAGCAATTACAAAATAAACATAAAAGAGAACATCATCAATATATTACTTAAAATCTACTCAGTAAAACAGTCCTTGAACTAGTAATAATGAGAACAATCGAATCTTGCCTGGATTCCTATTATTCAGTTCAAATGCAACTCAACAAAACCTTTTAGCTGTGGATATGGATCTTAACCAAAACACTAAACCAGGGGGTGTTGAGAAAGGCACCCACATCACTCGAAACAAAATTTTAAATTGAATTAATTTGAAAAAAAAGAAAATTTACAGTTTTTCCAGCTTTATCGATGCCCAGAATAAGGACATGGAATTCTATTTTACTGAAGAGGTACTTCCACAATCCATAGAACAATGAAAACATCCCTTTTCGTCAAGATAGACTTTTGCCTTTTGTTTTCAGCTCTGAGCTTCTAGATTTATGCAGAACCCCTTTCTAAGGTCCAACATTAAATTCTTGTTCAACCATGGTGTATAATATTCCAGCTCCCCAAAACAGAAGCACTATAAGGATGTGTAAGAAAGCTGAAGGGTCACTCCCTTCAATCTGCATTACATAAAAGCAGAAAGGAAAAATAAGTTTTAGAAAACACTCAATACAAATGAAACAATTACCATGGTGTATAATATTCCAGCTCCCCAAAACATTTTTTTCTTTATATAGCTTATGCAAATACACTTCAACATTTTCTAGTCCATTCACAAACAAGTGCTGCGTGGCAGCTGATACCTGCGGAAGTTGAGAAATAAAATTGCCATTTTTTTCATATAATGCCAAAGCATTTTTTCAATGATGAGTGATGAACTGAGTGATGAACTATGCAAAGCAAATGATACATTTTACTAAACTATGTAAAGAAAATGACAATTGCACGCATGATCAAGCTTATAAACATCATTAACTTTATGCCATTTATACTCACTTATATACGTAGAACTAATAGCTTATCAGCTTGAATGGGATTTTCACTCTATATAGCTGATACTCATATTAAGAGAAGTCTAGGGAGTGAATAAGTACCATATAGTATGGATATTACATTATGTTAAACATATACGAGTTAAGCTGGAGAAAGCACTAATGATGACAAATGCCTTTCAAGTGGATTTAATGCTACAAGCACAATCCCTGTTATAACTTATAAGCAACAGGGGATGCCAATGAGCACCGATTAGACTGACTACTAGACAAATCGTCTAGATTCACTCTCTAGATACAGTGCAACTTGATTTTCAAGAGCATCAATTTCTCCTACAAAATGCTTTTTCTTTGCTACATCCTTGAATGAACAATGATCAAAGCTAAAACAACTGAGATGAAATTTTTTACGAAAGCATAAGTTTAAATTTTCATATGAACAGCCCCTGTGTTGTCCTCCTGTAGTGACCAAAACTTCCTCCTACGCCTCAATGCCATCCATGTCCTCCCTCGCTAGATCTTTCCCCAACTGCCAAACTCGTTCTACTTCGAACCCTAGCCTAGGAAAATTTTGGGTAAAGTTACTATAGCTCATTGAGGTGTAAGTCTCAACATTCACTAGGTGTTCTTTCCCAAGAAGGCTGCAGAAAAGGCCTTGAAGTACATTAATTCCGAACGTATGTTGTCCCACAAACATGCCAAATGGGCTTCATTTTTGCTTCATGTCTGTTTGTTGGCCAAATGGGCTTCATGTCTGCTTGTTGTGGAGCATAAGAGTAGTAAAACCAATGTAGTGGTTGATCCCTTAAGTAGGAGGCGCACCATCTACTAGTTGTAATTAGTAATGAGCTGGTCGGATTTGAAGAAATGAAGAGTGAATATGTCAATGAATCATATTTTGGCATCATTATTGCAGCTCTAAATGGACAAGACCATATTGGTTTATACTCATTTGAAAATTTTTATTAGTTGATGGCTTTTTGTTTAAGGGTTCTTAGCTTTGCATTCCCTTGAATCAAGGCGAAAAAAGCTTGTGAAAGAGATGCACTCGAATGGGTTGGACAGACACTTTGGAAGGGATAGGACATTTGGAATAATGAATGAAAATTTATTTTGGCCTAACATGAGGAGAGGAGATGATAACAGGTTTGTTTCTTCTTGTAGAGTGTGCCAAATGGCAAAAGGAGGACAGCAGAATACAAGCCTATACATGCCCTTACCTGTGCCAAAGGAACCATGGATTTTGTCTTGGGGCTGCCACAAACCCAAAGAAGTCATGATTCAATGTTCTTAGTAGTGGACCGCTTTTCTAAAATGGCCCATTTCATACCTTGTAAAAAAACAAATGATGCAATTCGAGTGGCGCATTTGTTCTTTAGGGAAGTAGTATGGTTACATGGTGTTCCAAAAACTATAACCAGTGACAGGGAGACCGAATTCTTAGGCCACTTTTGGAGAGTTTTGTGGAAAAGATTGGATAGCAAGTTGCAATTCAGTTCGGCATACCACCCCCAGATGGAGATCCAAACCGAGGTGGTGAATAGGAGCATGGGAAATATACTAAGGTCATGAGTGAGTGACAATCCTCAATATTGGGATTTGGCAATACCCAAGCTGAATTTGCCTATAATCCCAACATAAATATATCTACAGGTAAGTCTGCATTTCAAATTGTGTACATTGCCAATCCAAAAGGAATTGTGGACTAAGTTGATTTGCCTGTAAACCCATATATCAGTCAAGATGCTTCAGATTACATAGAGAATATTGGTGAAGTACATCAACAAGTTAAACACAAATTGCAGCCAATGAATGAACAACATAAGAAGAGTACTGATTTGCATAGGAAAGAAAAGGTATTTCCAGAGTGAGAAACGGTCATGGTACATCTACGCAAGGAAAGGTACCCCAAAGTTACGTACAACAAGTTAATGCCCAAGAAAATCAGGCCTTGCAAAATTCTGAAAAGGATTAATGAGAATGCTTGTCTGATTGAACTACCTGAGGAATTAGACATCAGTCCTATTTTTAAAGTCACTGACCTTCATTCACACTCAACTGGAATAAATAATGATTAGATGAATGACAATCAGAATTAAAAGGAAAACAAATGGACGAAGCACTTTCCAAAGAAGAAAAGAGAACAGGTAGAATGAGCTTTAGACACAAAATTGGCTGCTACACATTCCACGTCATATAAGCTGTATCTTGTTAAGTGGGAATCCCAGCTGAATTCCTACAAGACTAGGATCACAGAAGCTCACTTGCTTAAGTACAACCGAGCAACTACACCCTGTGATCTTGAACCAGGAGGTTTAGAGTTTCTAAGAGAAGAAGAGGATGATGCAGAACATCTCATCAACAAAATTTTCCCACTAAACAACAATTTGTTTTTTCTGCTTTGTTTCTTTAGGATTCTGTCTTACTAATAATAGCCGTTTGTTCAATGGTTCTGCTTTTGTCTAGGAAATAAGGGAGCAATAAACTATTTTTTAGGCAGGGATGGGGGCATCTAGAGTTTAGGATCTACAAAATCTCAGGGGGCTGAGAGAATAAATGCTTTTTTTCTGGTCTTGTGGAAGGAAGGTTTTGGGAGAAGAAAGTGTCGGGCCTGCATGCCTGAGTCTGGTGGAGTATCTCTGGGCCTGCATGCTCTGAATCTGGAGAGTGTTTTGGGCCTGTGGGTCTTAAGTCTGTAATGGGAGCCAGATCATATAAATGGATTGATGTTTAATCATATAATTGGCTTGATATCAATAAGAGTTTTGTTTTTCTGTTGAGCTGAATCCATTCTTTTCTTGACCTGTGAATACCCTGCAGCTGAGGTGACTGCATCAGAATTTTAGGTCCTTAAGTTGTTGTTGCATCAGGAGGTTTGTAATAAGGTGGTAAGTAAGAGGGAAAGACGTAAACGTCACCATCATGCTTGGATATCAAGAGATCTGTTCCTACTGCTACTATTCCTGTGATGATGAGTGGAACAAGGGGCAGATATTGGCATTTCTGAATAAATTTGGTAAGCTGTTTTGCAATTGCCATCTCATCTGTGGGTATAAACTGTAAAGGATAGCGAGGGTACATATTGGAGGGAGAAGGACGAGGGGCTGTCAACTTTGAAGGCTTAAATATGAGGATGTGTACAAATGGTACTATTATATTTCACATTTAACAAGCCCCCTTCGAATGATATTAGGGTGTTAGCTTTCTTGTCATGAAAATTTGATATATGCCAGTATTTATAAAAGTTATGTCAGGCCCGAACAGGAGAATCAGCAGTAGCAATTTCTTCAATTCTGTGATCCATGTAATGGGGAAATCTCATTGAAAGTTGGACTACAATGCTGTATGTGTGCACAGAGGCCACTGAAAGAGAATAATAATGAAAAGCTATTTTTCCTACTAAAAAGGGACGATTATAAAAAGAATACCTGCAATTTTGCCTCAAACCCAAGGCCAGCTTGATCAATATTTTCAAAACCAGCCATGTCAACAAGCATCAACCTCCCTCCCACTGCAGGTACATCCAATGTTATCTGCACATACCAAACCGCATAGATGCTGATCAATCAATTATTCACTGTTCAACAAAAATAATCCTCCTCAAAAGCATAAAAGAAAAAACTAACCAGACAGTGGCTCCTAGAGCTTCTCTCGTTGCAAACAGTGCTCTTGACAACCCTCCTCTTCTCTACTTTGGCAACCTCCTTTGCAATATTTCCAGCATCATTTCCAGAGATGTATGTCACATTCTTGACTTTTTTGCCCATCACTTCTACTCTTACTTGCAACCAACCAAACAACCAAATGCAAAAAAAACCCATGTTTCATATGTAGAAAGCTGCCAATCTTTTTGCTCATATCTTTTTGACTTAGTTGTTTACCCCATCTTCCCTGCCATCCTCACCTGAATAGTCGCCCAATATATCATGCAAAGCCTTGTAAACGATCACAACTTCATTGACACCCAAACATGG
This sequence comes from Pseudotsuga menziesii, assembly GCA_001517045.1. Lineage (NCBI taxonomy): Eukaryota > Viridiplantae > Streptophyta > Pinopsida > Pinales > Pinaceae > Pseudotsuga > Pseudotsuga menziesii. The sequence continues at coordinate 21,987 of LPNX010759540.1, read as the reverse complement.
TATGACTCTTCCCTGCCATCCTCACCTGAATAGTCGCCCAATATATCATGCAAAGACCTGTAAACAATCCCGACTTCATTGACACCCAAACATGGTATGACTCTTCCCTGATCCAGGCAGCCCATACATCATAACAGTGCATTTTCCACCTGTTTTAACGCCATTCACCCTACGCTCAACAAACTTCTTATAAAATGCGTCCAATCCATCCTTCTCTCCGATAAAAACCCCATCGCGTTCAAGGAGAGAAACCTAAGGGATTTGGGCTGAAGAAATGGAGGAGGAAGCGGCGAGGTCCATTAGATTTTATGTCTTCTGCCTTCAATTTTCCCATTTCCTCGGCTAGGTCGCCATTAACGATATCCCGAAGTTTCCGTTCTGCAGCATTCTTCACTGTTCGGCGCGGCATGTCTGCTCTGCAACTGCCGAAATCCTTCAAAAATGGAATAAATGAGATAAAATCCAAAGAGGAAGAGATGAGCTTCTAGGCAAAACCCTCGATGCATTGAATACATGCAAAACTAAATGCAAAACTATTGAATACATACATTGAACTCTAGGTATCAGATATCGAAATGGGGAACGACAAAACAAACAAAATATCAGAGTTTCAGGACAGGGTTTCAAACCCCGTACGCTTCGGAGATTTGCTTGAACTTGGCCTTGGCCTCCGCGAGCTTCTGCACACAAGTATGGGAAGAGGTTCATCGAATAAATGGTATGGGAAGAGGTACGATTCAGTGCACAGAGGTATGGGAAGAGGTTCATCGAATAAATGGTATGGGAAGAGGTACGATTCAGTCTGTGAACATCATGAAGCTTAAAACCAACACGCGGACGAACCTTATGAAGCTTAAAACCAACATGTGGATGAACCTTAACAAAATAGCAAAACAAAACAACAAACACGTGGCAAAATCCGATTCGCGCTATAGATGAAAAGGAACAGTTCTTTTCCGAACTTGTTCGGAGAGAAACGCCTTACGGCGTAAACATGTATATGTAAATAGTATAGTTGACATAAAATGGGTGGTTGATTACGTGTTTTCCATAAGAGACCGATAGGTGAAGATAATTATGTGAAAATATTAAAGTAATGAATATCTTAGAAGTTTGTTGGATGGATAATAAGTTTTTTTTTATAATTATTTTTATATTATAAAAAATATGTGATGATCATCAGAAGTTAAATAAAATAAATAATTATTTATTTATGTCTATTTTATGTTATTGGGGTTATCATTTTGTGATGAGTTAAAAGGTTAGGAAGGCCAATATTATTACAAATACTTTGAAATTGTGTTTTAATGTGGGTGTATGTGGAACATTCTATGAGAAATAACTTTCATCTTCAATCCTTTTCTTAAATTTTGATATAATAATACTTTGAATATTATCACTATTGTGCATAGTTATATCTTGCTTGACTCCCCAATGGGTTAGAGTCAAGACACACTTTCTTTATGCCAAACTCGTATAAGTTGTAAGTTGTTTTGATTAGAATATGAAGCAGTATTATGATGCCTTTTGTCTTTTATGTTGTTTATCTTGTTTTGTATTTAGTCATAATCATGCTCTCAATGGGTTAGAGACTCGCTTCTATGAAGAAGATATGATTGGGTGTATTTCCTTTAATTTTGAGATTATATGTTATAAACCACTTTTGGATAATTTGCTCTAAGTCCTTTTTCACAATTCTCTAGAGATGTTACAACCCCAAACTTCCCATCCATATAGTTCATATTAAACTCATGATAAAGATTGATTGGAAGATATTTGTATGAAGTTAATTCTTCCAAGTTGTTATCATACATGAAATTAACATAAGTGATCTTTTAAGATTTGATTATCATAACTTATGTTTTGTAAGTTTTACTAAAATATAAATGGATTTTTTTGTAATTTAAACATGTTACAATTTGGATTTTCTTGTTATATTTTTTTTACTATTTTTAATAAATATCTAGTCAAAATTTAAGAATATAAATTTTAGAGATTGTACAATTTAAGTGTGATAAGAGTATTTGAAGGCATTAAATTTATTTATATATTAAAAATGAAATTTGATCAATAAATACTTACAAATTGATAAAAAAAAGATTAAGTCATATAATAACAATTGACAAAAAGATCCAAATCATACCTTTAAACTATTTTCTTTATAAATTATAAAAATTGCAATAAAATAAATTAAATATATTATAAAATCAAATAATAAAATAATATAAAAGAGATGCATAATATATATTATGCAAAAAAATATAATATATATTATGCAAAGAATATGCACAACTTCGTGCCTCCCTCGACATGTAAAAGATGTACATATATATATCATCACCATTCTTTGAAAGCAATATTAAAAATAAATAATTTGAAATTATTATTTATGTAAAAATATAAGAAAACAAATAATTTTATCGATAATTTTAATTTTTTTTAATAAACTATATATATTTTTATTGATAATTCTGAAAAACACTTTATAAATTATTTTCATTAATAATTTTATCGATAACTTTGAAAAAAACTTTATAAACCATATATACTTTCACCATCCACTTTAATAGAAATATTAAAAATAATAAAATTAAAACTATACAAAATGTGTAACATTTATGTAAAATATGTAATCAATAATTTTTTAATTTTATTAATAGCTTTAACAAATTTTTTTTAATAATAATAATATATTTTTAAGGTTACAACCAAGTCATACACCTACATCAATCACTTACAACAATTTGGTGTATAGGACTTTTTTGTTTATGGAAAAATGGACTTCTTTCCATACAACTATTTAATTATTAAAAACTATAAAGATATATCTATCCTACCCATCTAGGATTTGAACCCATAAACTTCTAAAAAAAACATTTTTTTTTCAAAGGAAATCTCCACGAAAAACCCAGCAATACTATTAATGGTTATGCTTACTCAAATTATTATATTAATAATAATTATGCTTACTCAAATTATATTATTAATAATTATGCTTACTCAAATTTGAACCCATAAACTTCTAAAAAAACATATATTATTAATGGTTATGCTTACTCAAATTATTCTTAACCATTACAAACTATATATATTAAACTCTGTACTATAAATAAATTATAAAAATAAAAAACAAATAAATTATTAAAAAAAATATTATATACACATTTTCACGTCTCCATGTGTAGGTATGCATATGGATGTCAAGGTGTATATGGTATACTATATAAACTACGTACACCTTATCAACTACTTTGATCATACTTAAAAAAAATAAACAACTTAAAACCATATAAATTTGTAATCATTCATGTACAACATGTAAGAAAGTAATTTCGGCAAACCTTTATAGACACCATATATGAGATTTCGTACTTATCTAGATGAGACAAAAGTAATTTCGTACTTATATAGATGAGTCATGGAAGTGGTGACAAAAGAGATCGAGATGTATATATTATATGTACATTTTCACGGCGAACAATACTCTGCATGCAGCAGAGTATTTAATGCGACGGTGGTCGCATTGTCTGCCGTTGGATCCGTTCCAAAGAGCGATCCGACGGCGGACAATGCGACCGCTGTCGCATTAAATACTCTGCTGCATGCAGAGTATTGCTCGCCCATTTTCACCTCCCCATGTGAAGGTGTACATATAAATAGATGGTAAGAGATGTACAAATAATGTGTGCCACCTACTTTAAAAGTAACACAAATTATACAAATTTGTAACCATTCATGTCAATATATATGAAAAATAAATCAATAGTGTTCTAATTTTATTTGTAACTTTGGCAAAAGCTTTTTAGACCATATATGAGACTTTGTATTTATACATGATTCATGGAGGTGCTGGCAAGTAAGGCATACATATATATTGATATGCACATTTTCACCTCCCTATGTGGAGGTGAAGGTGTGTGGAGAGATAAATAGAAAAATATGTACACCTTCATCACCTATTTTGATAATACTTTTAAAAATAAATGATTTAAAACTATACAAATTTGTAATCTTAAATATATAAATATTATGATAAAAAAATTATTAATATTTAATTTAACATTTTTTTAAGTGTAATTTTTAAATTGAGTTAGAAAATTTGGGATAAACTTGACATTTCTAGTTAGAAATTTTTTAAATTGAGTTAGAAAATTAGGTGCTAAGAGTAATTTCTAGTTTAACACCATAAATAACACCTAAAAGAGGACATTTGCTCCACTTTGAACATATGATTGAGCACCACATGTGGCATTCACTTTAGCACCTAGTTTGACATCCATGTTTGCTTCCACGTTAGCACCATGTTTGGCTTCCACTTCAATCCCAGGTTTGGTATCCACTTTAATCCCAGGTTTGGTATCCACTTTAGCACCCACTTTGTAATCCATGTTTGCTTCCACATTAGTGACAAGTTTGGATTCATGTTTAGTGCCAAGTCTAGTGTCCATGGTAGTGCCCAATTTTGCATCCTTGTTGCTTCCACTTTAGTGCCATGTTTGACTTGCTCTTTAGCCCTAGGGTTGGCATCTATGTTTGTACTCAATTTTGCATCCATGTTTGCATTCACATTAGCACCATGTTTGGATTCCACTTTAGCACTGAGTTTGGCATCCATGTTATCACCTAGTTTTACATCCATATTTACTTCTACAATAGCACCACATTTGGCTTCCCATTTAGTATCTAATGTTGTTTCCCATTTACAACCTATGTTTTCTTCTTGATTTGATTATGCATTGGCTCCACATTTAGCTTCCCATTTAGCACATAGTTTGCTTCCTTATTGGCTTCTAGTTTTTCTTACACAGTGGCTTCTTGTTTTGCTTTTGCAATAGCACTACCTTTGGCTTTCGATTTAGCACCAAGTTGTGCTTCCAATGTTGCTTTTGCATTTGTGCTAGATTTGGCTTCTATTTTAGCTCCCGGTTGTTCTTCTCTTTTGTTTCTTCATTAGAACCACATTAGGATTCCTATTTAGTGCCCACATTTGCATCCATTTTTTCGTCGTTTTTTTTTCACGTTAGTACCATGTTTTTCTTTCACATTAGCACCACATTTTGCTTCATGTTTATAGTTTCAAGTTTTGCTTCATTTTATGACCCTTTTATTATATTTAGTTCATTAATCTCAATTAAATAATACTACATATAATTTGAATATCTATCTTTCTATATCTCAAAGGTTCTCTCTCAAAGTCTCTCTCTCTCTCTCTCTCTCTCTCTTAATTGGCCTTTAAAAGTATATATATAACCTCACTTAAGAGGTTTTTAGCATTGGGAATGGGGCATAAGGCCTTGCACATGGTTAGGGAAGTAGACATAAGTCATAATTCTATAGCAGCATGTATGAGAGAGAGAGAGAGAGAGAGAGAGAGAGAGAGTATTGAGCCTTAAAAGATACCCTTAAGGTATACAGACTGAGTTTTCTCGTGGTTTCCTCCTTCGACTATTCTCAAGGTACCAATACCCATACATAGTAATAAAAAACTCCTAATGATTCAAATACCTCAAATCAAATGAAAATGATACCCCTAAGAGGCGGGGTGCAATGGTTTGAGGTAGTGTACACGATGTTAGATGCATAGAAAGTTACTTTATCTTGCAAGGGCCCATTTTCCTTATTGAATATGTCCAAGACCTTGCAAGAAATCCTTGATGATGAAAACCTTCTAATGGTGCCCATTCCACTAATTAAATGCCAATTATCCCTTGGGGATTTCATGTATGGTGGTTTGAGGCCTCACTCATGTCCCTTGAGCCATATAAGGATCCTTTCAAGTCCAATGTTTGGGTTTCATATCTTGATCTTGGTTAAGGATTCAATAACAATACTTAGTTCCAAAAACTCAATGGTGCCAGTATGCCACTCATAGGTGAAGGATCACTTTGGGAGGTCATGTGATTTATGTGAGATGTTGTTTTTGGCCTTGGATGCATGAAATATTCCTTTAGGGATTATCTCATATGTTCCTCCCTTAATCATGTTGAGGTCCTCATGACCCATATCTCATGCTCTAAAGCTCATTATCCCCAATTTAAGGTCAAATATCCCTTTGGGAGATCATGTGCTTTTTCTTGAGGATTCCTTATTGGGTTTGGATCCTCTATTATTCATTTAGGGCTTAATTAAGCCTTGGGGTTTTACCCTAATGATATCGAAGGCACACATATACATACATACTACTTAAACCTTGCAATTCTTCTAATATCCCCACTTTCAAGCAAGGGATATGCTTAGGACGTCATGTGTGGTTGATCAAGGTATACTAGATTTTTAATGTTGAATGATTAAAATTTATGGAGTAAGGGTTAGCTTTCCCTAAGGAATCATGTGTACTTTTTTAAAGTGTTGTTCATTGAACAAGGTTCTTTAAATATTACTTTATGTCATAAAGCATTGGATTACTCCCGTGATCATGTCTATGGTCATAGTACTCATAACTACTACTCAAAACCACTTGATGACACCAACCCCCACTCAGAGAACAATAATACCCTTAAGAGGCCATGTTTGGTTGTTTCCAATGTCCTTATCTGTGGATTTCTTAAAGATTTCTCTAGTACCTAAGTCCCAAATTTACCCCCACAACCATGTCTAGATATTGGAGACCTATCCTTAGTGCTAAAAAAATAACAGTGGCATCATATAATCACTCAAAAGGAAAATGTTTTCGTCGAGAGGTCATGTGTAGTGATTTGAGCCATTTTTCATGTCTAGAATGTTCCTTTGGGGCCTAAGGCATGGGTTTATTCCCTTAACCAAATCTAGGGCCTTAAGACCCATACTTAGTGTTGAAAATACACTAATCATGCAAATTTCCCTAGTTGGAGGTCAAGCATAGCTTGGAAAAATAATTTGTGATGGATGAACACATTATTCTTCACCCTATATGCTTATAAGCTTTATTTAAGGACTAAGGATTGGGTATCCTCCACGAAAATGTCGAAGGCACCAAGAACCATACCTAGTGCTTGAAGTTTTTAATGATTTCCATATCCCCACTTGAAGGCCAAAGGCCCCCTGAAGAAGTCGTACGGTGGATCAAGGTGCCACTCATGGAGATTGATCCCTAGAAGCTATATTAAGATCCTAATACCTAATTATTCTCCACTAAATATGGTTAACATCCTTACACCTATATATAGAGCTAAAAAATTCCTAATTGTAAGCATATCCCCACTCGAAGGCTAAGGATATCCTAAGGTGATCATGTATGGTGTTTTAAGGTGGAGTTCTTGACTTTAAATGCCTAGAATATTCCTTGAAGGTATAGTACAACTTATGTTTACCCCCCCAATAATGTATAAGGCCTCATGATATGCTCCTAGTGCTAAACAATTTCTAAGGGAGTTTACATCTCCTCTCAAAGACCAAAGATACCATAGAGAGATAGTTTGCGGTGCTTCAAGGCCTCATTCATGGACTTTGAGTCTTAAAGATACCTTTAATGCATGAGGCCTAAGTTTCCTCCCATGACCATGGTTAAGGTATGGATACCCATACATAGTAATCAAAACCTTGTAATGGTGCATATATCCCAAATTAGAGGAAAATGATACTTTTGAGAGGTGATGTGTGATGGTTGGAGGTAGTGTACTTGGTGTTATATGCCCAGAAAGTTACTTTAGGTCTTAAGCACTTATTTTCCTATTTTCAACATGTTAAATACCCTATAGGAAATCCTTGATGTTGAAAAGCTTCTAATGGTGCTCATGTCACCAACCAAAGGCCAAATATCACACGGCGAGTTCATGCATGGTGGTTTTAGGCCTCACTCATGGCTCTTGATCCCATAAAATACCTTTTAAGTCCAATGTTTGAGTTTCATTTATTGATCTTGGTTAAGGAATCAAGACCAATACTTAGTTATAAAACCTCAAATGGTGCTAATATTCCCACTCAGAGGTGAATGATCCATTTGGGAAGTCATGCGTATTGGTTTCATGTTTTTGGGCTTGGATGCACGAAATCTACATTTAAGGCCTATGGGATTTGTTTGTCCTTTAATCATGGGCTTTTATTTTTATTGATTTTAAATATTATGATAAAAATGTAGGTCTTATGGGACCTTAAAAAAGGTGAGGTATCATTTGGTTTTCTTTACAATTTTATTTTTTCAATTTAAAAACTTTAAGATAAGTAGTTATAGATCACTATGTTTGTGATGAGTTAGAATATTATGAAGGTTAATATTATAGCAAATATTTTGAAATTGCACTTTAACTTCGGTGTATGTAAGACATTATATGAGAAAGTCACTTTCATTTTCAACCCTCTTACTATTACGAATATGCCAAATTCTTCCATATCATGATGTTTTATGACTTACCCAATGTCCTATTGCACTATATTAGATCTTGTTAGAGTTTGTTCTTATTTTAGCAATGTCGATTTTCTTCTTTACTCTAGTTAAAATAGAGAGATACTTTTGATCTTCTAAATAATGGTTGATCACCTTCTTATAATATCTTATTTATCCAAGACATGGTGTCTTTATGCCAAACTCCTTAAGTTGTAAGTTGTTTTGATTAGAATATGAAGCAATCTTAGGATGCCTCTTTTCTCCCATGCTGTTTATCTTGTTCTTGTGTATTAAGCATCTAGTCATATCCATTCTCTAAATAGGGTAGAGATTCACTTCTATGAAGATGATATGATAGGGTGTATTGCATTTAATTTTGAGATTATATGTTATAAAACACTTGGATAATTTTCTCTATCCTTCTCCATGATTCTCTAGAGATGCTAGAACCCCAAACTTCACATCCATATAAGATAGTAGAGGTGACACGAGTCTCAGAGGGGAGTTTCTTATCCCAAAACAAAGGTATACTAAATATTTACAATCATTTTCAAGTCCATAATAAGCTTCCTACCCTCCATTAATCCTTTTTGTGAATGTTATAGTTCCAGTTAAGCTCATGATAAATATTGATTCCAAGATATTTTTATGAAGTCACTTCCTCCAAGTTATTGTTATTATACATGAAATTAATTTGTGATATTTTGGGATTTGATTATCGTAAGATTTGTTTTGTTAGTGTTACTAGTCATACCCATACTAGAGCAAAAATCCTTGAAAAATTTTGGTTGGTTGTCGAGCTCATAGGGAATCCTCACTATAAGAACAATAACAGTAGTGTAAAGAAGAAGGATGATGACAATACTGGTCAAAGTCGTGACAGTGCAACCTATGTCCTCCAAGCAACCTTCCATCATGCACAATTTAAAAAATAAATATCAATAAGAAATAATTATTAATTACATATAATTATTTTTTCATAAATTTAATAAAAAAATTGAATTTTTTTGGTACTTTAAACATGTTGCAATTTGGACTTTTTTTCATATTTGTTTATACCATTTTAATAGAAATTTGGTAAAAAATTGAGAATATATAAAGTTGTTGAGATTGCATGATTTGAATGCAATTGGAGTATTTGAGGGCATTAAATCCATTTAATGCATTCAAAAAAGCAAGTTAATCAATGAATGATAAGAATTTGCCCTAAAATTGTTTAGCCATATCATGATGATGGTAAGCTAAAAAAAATCCAAATCATACTTTTAGACTACTTCTTTTTAAACTATAATTATTGCAATAAGATAAATTAGACATATTGCATAATCAAATAATATAAAAGAGATGTATAATCTATATAATCTAAATAATATGCACATATTCACTCCTACATCCACATATTAAAGAATATGCACACCTTCTCTCCTACCCCACCTATGCACACCTTTTCTCATACCCCACCTTTTTAAAGAATATACAGACCTTCACTCCTATCTCCCCTTTTTAAAGAATATGAACACCTCCACCTCCACCTTTTTTTAAAGATGACTCAACTTACCTCCAACTCTACCTTTTTTAAAGACGACTCAACTAGGTAGGCACAAACGAACGAAATATTAAAGAATATGCACATTTTCACCTCCCCATATGAAACTATGCATATGAGTGGGAGGTAAAATATGTACAATTAATACACATACCTTCACCATTCATCGATAGAAATATTAAAAATAAACAACATAAAATTATATAAATTTGTAATCATTAAAAAACCAATAATTTTCTATTTTTATTGATAACTTTATTTTTTTATTTTTATAAATCACCACAAATCACCATCCATTTGATAGAAATATTAAAAATAATTAAACTAGCAATTGCCCCAAGGAAGGTGCAATAATACGCCGTTAAGGTAGTTGTTAGTGGGTAAGCAAGGAAAATAAGTGTAACATTGAAGTGAGCAAAAAAAAAATGGAGCACTTCAATGTATTGAAAAATCAGAAAATTAATAGTACATTATACAGTGAAGATGCCATTGCATGGGAGAAACATATCTGATGAAGAAAAGAAGCCGATGTGTAGTCATAATATGGAATTACTTGCTGTCCATGTGGTTCCAAAGTTCATAATTGTGCTAGCATAGGTTGTCAAAGCAGCTTGGAAAACAAACAATATTTGAAGATGGTTTATATAGTTCTAACTTCTCACATTAACAAAAGTCCTTTTCAAGGAGTAGACATTTTGGCCAAAATGGTACAAATTTGAAGACATTTCCTACACTTCACAAATACAGAAAAGAACATCAAGAAGAGTAAAAGCAAATATTTCAGTATATATATACCTTTGATAATTCAAGGTAATAACACAATATTAGTGAACACTCTTGACAGTGTATGATAAGTAGCCAAACTAACGACTATCAATCCATCATACATCAATTGACACAATTGAAGACAATATCAGTACCCATGATACTGTTTTAGATGATACAATGTGCTGCCATCCACAATTCATTATCATCCAATCCATCAATAGATGATTGAAACAATTGCAAACAAAGTATTTATCAATAATTACATCTCTAGCCAAACCCTGTAGATTCTGGAATCTTGGCAAATCTGCAAATTTTGGAATCTTCTGCAATGGAGCCTGGAGGTACTGTTGAGTCTCTGGGAGATTTGGCAGTTATATTTGGTTCCCATGAGGCAACAGATTCTAGCCCTATTAATGGAAAACTGGCATTACAGATTGCAAGCCCAACAATCTCTTTTCCATAGAGCTTTAAATTGTTTCCATTCCTGAATCCTTGTTGCATTTGTTTAAAACCTAAAAAATACAAGAGAAACCACACTATATCAACCCATTTTTGTCATAAAAATATACTAGAATAAATTCTTACACTCAAACATAGAAATTGAGGTTCTGGTTATCCATTAACTCTTTGCATTTATGTGGACAGATGTGTAGCCATGGATTGAATCTAGATGGTGCATCAGGTATATTAAACTGTACACTAACAGTCCCAACTCAGAAGGAAACCTTGCATTCATAGGTTCAAACTGAGGGTGCAGTGATCCATCAAATTTTCGTGTTTCTATATTCCACTTCCTATATGTGTGATAGTGCATTGAATCTGGTGCATTGGATAGATTGAATAGGGTCATTAGCAGTCTAAATTCAGGTGACTCTAATATGCACCTTTCACTAGAAATAAGACTTATTTGACTGAGCTAAAGGCATTGTCTTATTTGAATGTATAACTAAGGTCTTAATTTGCACCTTTCACTGGAAATAAGACTTATTTGACTGAGCTAAAGGTATTGTCTTATTTGAGTGAAGTCTGCTCACAGGAGCAATGACGAATTGCTGGGTTTCCAGAAAGGGAATTTAATTTACATTTACTTCAATATATTTCTTTGTCTTGCTGTCTATGCCTCCATTGCATCGCCCTCCATTATCTCTTCTTACAATGCACCACCCTCGACTATCTCTTCTTCCAATGCACAACCTTTTTGTTCATCTATTACAAGTTTTAAAACATTTATATTTTTCCCAAACTAAAGATTATGAGCAGTGGATACCTAAGGAAGATAATAACATATTGTATTAAGCTATACAAATATCGAAATTCCAATTATACTGCATCATTAATCAATACAGAATCCAAGCTATCATAGTTCAACTATCCTATTTGGTTAAGTAAAAGAAATAAACAATGTGGCCTCCCCACATTATCATATCACTAAATGTGATATACATCAAAACAACTGTATTTATCCTCTAAAGGGGAGGTGTCATTATTGTATGCCAGGGTCTTCCATTTTCTTTTCTCAGATCTGTGTATAGCACTAATTATTGACTTTATATAATTTTGTGTTCAGAAGAAACCTTGAAGAGAATCTTCATTGTATGTATTCAATAGTTTTGCATTGCATTTGTGAATTCCTATGATATTAAATTTATGTTTAATTCTGCCTCCTCTCCCCTAGATATGAACTAACATTCTGTTTGTGATCAGGGGAACTGTACGGTATGCAAGTGTCCATGCCCACCTAGGTAGAACAGGAAGTAGAAGAGATGACCTTGAGTCATTGGCATACACCTTGATATTCCTTCTTCGAGGCAGGCTACCTTGGCAAGGTTACCAGGTAGTTCAAGAATTTAGTATTTTGGTACCATGCTTTCAAGATAAGGTCCTCTTTTAGCCTTAGGTACTTGTAAGGAGTGTTTCTCTCTCTCTTTCTTTTGCAGGGTGACACAAAAGGGTTTCTTGTTTGTAAAAGTAAGATGGCAACTTCATCGGAAGCAATGTGTTGCCTTTTCCCACCTCCTTTCAAAAAATTTCTTGAAGCTGTTGTCAATATGAAAATTGATGAAGAACCAAATTATCTAAAGCTTATAACTCTTTTTGATGGCATTTTGGGGTCAAATCCTTCAATGAGTCCAATCAACACAGATGGAGCTCAGAAGGTATTGGATGCTCTTTGTTTAGGGTTTTGAAGTTGGAATGGAATTGAAATTTTAACATAATTAGCATATTGAGTTTGTGAAAATGCAAGTGCAGTACCTTTTTTTGTCATTAATGACCTTCATGTTTGTCTGTTTTGCTTGCTATTTTGGTGAGTCTCTCTTGGGAAGCCTAAGCAACATCTGAAAGCTTGGATTGATATTGATGTATGATAGGTTGGGCAGAAGCGTGGAAGCAACCTCTTTGGGGTTCCAAAATGTTGTTAATAGTTCTTGAACTTTTAAGACAGAACATTCCAATGATTGATAATTGATTGTACCATAATGCATATACATTCACTCTTACCTATTTGATGTGCCAGATATCATTATAATGTTGTGGACTCTCGACTGCACCAACATGTTGAAAAGGGGAATGAAGATGGCTTGCATATAAGTTGTGTTGCATCAATGGAAGACCTCTGGATTGTTGTTATGGATGCAGGAACAAATTTCAGTGCTCAGGTTTACAAACTATCAAATGCCTTCTTGCATAAGGTTAGTTGGTTTTTTTGTCATTCACATATTCAAACTCCTTTTGTTTATGGAAAGGTTAATGACAAGACAGATGTGTATGCATTTGTTCGAGAAAATAACTGGAATGAAGTTAATCAATACAATAAATCCCAAGAGTCAAGAAAGCCTAATTATGTCAGTATGTTTTGGTTTTAACAGTTGACTCTCAACTCCTTGTTTATTTATTATCCTTATGGGCTCATTTTTAACCTTCCGCGAGTGTTGAAACCAGGCAAGGCCAATTTTGCAGGATGGGAAAATGAGAAACCTTGCTAATAAATGTTTGCAAAATGTTCATGATACAAATGAGATGCATGGATTGATGCTTGCTCTTACTTCTGTATTTTTGACTTGTGAGTCTAGATTCTAGTCTGTATGTGTCCTTTGAAGTTTATTATTTCAAATATACGATATTCTATGTGATGATCCCAAATAAATTTTTATTGTGTTTAAAAGGTTTGAATGAACAAGAAGTTTGTATGATCGAGGCACATGACTTTTGGAATATAATTTTAGATGAATCTGTACATTTATCTAGTCTTGCTTACTTTAGTTTCTCACACCTTCATGTGTTCAAATGGTAGAGTTAAGAAGTCTCTTCCAGAGGAGTATAGGAAGAAGACAAAGGCTTCTTTTGCCACACCTATTATTTTAGCCTCTTTTGCTACAATTTTGTGCTGTCCGCTTGACACTATGAGGCAATAGATGCAAATGAAGGGATCACCATACATGACTGTTTTTTATGCTTTCCCAAGTAAAGGGATTCTATTCCCAACTTTCTAAAGACAAGGGAAAATAATATCGTTTCTCAAAATTTTCCTCTCCGATAATTATAATTATACTCTTTCTTTTCTCTACTTCTGGAAAATTAGCCATGGATAAAATATATTTCTTTGAGGAATGGGCTAGGTGGGGTCATTAGTTACTTTGATTCTCATGCCATTTTATACTGCATGTTCACTTATTTGAAACTCATGACTTACTGACATTTGTGAATATGGAGTAGGATAACTGATAAGTTTGTTATTTTATGATAACTCATAGCATTAGTCTTCATTCTGTAGGTTTAAGTCAAACAAACCATAGTCATTTTGCTTGCATTTTGGAGAAGCATGTCTTTTATGCCATGCATATCACAGAAAAGTCATCCAAGTTTCAATGGATCTTGACTGGTGTCCATATTCAATACAACCAATGCTCTATTTAGATTTAAGGCACCGTTACATATAGTCATGCATAAACATGAGTTGATGGATCATCACACCCTCAATTTGAACATGTCCATTGGGTATGGTGCATATCACAATTTAGATGGTTTGCTAGGTATATACACATATTACACATTTAGGCACATACAAGCATGGAAAATTGATGGATGACCACACCGTCAGTTTGAATCCGTGGATGTAATGTTTGCTTTATTTTATAACCAAAATAATTGTATCTTTTGTAGGCATGTGATTTTATGTTTGCAATTTTATTTTACAACCCTAATTATTTCTTTGATAGAAGTGGTTTTTTTTAAGACCATAATTGTAGTAGAAAGATTAATGCCTATTCATAGTCAAGATTGTTTATTTTTTTGATAGATATAATTGTTTTGTAAAAGTAAAATTTGTAGTTTTGTAGTAAAATTATATCAAAGAAAATTAAAATTTGTAGTAGTTTTAGTTTTGTAATAAAATTTGTAGTTTCATAGGCATGTAATTTTATAATTGCATTTTTTTTATAATAAAAAATAATTATATCTTTCATGGACATAGTTGTTTTGTAAAATGATAATTATAATAAAATGACTTATTTCTATATTCTATTTTACAACAACACTAATTATTCTTTGAGAGATGTGGTTTTTTTGTAAAACCATAATTGTAGTAGGACTAATATCTACGTTCTCTTTAATAGTCAAGATTGTTTATTTCTTTGATATATATGATTGTTTGTAAAAATAAAATTTGTAGTTTTGTAGTAAAGATTACAAGCATGTAGTATTGTCTATCTTCTTTTTCAGAGCCAAAATTGTTTAGTTTTTTGATAGGCATAGTTGTTTTGTAAAAATAAAATTTGTAATTTTCTAGTAAAGATTACAAGCATCTGCTATTTCAATTGTGAAATCTTTTTTTTTCTATCAAATAATTCACTTGGTCCCACAGTGGCCTAGTTAGAGTTACATTGAAAAGAAGAAGCTTTTACAACTTTATAATAATGAAATATATCTCTTCCAAAGTTCTAATAATGGTAAGGATGATGTTATAAACTAAACTAAATGCAAGGATCTCAAAGTTTGACTGTTGTTTTGGTTCTTCGTTATGTTAACAATATGTGGGCATTGAAAAGTATGACATGTTCATATTCAATATTTTGTGAATTGAATGTAAGAATTGCAAACCACAACTGGCAGTTGAGATTCAGATTCAATTTCCTCCACTGAAATTTAAGTTGTTGAGATTCAAATTCAATTTCCTCCACTGAAATTTAAGTTGTTGAGATTCATATTCAATTTCCTCCACTGAAATTTAAGTCTGGTTCATTTACTTAAAAGGGAATGGCTGCATAAGTTAATTAATATGTGGGTAGATCAGCATTCAGTTTGGCTACCAATGATGTTAATTTTAAAATTATTTTAAAGTTTTATTTATTTATTTGCTAAGAATTTTGATAGAAACCGAAAAACATGCATATTCTTTGTTATTAACATTTATATTTAAACTTTAACATCACATTTTCAAAAATAATATTCAACCTAATAAATTAGATTTGTACTTGGGAATAGGGATCACAAAGACTATGATAATGACAACTCTATGTTTATTTTAGATATCTGCATAACAATAGATGTCTAATTTAGAAATAATGTATCTACATCAAAATAAACAATATGTATAATTTGGAGATCCTGTATCTAACAACCGTAACTAAAATGTCTATATCATTGTTACAACAACTTCTTTTGAAATTGTAACTTCACTGGTCATTCACATCAAATTCACTGGTAAAAGTGATAAGTATATGCATCAGCGAGAAGGCTTCTAAATCCGCCAATTGTTGACACCACCATAATTGTAAAACCAAACAAGATACAAAACTACACACAAATGCTCATGTCAGCAATCAACTTGAAAGTATGTACACATAATTGAAAACAAAAGAATGCATAGCAAATCTAAGATGAAGATGTAAAGATCGAAATACAAAACTTGCATAATATGGATGTCTTAGGAGGGTTGAGATTACTCACCCAGTTCACTAGCCAACCTAAGCTATATCTTTTTGGCTTGCATATGGCGAGCCACATCATACAGGGCAACTGAAATAAACATGATATAACACAAAATAAAAATTGCACCTAGTTTGGAATATAAAAAACACTACCAATAAGGTATACTTTTATGTTGTTTCCTTTCCCAATACCTACAAATAGTTGATGCATATGAAGGGGATGCTCAAGTTAAACAAAATACTTGTGAGCTTTGTTTTAGAAGAACTTGCAAAATAAGAAGTTGGCGTGAAGGCTATGCCTCCAAAGAAACCCAGCAAATCCTCAAGAAAGGGAATGTAACAACGATGAAAGTTGTGAAAGCTACCCTTCAGGAAAGAATGTAAGTAGGAGCCATTTTGAAATGAAAAAGTCACTGCTAATTTGATGATATGTGCAAAAAATTTCACTCACCAACATAAGAAAATCGAGCAACTAAGCGAAGACAACGTCCTGGTGGTAACTTGAATTTATTTACCAGCAGTCTTTCCATCCCATCATATACTGGCATAGCAAAAACCTGTAGTTTTATGATACAATATCAGAAGCACAAACCTTTGGCAGGGAAACAGAAATCATCACAGGCTGTGGTTGGTAAGAAGTAAACTGTTTGAAAGGTAAAAATTAATTAAGAGTTGACATATTGGAGCTGGTATACCATATAATATGTACTAATGTTCAAGCAATAGTTTAAACATATACAAAATTACAAATATACCTGATAACTTCCAATAACATGTATTCCCACCATCATATTTGCTGCTGCAATAAGCCAATCAGGTTTTCCAAGTGTCAAGAGCAAATTTTCAGAAACAATCTGACCAAAGGCCCAGTAACCCGCTATAGCTACTGGGAAGTAACAAAGAGCAACTACAAAATATGCAAGAACAACACCCCGCCACATGGGGATCTTAGATGGCCTTTCTGGTCACAAAGGAATGGTAGCTTGGATCTCTAGAGCAACCATTATTTCTGTGTGGCAGGTTTGGTATGTAAATAGTCATAGCTTACATCCTCCACTCTACCACGATAAACGTAGGCTACCCAGGCAATGGTAGAGTAACTACAAAAAAAAAAATAGATTAACAAAGTCAAAATTGTATTCCTGTTCATTCCCACCATACTGCTAAAGTATCCATTTCCATCACTAAGCTTACTCTCTTAATTCTTTGGACAAGTTAAAGACTTTCCCTATGAAATTTAGGAATAGTAACTGTCTCTAATAGGTTACAGTACTACGGATACCACCTATTTCCCATCACAGTTTATTGAAATAGAAACCAACAGACTCCTATTGATGCATTTGCAGAAAGCATACCATAAAGACATAAGTGCTGCAGCCATTGAAACCCCTGCCACAGAACTCAAATTGGGTAACAGCGATATAAAGTAGTGAATAGAACTGAAAATGAGGATCCAGTAAGATTGCCTCACGGGTTGACAACTTCTGCACACTTTTTGGTGAAATTTCTTTACTGATTGTCCACCAGTAACCATATAAACTATGTTCACACCAACTTCAACCATCAAATTCGGGGGAACAAGAATCCAAAGGCCAACCTTCTCTCCAAATGCATGTTGTGATAACTCGTGATATCGATCGAAGCGCTTTCCTGGGACGATCTCATGCATCTGTACCAGCTGCCAGAGTGTATATAAGGTAACCAACCAAGAAATCACATGTACCAGAATGCCTGGACCCCTGCACATGAAAAGGACTTCTTAATATGCCAAACCTTTTGCAGTATGTTTAATAATAGACACATGTTTCCCATAAAGAAAAGAGGTATATCCTATGTTCAGAGACACAACAGTTGTAACCTTTAAATAGCATATACGAGCCTTGTAGAAAAGATCTAAGAACATGTATGAACCTGGTAGCGCCCAGAGGTATTCAAACCCTTGAGGGTATTCAGTCTAGGATTGTGTGACTCAGCGGTTTTAATTCTTGGATCTAAGTTTGCAAAGAAAACAATATCATTTTAGTTATAGCAATAATAAAGCTTCTTCCTCAAAGCCTTCCACTTCTAGGATTTGATTTGACCTTCATGGAATCTAGAAGTGTCTAGGCCATCCATCTTGCTTTACTAGTAAAAAAAAAAGGAGTCGTCCAATTATCTAAATAAGTATGTCCATTTGGTTGCATAATTCATATGTGTTCAGGTTAGATAGAGTTTAGGATGCCTCTCCTCACAAAAAAACAACTTAAATTGGACACAAATATTGTGGTTAACAATCCAGCAAACTTTGTTTGAAATAATAACATCAAACCAATTATAAATTTATTTTCACTAAAAACAAATTTTTGAAAGTGCACAAGCAAATTATTTAATAAAAACTACACATGTAAAGCAAGCTCCATCACTATGCAGGTTTTAAAAATTCACATCTGATTAGAAGATAACAAAATCTACAGATGCAAAGCAAACTCCATGACTATGTAGCTTTTAGAAATTCACATCTGATTACAAAATAACATGGAAATTTAGCAGAGGCAAACTATTTAAAAGAATCTACAGGTGGAAGCAAACTCCACCACTATACATTCCTGAAAGTCATCTTGAATTCCCACAGTAGAGCCAGAGCATAGACTATGAAGTACTCAATCTATTTATTGACACTACTAAGTAAGCACCACTTAACAAAGTTCAGTTACATAACTGTCTATCCAACAATAACCAAGCATTCTACAGCACCAAATTGAAGACCCTTCAACATATCATGTTTAATGAGCACCTTTCATCTCCATCACAAATTACTCCTGCAGGCTTGCCATTGTCATCCAATGCAGTATCTGTGTCTTGTCCCTTATCCTGTCGATTCTTCAAAGCACAAGTCACATGGAGATCACAGTCACAATCTTTGCAATAATAGCACCATGCAGTGCCATCTTCGTTGCATCCATCACAGACATATACAAGCGTCTGTGTCAATACAAGTGGGTGTTTATGCTGACTGTACCTCATCTCCTTGGGTGATTTCTCAACTATTTGTTCAATTTCATTCTCCAACCTTTCAAGATGAGCATCAGTGAAGGGATAAGCCTTGGCTCCATGGGTGGACACTGCACTTCTGGCATTATTTGTCAGAGTTTTTCCATCTGGACCAACCACAATCAAGGATGGGATGCTTCTTACACGGAAAAGTGCTGAGAGATCCTTCTTAGTTTTATCTGCAAATGGAAGAGCCAGCCATGGAAAATGGAAGAGCCAGCCAACCATATTCTTCAATGATCTCCCAATTGCATAAGCCCAGTTGACTTGAATAACTTGACCTCATGATGTGTAGGAGCAGTCATCATTCATTCCTCCTGATCTCCTATCTTCCTATTCAGCTCAAGCTTACATATGACACATTTTTAATAACCGTGTAAAAGTGTTTCGGCATCATGATTTATCTATTAGGTCCTTAGTCCTCCAGTGACCTCACACGAAGTGTTTCTATTTAGCATCCATGCACAAAAGAGACATAACCTCTTCCATATAAAATTCAAGTATCAATCCTTCTTACATTTCACTAAGAGGGGTAAGAATCTAAAACTGTAAGACAAAAGGAATTCACAAAATTGGGAAATTCATACTCAAAATTGTTTCAGAGGAAAGGAACATTTTTGCTAACCCTGAAAATAATAAATTTCAATGTCACTGAAACTTCGAACAGGTAGACAGTATACTTGAAAAATGTAGTAAGTTAGAGTCTAAACGGTTATATAAGGACAAGGTTTCTCCTGCTTTAAATATGATCAAGAATCAAGATAACACCAGCCAACATTTAGGTAAAGCAGCATACCACTAAATTACTATTAGAATATTGTTCTAGCATACAAAATCAGTGGGGATAAGATTTTAACAGGAATCAATTGAAAGAGGGAAATCTTTAAGGCCTAACATTCTTGAAGTGATTTTTATTGATTTTTTTTTTTGAAAAAATATATCAGTAGAACCGTACAATTATGTCCCAGATATTCCGTATGAAATGTTATATATTAAGGCATTCACCCTTATAAATCTCAAAAAACAATGATTAAATAGTAGGCTTATTAAATGTTTCTAACGTTCACCTTTGAATTATAAATTCCGCATTTTAAATTAGGAGGATAACCAATTATTTTTACTCTTAGGAAAACTTTTCAAAAGTCATCACTAAATTGTAGGTGTGTTGAGAATGCTTTCAATTTAATCAACAAAAAACAACTCCATAACACTTCCCAACATGAAGTACCTATAAGCATATGAACAGATAACTAATGTGTGCTTGTTCCATAATCTTTCAATTGAAAAAGACAGTCATAACACAATAAAAAAAAATGGCATACCTTTAGACATAACAACAAAAGAGCTTCCATTTAAGGCACCACTAAAGGCAGTGATATAATAATTTTTTTCCCAGTGTTCCATTATCCATTCCTGATACAGTTCATCACAAACATTGAATTATATTATCATGATTTAACCAGCAATTACCAGAGTTTCAACACAAAAGGAGTTTGAATATGTGAATGACAAAAAAACCAACTAACCTTATGCAAGAAGGCATTTGATAGTTTGTAAACCTGAGCACTGAAATTTGTTCCTGCATCCATAACAACAGTCCAGAGGTCTTCCATTGATGCAACACAACTTATATGCATGCCATCTTCATTCCTCTTTTCAACATGTTGGTGTAGTCGAGAGTCCACAACATTATAATGATATCTGGCACATCAAATAGGTAAGAGTGAATGTATATGCATTATGGTACAATCAATTATCAATCATTGGAACGTTCTGTCTTAAAATTTCAAGAACTATTAACAACATTTTGGAACCCCAAAGAGGTTGCTTCCACACTTCTGCCCAACCTATCATACACCAATATCAATCCAAGCTTTCAAATGTTGCTTAGGCTTCCCAAGAGAGACTCACCAAAATAGCAAGCAAAACAGACAAACATGAAGGTCATTAATGACAAAAAAAGGTACTACACTTGCATTTTCACAAACTCAATATGCTAATTATGTTAAAATTTCAATTCCATTCCAACTTCAAAACCCTAAACAAAGAGCATCCAATACCTTCTGAGCTCCATCTGTGTTGATTGGCCTCATTGAAGGATTTGACCCCAAAATGCCATCAAAAAGAGTTATAAGCTTTAGATAATTTGGTTCTTCATCAAATTTCATATTGACAACTGCTTCAAGAAATTTTTTGAAAGGAGGTGGGCAGAGGCAACACATTGCTTCTGATGAAGTTGCCATGTTATGTTTACAAACAAGAAACCCTTTTGTGTCACCTTGCAAAAGAAAGAGAGAGAGAAACACTCCATACAAGTACCTAAGGCTAAAAGAGGACCTTATCTTGAAAGCATGGTACCAAAATACTAAATTCTTGAACTACCTGGTAACCTTGCCAAGGTAGCCTGCCTCGAA
>LPNX010759535.1:732073-907441 GCA_001517045.1 Pseudotsuga menziesii | reverse complement strand
TGGGGATTTGACCCTGAGACCTAATGCTCACAACTTATAGCACTCAACCACTTGAGCTAGCCCACCGATATATATATATATATATATATATATATATATATATTCCTTCATATGTGTGTGTATAAATATAAGAAAGATGAATGTTGACTATGCATACTTTAGTGTTATAAATTTATATTTCTTTAAGTATTACTTTAATTTAAAATTTAAATTGCATTATGCCACTTGAACATTATCATGTTTTTCTTGTGTATATTTAAGAAATGAATGCTAAAAGAGTGTTTCTATACATAAATGTCAATGAAAAGATTTTTTTGCCTTTGTTCTTTTTTACTATTTGTAAAATAATAGTCTCTCATCGCCAAATCAATTTGATTTACTAAAGTATGGACTTGTTGTATTGTAGTCATTTCTTTGGTTAATGTAATTGTGATTGGAATTAAAGGGTTGTTTTTGATACCATATTTATTAGGTGTTTGTGATATTATAGTTATTTCTCTTGTTAGTGTAATTGCAATTGAAATTAAATGTTTCTTTTTTATACCATGTTATGTAAGAATTTGTAATATTTTTTTACTTTTTATATTTTTTTAATAGACTATTGCTTATTGATTGGATGCAGACACAGGGGTTCTACCGAAGAAGCGAGGGTTTGCAGGCACAGGAGCTAGCCCTAGTGCGACCGCCTCCTAGGTAGATATCAAGGTGGTTTCTGGGCGGTAAAGAGATGAGCCTACCCGGAGGGGGAGAAACCCCCTCCCTTCCATGGGATCATGCCGGAGGGTCTCAGGACAATGACAGAAATCAATGAGATTTGGAACCTATCAGGGAAAAGATGAAGGAGAGCAGAGGAAAAAGGATGTGGGGGGGTTGTTTACCCCGATATGCGAAAAAACCCTTCATACAGATCACATCTACAAAGATGGGGGAGAGAATAGAGTAGTGGAAGGAAAAATCCCTAATCGAGAACTTCATCGGCATCTGGCCAAAGGAAAGGGATCTGCTTAGGTGGATCAAAGGAACATGGAACCCAAAAGGGCACTATGACCTACATCTGGGATCCAAGGGTTTCTTCACCATCATTTTTTTCAATATTGAAGATCGAAACAAAAATTTGAAGGGGAGTGCTTACTTTTTCTATTCTGCAGGCCTATTCCTTACACCATGGAAGGATAGGTTCAACCCAGACACAGAAGATTTGAGTATTGCACCTATTTGGATCAGGCAATATTTGCTCCCCTACGAGTATTGGGAGGCTGAAATTCTAAAGGCCATTGGGAATTTTCTTGTGAAATTTGTGAAGGTTTCAGATCAGACAAAGATTCAAAGATATACTACCTATGCCCGGATATGTGTCTATATGGATCTATCACGAGAACTTCCCGAGGAAATCAACCTATCGTGGGAAGATGAGGATTGGATTCAGACCTTGGATTATGAACAACTCTTGTTCTAGTGCAGACAATGCCATGAGTACGGACACTTGAGTAGAGACTATACCCGCGGTTACTTCCACTTTCGATCGGAAAGAGAAAGAAAAGGAAAAGGATATATACAGGTTTACTCAGGTTCAGCATCACAAAAGACAGGGGAGAAGGACCCCCAACCTATATCAACCAAAGTAGAGCAAGGACAAAAAGAAGCAATCAGAGTAAACTCTGAAACAGGTATGAGATTTTGGGCGAACCGGACGCTAAGGAGGAGGAGTTGGTGAAAAAGGATATGGAACCCCAGAACGAGGAGGAAATTCAAACCCTCATGAAGGAAAGAATGATACAACAGGAGGAAACAAGGTTTGATATGGAAGAAGACACACCAGATGAAGTTGAAGATATGGACCTAGGCGAATTAGATATGGATGAGATAGAGAAAGAATGCAGTAAGAACGGGCAAGGGGTATGTGTCCGGGAGACGGTTGGAACTCCTCCATCGGGCGATTATGAGGATGAAATCTTCCCCACAACTTGGCATCACTAAAGATCCATTGAAGGGTATCAAGCGTAAGCAATCGAAAGAAGGAGAAAAAAGGGGTCGAAAGACGAATAAGCAGAGAATCACAAAGATAGGCACAAGGCTGATAGAATCGGGACAATAACCATGGAAAAATTTCTTAATGAAAGTGATCACTTGGAATATTCAAGGGGTCAATAACCCTGGAAAAATTAGGACCCTTCGAAACAAGTAACGAAAGGAGAAACCTGATGTGTTGTTTCTACAAGAAACAAAATGCAGTTCATAATATTTGCAAACAATAAAAGGTAAGTTCTGGGGCGGGATTCAAGTTGTTGCAATTGATTCCCGAGGGGTGGCTGGATGGTCTATCAGTGCATACTTTTGGGTGATCAACTTGAAGGAAAGAGGAACAATCACTAACATGTATGGGCCTAGCATCCCAAATTAAAAACCGAAATTCTTATCATCTCTGGATAAGGAGGCGCAGGATATGGAAAATTAGTGTTGGATCATGGGGGGAGACTACCATCTGATTACTTCCATGGCAGAAAAGACAAGAGGGAGAATGAATTTGGAAGCAACAAACACAACCTTCAATGACTTTATTTAGGAGAGGCGTTTGATAGATATTGAAACGCAGAATGGGTGGTACACCTGGAACAACTACAGAGGAGGGGAACATCATGTGGCTTCACGATTAGACCATTTTATTCTAACATAGGAAATGATTGAATATGCTAGGGAGGCGAATGCTCGGGTTCTTCCTTCTATCGGCTCTTACCACTGGCCTGTCAGTTTAATATGGGATGACGGGAGACCAACCATAAGGCGTCCTTTCCGGTTTGAATAGTTCTGGATTGAACACAAGTGTTTCAAGGAACTTGTCAGTAAATGATGGGAAGAAATGGAACCACCTAGGGGGACACTTATGTACCAATTCCAGCAAAAGATGAAACAATTAAAAGCTAAAATTCGTACATGGAATAAAGAGGAGTTTGGGGTCATCTTCCAAGACAAGAAGCTTCTTAAGATTAAATTAGAAGAGCTCTAGTGGGAGGGAATGGATATCAGGTACAGTGACAATCTCAAGCAAAGAGAACAGAGGATCTTGGATCACTTGAATGAGCGTGATCGCCAAGAAGAGATCTATTGGAAACAAAAGTCTAGAAACCAATGGCTTTGGGAAGGGGAGAGGAATACAAAGTTCTTTCATCACTCAGTGATTCAGAATCTCTAGAAGGCTAAGTTAACGAGGTTAAAAAAATACAATGGGAAATATGTTGAAAAGAGGGAAGAGGTGGAAGAAGAGAGTGCATAATTTTAAAACAATCATGAAGGAGGACCGTCTAAATAAGCTTGAGGATATCAGAAAAATTACCAGACATATCCTGAGGTAGGTCGCAAATGAACAAAATGAAGTCTTGTAGAAACCTGTGACTATCCAGGAAGTCGAAGAAGCGGTCAACCAAATGGCGGATGGAAAAGCCCCGGGCCCCCACAGATTCACGACCAATTTCTTTCATCATTTCAGGGATATGATCAAAGAAGAGGTTTGGAGGATTCAAGGAGGGAGAAAGGTGTGCTTAGAGATTTTAAATCCACCTTTCTCACTCTTATCCCAAAGGTGGAAGGAGTTGAGACCCCTGGGAATTTTAGGCCTATAGCCCTCTTCAATGTTATTTACAATCAAGGATGACTTTAGGACCCCCCGCCCCCTAGATTTATATGTATAAAAAATGGGTGAATCTCTCCGATATATAGGAAAATTTGAAGGCGATTTTATCAATAATATAATATGTATCTATAAAAAAATTGGTGAATCTTTCTTTTTATTATATATTGTTGTAAAATCCTGGCGAATCTTTCATTTTATTATATAATGTTGTAGAATCTTGGCTATTCTTTCACTAACTTATAACATATTGTAAAATCTTGGCGAATATTTCACTTCATTATAAAAAATTGTAAAAATTGGTGAATCTTTCACTGATTTATAAACTATTGTAAAAATAGAGGAATAACAACATTAGTCAAATAACATGAATCACATCATCAACATTAGAACATGTAGATTCGTGAGTCACAACTAGAAGGTGTCAGTGAAACACAACTGTACTTACTAGATTCAGGGCAAGTGGGGACTCCACTTGTTATCTCATCCCTTAATGGTCCAACAGACATGTGGGAACCTGAATTTAGACAGACTGATAAACTTATAGAATCAGACATTATGCTTGATCTTGGCCTCTTAAATTTAACCATTTTTTGCATCTTAAACTTGATTCACTCTTTTGTTTTGTTCTCTCCTTCAAACTATAATCAGTCTACCAACTACGAAATCTAGGTTGAACAATATTGCATATTCTTGTTAAGAACATAGCACAACATCTAACCCATCTGAGTCATCACATAATATGTATATCCTCTTCATGCGAGAAGATTGGCTTATATAAATTTACAGTTCAGATTTAACCATTTTTTGCATCTTAAACAAACTAAAATTGTATACTTTAATGCTTAAAACAAAACTAAAACATAACTGGATCTAGAACAGTGCTGATGTAATAAATTCAAAACATAATTTCATCTCTTGCAACTTTAACACTCCAATTGTCACTGTGTTAAAGTTGGTCCTTGAGATGATTTACCAATTACCATGTATAAAACATAAACAGTAACAATATTATAACTAAGGAAAAGAACGATAGCAATGTACAAGAAATAAATCAGTAATAGCAATACTAGTAAATTTAATAACCAATTAACAAAGAACAGTAATAAAGCTAGTCTATAACTGTTTGGATCAACATTATACTAAGATACTTTTAGGTTCATATCTTGTCACTGAAAGGACAAGTCACCAAAGGAATAGATGACATACCTTGACAGAGAGTAGGTTAGAGTGTTGTAGGTTGAGGTTAGATACATAAAGTAGAAACCAAGATATCTCAGTCACCATGTGTGAAGACCCTAGGATAGTAGTAGTGATATTTATCCCAAAACACAGCTAATCAACCTTAAAAGATCACAACTCCCTCTAGCATAATTAACACCAAACAAGTCATGTCCAGAAAGGTAAGGTCAAATTAGCCACGACCTATCTAGGAGAGGTTACCACAGTCCACTTTAAGGATGAGGGAGGTCACCACAGTCCATGGCCCATCTAGGAGAGATCATACATAGTCACAATCCATTAGGATAAACCTTACACCATTACAAATAATGTTTAGCATCCCCATAGGGATGACGCCAAAGTTAACAGTCCAAGAGTAGCCCACAGAAATGAACACAGCCTATATTTTCAACAGCAAAATGGTCTTGGATCAACCTAATACAGTCACGGGTCATCTTCATAAAGTCACGGCCCAGCATGGCAGTAGGAGAGACACCACACTTTCCACGGGTCAGATGCATATGGTCATAGCTCAGCAAGAGAGACACCACACAGTCCACGGGTCATATGCATAAGGTCACAACTCAGCACAACTTGCGATTCAGAAAATAAGGGAGCACAAAGCAACCCTTAAACTCAGATCTAGTAACCCAGGGATGAAGCAGTGAAACCCTAGCAACATACTCCTTGATGCCAAACAAAAAGAACAAATATGAGATGTATCTTCTTGGATGGATCCATAATGAAGGATAAGACTTGTTTTTATAACTTGAAAGGACTTCTAACTTTCTAAGGGGTCTTTCTTCAAACCCAACTTTTAGGATGGTTACCAATAAAATAAAAATAGTTTGACTAAGTATAGGGTACCAAAGGTCAAAATGGTCACATAAATAACAACAACAGAGATAATTTTAGGGATGAATTATAGCCCATGGGAGATTTTAAAGGAGTTTAAATTTCTTGCTAGGAGAATTTAGTATATTAAAACATTTTTATAAAATATTAAAATGCTCCACTAATTATTAATAAAATAATTCGTTTCACCTAAATAGGCCTATGAAATAAATCCCTAATCTCCCAAAATCCTCACGTCGCCCCCGATTTCTACAAAAAAACAAGCGAGATCTATGGCTCGCCCTCGATTTCCAACCGAACTTGACCCAAATCTTTGGCTCACCCCCTATTTCTACAAAAAAAATCCTCTGGTTGGCAGGTCACCCCAATTTCTTAAAAAAAACAAAAGGGATCTATGGGTAGCAAAGGTCATAATGGTCACATAAATAACAACAATAAAAACAATAAGGTTAGGTCATCATATCAAAGAGGTCATGGTACCACAAACAATAAGGGTGCTAGTACCAAAAGTACCATAAGTCAACTAAGGGTCACAACAAGATGGTAAGGCAAACCCCAAACCCACAAGACCAAGGTGTACCATAAAGGTGGGGAGCCAACCCCTTTTACCTACAAGAGCAACATAACCAAGGACTCTAATATTTTCTCTTTCAAGGTATATCGTCATGTGTGTTCCATATATCTTTATCATCACTGTATAAGGAGAAGATCCAAAATGGATAATGTGCCACCAGAAAAAAGGCTACTATAAAATACTATATAAATATATAAAACCATGCAAAGAGGAGATGAATGGTAACATAAAACCATGCAAGTGAAAACACTCTACTCCTACTATTTGTAGTAAATACCCATGAGCACAACAATATACTTTTGGCAGAATTCATAATGAAGTAGGATTCTATAATGATATCTCAACATCTTGATAACACAAAAATATAATGCATAGCAAAGAAATTAAAATAAACCCATCTGAATAATCCCTTTCATTAACTGCAAAAAGAAATAATTGAAAGATAAACAGTCTAACAAAAGAATATGTCATTTTCAATCACATGTTAAGATATAATTGCAATCAAATTCAACATTAAACATATTGATATTAAATGATAAATGGTTTATGCTCTCAAATAACACGAAAACATAATTGAACCTTAAACCCTTGTCTTTTCTCCTCAGACAATTATAGTCATCACTTCTCAAATCGTAAATGTTTCAAAATCAGGGGGGGAAAGGTTGTTATCATCCATGGCCAATGCTATTAAGGACAAGAATTTAATTAATAAATGAGTCTATGGTACAAAAATTTCATAAGTACATTTATTGGTATCCTATACTGGCCATTATCTCAAATATCCATAAGAAGATGCTATGACTAAAGACATTTCATTCAAAATTTACTCAATGAATGAGCAACTATGGTACAAAATGTCATAAGTACATTGATTAGCTACCTATGCTTGCCATTTTCTCAAATATGCGTCACAGGAAGCTATGAGTTAAGACGAATTGTTCTGCTTGATCTATTATTTTTCTGCAGAAAATAGTGATCATAGGAGCAACTATACAAAAGGAAACCCTCAGGCAATCTAGTAGACCTATGATTGACAAAATGTCGTGGAAAGGTGAACTTATACAATTTGAGCTGCGTGAAAGCATCTCAACTCAAACAAATGCTCATCATTAGAAATGTGAAGTGAAAGTAACCTCTATGAGTTTTAGTTTTGAAGGAACTTAAAACTCAAAGAATGGATCTTATATGTATTCTGCATAGCTCCATGAGCTCTATGAGTTTCACCAGATGAAAATTTAAAATTCACTTTACAACCTAACATTAAAATGGTATGGAAGGTGTCTATACTATATAATACAAATAGCCAATAATAGTGTTGCACTTCTACACCTAGACAAGATTTTCTTCTTCAAGAATGTTCAGCAGTGCTTTGTGCTCATAAATCTCAACTTTTGGAGAAATCTCGAGTTTAATAGGATTTTTAGCCCATGACTTTGTTTGGTTCAAACTGATGTTCAACGACAAGTATAAAACCAGACTTTGTTGTTTTTAATGTTGAACGTATTGTTTTTTCAATGGGGCTCTTAATGAAAATTCTAAAAAGTCCTTGCTTTTAATGTTCCAAAGGCACATCAAAACCATATATGTTTTGCAGAGATTTAAGATCTATGAGTACTGTCTTCAATGCACATAAAACCCAAAGAATTCATTCTATAGGTAATATGAATATCTCAATAACCTCTATGACTTTTACCAGATATAATTTTAGAACTCACGTTACAACCTAACCTGAAAATTATTTGGAAGGTGTCTTTATAATCTAGTACAATTCATAATGGTGAGACTGCTAATGTGAGTAAAATCAACTAATTTCAACATCAGTGAAATCTAAATGGAAAAAGACAAAATGTCACATAAAATCATTCAAAAAATTGCAAGACCCAAACAGTTTCATAATAAGGACTTTGCAATATCCTTGATAGAAAAAAGCAATGATAACAATGCCTTCTAGAACCAAGATGGTGTCTTCAATATACTACTATAAAATAGAACCTGTTAGTGCTTCCCATATTTGATCAAAACTAAATTTATCTAGTTGACAGTTGAAGCAAAATGAAAAGGTGACCATGACAAAATGAGCCTAGAATTGCCAATTTATATCAAGATTAGGGTGGTCCTCTTAGGACTTAAATATCCTTTAGCAATATCAAAAAAATTGGGGCAGCATAAACTTTTAGGACGTTCTCACATATTAAGCCCTCTTTTGGTCTTTCACCACTAGACGTGTAAAAGTTGTTCGAATGAAAATCAGATTTGAGTTCTATAAAATTAAAAGTTTGACCCTCAAGAAAAGCAGTTTTATCATCAAACTGCATGTTTCAGCCAGCTAAGACATGGATTTAACGCTAGTATCTTTTTTGTGTTATTTAGGGAAAGGATCATGAGACTATAATAAGGTTGATTTTCTTTGGAGACAATCAAATAAATTTCCGGCCATAATAGCTTCTCTGTTGTGATTCCATGCTAATAATTATTGGAGAGGTTTCCTAGAATAAGTAACAGCCTTCATGCCAATTGAAATCTCAACAAACAGCATCTCTCCCTTGTCACTAAAAAGCTCAATAAAACAGCAACTTGATACAGTTTGCAGCCATGCAGACAATTAGCATGTTTTTTCTTGCTTTCCTCCATAGGTAGTTGGGACGAATTGACTCCCTTACCAATGGTGGATTCTACATATACAGGGTCAAGACGAGTTGAAGGGGTTAGACAGTATTATCCTGGAGTAGGTTACAGCAGTTAGACATCTCATCATCCTTCCACCTCCAGGTTCCCGTGATTTTCTTCTACCACTACATACTACTAGAGCTACTACAGCCCTTCACATGTTGCCACCAACATAGTTCCATATTAAACCCAGATCTATCAAGCACCGAGAGGGATCAAATTTATTGAGGTGTAAATTAGTTTCTTGATGTGTAAAATTTAAAATAAAATAAAAATTACAACTCTAGAAATTTGATCCATTTCTATGCTTGATAGATCAAGGTTTAAGATGGATCTTTCTTGGATTTAATTTTTTTAGTTTTTGTGTAAAATTGAAAATATAGCCGACATATGCTTCCGAATAACTTTATTTTAAAAAAAATATTGTTGTCACATACATTATATTACGTTACATGGCAAAATCTCCTCCATACTCAGTTGTAGAGCACCTCACTACTCTTAGTGCAATTATGATGGTATTCAATCTCCTGAGTAACATATTGATCTGGTTCGAATTTGCCTTCTCTCTGGCTCTTTGAATATCTTCATTGGTTAGTTGTTAGCTATATTGCAATGTTTGGTTAGCTTTGATGTACTTAATTTGACTTCTTATTCACTTAAAGTGCATCTCTCTTCATTTTGTTCTTTCATTCAATATTATAATTTTCTCATAAATCTAATCTAAAGTTTCAACCACTTCAAATTTAAACTAAAATTTATCCTTTCCCTTGATTGCTTATGGGCATCTCAAGGGCAATTTTTTTTTTCTAATCAAATTGGACTCTCCACAAATTTGTTAGTTTGATAAACAAAATACAACCCCTAGGGTCACCCCATTGAGACTATAAAAGCACCAGTCTAAACAGAGAGATATCCATCAGTGACAAGGACTAGTTATTGATAGTTGTCATTTGGATTTTCCTGTGCATATTTGCGATGATAGGGAAATACTACTTCTAGAATCTAGAGCCATTGAGCATATCTTGTTTGCAGAGATATTTCTGTGACGATTCAATTGTTTGCAGAACTAATATTACCTGAATTTGGCCCAGCATGGCAACCTAATTTTGGAAAGTGGAATGATATCAAAAATGACAAACTGAACTTGTATAGTCCAGCCCATGAGACAAACATTATGCAAGTTGTTCTTCACTAAAGGCATGGTTTTTATGTGAAAACTTTACCACCCAACCAAGTGTGTGGCTCTAATGTTTGCTAATGTAATCACAATGGTTTTTGACCTAACATATCAAGCATTAAGCATGAAGAGGGGGAATATTAATTTTTGTCTAAACTTTGACTTAGTAAAATACCCTAGTATTGGAAAGCAAAGCCTTACAGAGGTAGTTTCATTTTGTAGAAAAAATATTATGTTACAGAAGACAATAGCCCTCAAACATTTAACCGATGTAAAAATTTTGCCAAAAATGTCGTCCAAACTCTTTGTTTACAAATAGAATGTCAAATAAGATCTACTACATAGCATGGGAGCTAAAGCTAACAGACTATATAAAGGTGCATTTTACCACTGTTTTAAAATCCTTAGGGTGAGAAACAAAATCCTCTCCTTTAAATTGACTGCTAATTGACATTACTAAATTCTAGATTATTGTAAAATGCTAATAAGTAATATATTATATAGGTAATATTAAGTCTTTTAGATATTCATTTTGGCAATGAAAAAGGAAAACTTAATGCATCTAAAGTTATGTGCATGCATGAAACTTATGCAAGTTAAAGGAATGTAATTACATGTTGAAAAAGGAATTTAGCAGATATATCCATAACAGGAATGGATCCGCTTTGCTTTAGCATCAGTCTTGCTTGTATTATCCCAGCCTACATTTTTGTTTATGAAAGAAGGACTTGGCCCATGGCCACACATGCACAGGTTCCCTGAGGTTTTCCAAATGCTCCTCTCATTCCAGTTTGCAACCTATCTCCCAATACATGGTTATTATTGATTATAGTGACAAAACAATCCAACTTTACAGTAAAGATTTCAAAGACTCCTCATTTACAGTGGTCAGTACACTTTAATCTCTTTCAGTCCCATTGGCCTACTTTCCTTTCAAACCTCCCTCAAAGAGCTTTAATACACAGTTATTTAAAGAGTGGAAAAGAAAGTTGATAAGTGGATAATTACGCCCATGTCCTTGATTGCACACTTTCAAATATGCAATAAAGTGTTGACTTCCATAGATGTATATTCCTCTTCATGTTGGGCTCCATCCTTCGATGGTTACAAAACATTCAAGAAGACTCTCAAATGTTTGTTATGGGCCAGCTTTCGAGGTAAAAAAGGCTTCCAAAAAATCAATTGGAGCATACATTGTACCTTAAGGGATGGGATATGTATGGGTATTCTTAACACATTCTTCAAACCCAATCCCTATGCACCAAATATGTTCTTACAACCCTAGAGGACTAGGAAAATTATTAAGTATTGAAAAACAATTGCATTTGTCACAAGGCTTCATATGGTAAGACATCTTGTACATGGTTGAATCTGACCTCATCACCAACCCTAAGATATGCATTTGTTGGACAAATACATTTGAGGTCTTTTACACTCAGCCCCAATTCCACATTTAAGAGCATTAGGTTGAAATGGCATGGTTTATACCCTTAAGATTTGTTAAACAAGGGGTTAGAACCATCTCATACATCTTTGGTGCTACCACTATGAACTAGGTCTCTTGGCCTTATGCCGCAAATAAATATTTGAGATTAATAATGAAAAAAGAAAGTGGCATTGATTAACATTGAGAATGAACACTCGACTCTCTTGTTTATGTTGGGTATTAGAACACAAACAAGTTGTGGAGACACAAGAAATGGAATGATTAGAATGCCTTTCACCTTGTTGATAATCATTGATAAAACTCTTTAAGGCATATATTGCTCGATCCATTAAATGAGCTTGTTAATTCAAATTGAAACAAGCTAATTGGATCTTCCAACAAAAGAATGTATGGAAACCTGTCTTAATCCCAAGAAATCCTCTTTTGTATGGTCTCTTACTTAAGGAAACCTAGATATCAATCAACAGGTTATCTACCTAAATACCATTTCTACAACAGGGTTGTGTCCCTTAAACATATATTATGTTTTTTTTTGTTTTTTAAATCGGCATGACTATCAATTTCAACCTTATGGTGTCATCTTTCCTTAAGCCCCGTTCCCTAAAATCTTGCGTTAATTCCCTCTCGTATTTTACATATTTCTTTAAGTTTCTGAGCTTGGGAACTTATAGGCAACAATTTTTAGTTGAGAATGATCTTTTCTTGTGTGAGGTAGTTGGTTTCTAACTTTCTTTAACTGCAGGTAGTTGTTTTGCATAGGGTGAATAGTTTAAATATTCCTTCTATGGGTGTGGAAGAAAATGGAGGTTAATATCCCTGATTCTTCATCTACAGAGTGCTATACTAATTGCAAATTTATAAGAAAATGTGAAAGATATAGTCTAATGTAGCACAAGTCTTCTGAGAGTCCTGATCCATGGCATGCTTTCAATCTCTTTCCGAACTTAACTTCTCTTTTGCTAATTATTAAAACTCAAAAACTTTTGTGGCCAAAATGAGATTCAATGTATTAGAAGAAAAATTGACAGGCACAACATTGGAGTATAAACTAAAAGGAATCTTCCAACCATATTATACATGGTTCACTTGTAAATCATGGGAATATTTGAAATTTATATACAATAAAATGTTCTACAAGAAAGACATGCAAACTTTGAGCTCAAATTCTAACATGGAATCACCTAACATGCAAACTTTGAGCTCAAATTCTTATGCAGCCTTTCTTTATTGAGCATAAGATAAAACACGTGATATGCATAGGTATTTCTACCACCCTGGCCCTGTTTATGTCATCAGTATCAACTAAAATCAATTCTGCTTTCCTTGGAACACACTACATCCATCATGAAATTTTTGCTTCCAGAAAACAATTCTAGGCTCTAGCATGATTTCCACACCTGTCCAATCTATATTCTGAAATGATTTTTATCGAACCTGTATGTTAGAACCTTGGATACTACGCATAATATAAAGCTAGGAATCTAATACATTCATCAAAGGATACCAATTCAAAACCCATTTTAAAAGTGTGAATACGATTGCTCCCATGTAGAATGGTCCTAGTTTTGGGGATATGTACAAGTTCAGACTGTAAAATACTTTGTCGTTGACTAAAACCAACAACTTTCCATTTCTTAAAAAAGCAAATTTTTTCACCTTCTATCTTAGCATCAAAACATACTAATTCAAAGGAATGAATAGGAGTTATAAATCAATTCATGGAGTTGGAATTTAACTCATCTAAGTATTCTTTTCTTTGGTGCCAACTCTACAATCATCCATTGTATACTAGGCTCTTCTTCACTCAAAATTCTCAATTGTACCTCTGCACTTCCCTCTGAATTTCCAAAAACCAAAATGACCTTTTCATGCCCCAATACTTCAAATACTATAAGATAACATTGGAATTAAGACACATCTTTCCAAGTGCACTTCTTTTGGTTTTTTTTCCTTTGTCTCAGTTAGAAAATTCTCTCATTAATTTTTTAATTGTTGCTCCTGAAGTTTTTCCAATGCATCTTTTTTATATTGATTTTTTTTCGATGAGGAGTGAGGATATACTTTCTAATTTGTGAGAGGACATTATCATAGAATTCTTCTTTCCCTTCTCTGTAGAATCTAGATAGGTGGATAAAGGTCTCCCCATATTTTGATGTGAAAAACAACACTCCTCAAAGTCTCATCAACTTTAAAATTAAGAAAATACTTTCTTTTCCATTGTAGATAATACTTTTGCAACTCTGGTCATAAGGTTTGCTTCCCAGGATTCTATTTCAGCCAAAGTAACATCAGAGCTACCATAAGTAAAAAACATCTTCATGTCAAAACATTGAAATTCTTTA
This sequence comes from Pseudotsuga menziesii, assembly GCA_001517045.1. Taxonomy (NCBI): domain Eukaryota; kingdom Viridiplantae; phylum Streptophyta; class Pinopsida; order Pinales; family Pinaceae; genus Pseudotsuga; species Pseudotsuga menziesii. The sequence goes on along the minus strand of LPNX010759535.1, from coordinate 893,533 downwards.
GTTGGTCAAAAAATTTGTTTCTCACAACGAAATCCAAACAAGCTATTTTTCAATGAAATATCCCTCTATTGGTTTTTACTTCTTCACGAGATTTTTTCCATTCAGTTCTTGTATCAAAAATTCTCAATATTAAGCTATCAAAAGCTCATTGGTTGCTCTAAAATTCCATCGCTCGTAAGGAAACCCAAAAAACAATACTATGTGCTATGTTTGGTAACATTTTAGGAAGTAAAGGTTTTACGGAAAAAAACACATAATATTTGAAATTGTGAACAACAGAAACATGATAAACAGAAGCACTCAAAACTGCATCTGTATTATATTTCCAGCTGTAAAGAAAAAATGACAATACATAAGCTCAAAACTAAAATTTACCAACCAATAAAGTGGTGCACCCTACATCTCATTTATACAATAGGAAGAACAAGCAAGATACAATGTATTTAGTCTTATGCATTAAACTAGGTTAGGTGACTTAGTCAAAATCTAACCCTAATCCATTCAACTAGTGTGCCTTCCTATATGGAACTATATATAAGGAATAGTGCAACCCCTACTTGAGATAAACAACAACATGCAACTCTATTGGTACCTCCAACAGATCTACACCCTCATCCAAGAATCAAAAATATTATGCAAGTTCTCTTGCTGACCAAGGGACGGTGCCCTCCTCTAAATATAGTAAGTGCTTGCTGCAACTGATAAAACAAACTCTAGCTAACTAGAATACTAAATCTGAACAATGATTCTAAAACTAGGATGAGGATGAGACTAGCATATTCATGCTAAAAGCATGCATGTGCCCTCACTAACTCAAACCATGACTCAAACTAGTTTGAACTAAATGCATCGGTTAGTTAACTAAAAAATATGTAAAAGATTAAAATTTTAATGGAAAAAAATCGTTTTAAACATTCCAAACAATTAGAGAAAAAATATGCAAAGTCTTCCCATGTGTATACCATGTACAGGTGAATATATCAAAATGGAACCGAGTGCAATACATATGTGAAACAAAATACATAATCAACAAAGATTTAAATGGCCTATAGAATCCAAAACACAACATGCTAAAAGGTATTGAGATGCCTAATCCATTGCAAACAACCCAAGAACTTACTTCCAACAAACTATAAATGCTCATAGCCTCACAGTTTGCACTGCTACTGCAAAATATCTAAGCCTCCAAATGCTCACAAGTGCTTAATGAAGATGGTGTGAGTCAATAGACTATGGGGAGGCATGTTTATAAGTTTGAAATAGGGTTTAGTGTATTAGGTCACTTAACTCCCACCCACCACTTACCTACCACCTACCACTTACCCTCAACCTATATGTGATATGTTCAAGAAAAAATCAAGCAATAAGGTCACTTTGATATTCCACAAATTTTCTAATTGTTGGATTGCTCACCAAGAAGTGGGGGGCACCCCTAATGAAGCTGGAAAATGAGACATAGTTCACTTATTATGGGGGGAGTTAAAAAAAAGACACAAAGGTTATCCCCTTCCCTCACTTTGTTCCAGTAAGTAAGAACATAGAAACTAATATCATTTTTTCATTACCTCACTCACCTTCAGCTAGTATAGTCAACCCAATATAGTAGGGAAATCAATCAAGTGCTATACTTGCTTCTCAAAATTCAATGGATCATCTGATGGTCCCAACAACGAACAAATGCTTGTGTGTTTGAATTTGCGCTGTGTGATTCTAGGTAGAGGAATTTGAATATGCATTTACCAAATATATAGATATATCTTACTAGTGTTGTGCTCCGCTAAGAAAAGAATGGTCATTTTGTATGAGGTAGGTCTTTTGTATTCCTCTTTCCATTTAGAAGCCTTATTGGTTCTAATGCAAGGGGTTGAGTTGGTTTTCCATTTCAACCTGTGCAAAATCTCTCTGCTCTGCTGCTACCAAACCACGTCTCAATAAAGAAATAGGATAAATAAAACTTTCAATGGCACTCGGATCCATCAAAAGGAAATAAAACCATTATTTATTTTATCTTCAACTTTTATGCGTTCAACTTCTTAGCATATTAAAGACTTGACAAACCTTCATAGACACACTAGTAAATAAGAACAGAGACACACAATCCAAGGTAGGTACACAGTTACATTCGCAAGTGACACACAGTCACACTGGCTGAGAGACAACAGTCATGCAAGAAGGTGAGACACAATCGCACAGGAAGTTGAGATACAGTCATGTAGCAGGGTGTACACACAGTCACACAGATAGGGTGTACACAATCGCGCTGACAGAGTGTACACAGTAATAGTCATGTAAGTAGGGTATACACAATCACGCTAGCAGGGTGTACAGAGTCACAGTCACACAGGAAGGGTGTACAGAGTCACACTGGCAGGGTATAAAATTGAAGAGGATTCTTCCTAACGGGCATCTAACTTAGAGAAACCTTCCAATCTCATATCCAAAAGCAATAACAAACAACTAAGTAGTTGCAACACGTTACACTAAGACCTCCTAAGAATAAAAGCATCTATTCTACCCAGTTTTAACCAACCCAACTTGGGATTGGCATACAGTTCTAACACCTCCTCTGTTTGATATACATGACTCATGGATAGTGAAGAAGTGGAGGATTGCCTATAAACATAAGGAAAAAGAAGCAAGACAAATTGTTGTTACAACCTATGAGTGAAAATCCATCCATATGATTGTGTCATAGAACAACCCACAAGCTATGGATGCTCATCCCCATAATGATTTTGAAGTAAGTTAGCATTGACTACCTCTGCCAAACATAAAACCTAAATCAGAGACTATAACTATATTTTTCATATCCCATGACTCCATGTGTTTGCACACATTGGCAACAGAGGAATGAATCATGATAGATCACATTTCATTCACAGAGATTGGTTTAGTCCATCATTTGGCACTGCTATCATAATATGTGCAATGTCAAAGAAAGAGATATACCTGTTGGGTTTTCTTGAATCCATTTTGAATTTTTAGGGCTTAAATGGCTATCCCACCACCAAGAATAAGAACGTTGAGATTCTGATTGTAACATAGTTGGTTTTATTGGGCCACGGCATACAATAGGCTAAGGTTTTACTTGTAAGGTTGCTTCTTGATGAGGCCAGTTCACTTGAACCTTTCCTCATTTCATCTTATCCCAATTATGTAGAGTGTTTAGACCTTTATCGCATACCAGACCCCACATGGCTCTTCTTTATTGAGTACAAAACAAGCTTATTGGTCCTTCTTTGTGAATACCCAGTCTTCAACCATATGCAGGAGGGACAACAAAATGGCCAATTTCTCATTCAATTTGGTTGAAATTACTGAAGCTCGTAATTACTTTTAATTGCAGATCATGTCCCACGCAAATTATAGTATGGAATTTTATGGCTGATGGAATTTTATTATTGATGTTGATGGACATTTTACTTCTAAACTGCCTGATGTTGAAGGCACACATAACACAGCTGGAAATGTTTTCGGTGATCCCCAAAGGAAATTTGACCACCAAAAATGAGATGCAGACATAGTTTAAAATACACGGTCCATACTTATTCGTTAGATGGCAAATAATACAGAGAATCCTCTGACAAATTTAAGAACTATCTCTGCCACTAAACATTTTTTGGACAACATGTTCACATAAACTCTCCTATTTACATCCTATCTTATAGAATCAACACATGCAAGTGTCCATAATACAACATACATCTTATTACCATCTTTTTCTTTTTGTATTTTTATCAACAATCACCTGACATAAATGTTAAAATCTTAATGGGATTCTCTTTTGTTTGCAAGATATAATGCCACCTGACCTTAGTACATATTGGTTTGGACTTTTGTTACACAAGTTATCATTCTGAAACTTTTAATCCACTTTATGCACTTTGATTTCCAGACAAACTCAAGGGAAATTTTGGCCCTTACTGCATTATTATTGGTACACTCGTGAAATGTTGGTTTATCTCACTCTCACTCTCTTTTTTTAAGAAATAGGGGCGACCTGCCAACTAGAGGATTATTTTTGTAGAAATCAGGGCGAACCAAAGATCTAGGTCAAATTCGGTTGGAAATTGAAGGCGAGCCATAGATCCTGAGCCATAGAGCCATAGATCTGCTCGTTTTTTTTTACAAACCAGCGTAGATCCAAATCCTAGGCTCTATCAAGCGCCAAGAGGAATCAAATATCTTTGTAGGTATCCATTGATTTGATTCAAACCAAAAGACACATATTTTTATTTAAGGTCCACATATAATATTTTTTAATATTACTTATGCCCACATATAATATTTTTTATTTTTTTTATTTTGTTATGAACTAACATTACAATATTTCCTCATACATGGTTTTAAAACCATGCATATGGTTTGTTTAAAACCATGCGCAAAGCCAACTTTTTTTATTATTTTGTTAAGTAAAAACGTTACAACATCTCTCCCATATTGTGTTTTTTTCTTCACCCATATTTTTTTACGGATAATTAAATTTTTACTTTTTTATTGTTTTGTTAGTTAGGAAAATTACAACATCTGCTCCATATTAGGGTTTTTTTTTGCCCACATTTATTATGTATGTGCATGGTTTTAAAACCATGTGCATAAAAACCATGTGCAAACCATGTGCACATGGTTTTAAAACCATGTGCAAGGCCAACATTTTTTATTATTTTGTTAAGTAAAAACATTACAACATCTCCTCCATATTGTGTTTTTTTTATAGCCGACATAACATTATGTTTTTTTTTATAGCCGACATAACATTATGTTCTTTTTTTTTATAGCCGACATAACATTATGTAACGTTACGTAATGTTACAACGTTACGTAACGTTACAAGATCTACCCCATACTGGGTTGTAGAGCGCCTCTCGGCGCAATCAAGGGCGACCAAAGGATTTTTTTGGTAGAAATCAGGGCGATGTGAGGATTTTGGGGGGATTGGGAATTTATTTCATAGGGCTATTTAGGTGAAATGGATTATTTTATTAATAATTAGTGGACAATTTTAATATTTTAAAAAATATGTTTTAATATACTAAATTCGTCTAGCAAAAAATTAGACCCCTTTAAAATCGACCATGGTCTATAATTCACCCCTAAAATCATCTCCATTTACAATATTATTACTAAGGTAATGGCGAACAGGTTGAAGCCCCTGCTCCCAAATCTAATTGCTCAAGAACAGTCGGGGTTTGTAGAAGGACGGCAGATCCTGGATGGTGTCATCTTGGTTCATGAGATCATACACTCGTTGAATATCTATAAAAAACTAGTTATGCTTCTAAAACTTGATATTTCGAAAGCCTATGACAAGTTAAGTTGGAAATTCATGGCATAAATGTTGGAGGCCTATGGGTTTCATCAAGAATGGATTCTTTGGATAATGAATATTACTTCAACGACTTTATTCTCTATTCTTTTGAACAGTGCCCCGAAGAGAGCTTTCAAACCATCTAGGGGTATCAGACAAGGGGATCCCCTATCTCCATTTCTGTTTATACTCATGGAGGAGGGTTTGAGTAGGATAATCAATGACAAGATAGTGAATAGAGAGATGAAGGGTTTGACATTCCAAGACAATCAGGAAACGATATCCCATCAGCAATTTTCAGATGACACGATGCTTATGGGGCACGCATCAATGCAAGAAGAAAGGACTCTAAGAAAATGTCTAACTTCCTTCTTGAAGGCCTCGATATTGGAGGTAAATAATGATAAGAGTCAAGTTTTCTTCTTTAACACATCCAGGATTCATCAGCAGAACATTCTGTGGATCCTGGGTTTTCAAACTAGCTCCCTTCCGTCCAAATACCTTGGTGCTCAACTTGCTGAAGGGGTTGTCAAGAAAGTGTTGTGGGAAGACCTTCTGGATCAGATGCAGAGGAAACTAGGAAACTAGGCTTTCCAAACCCTCAACTTGGCCAGTAGAGTGGTGTTAGTTAAAGTCATTCTATAAGCCATGCCAATTTATTTATTTAATACCTTGGCTGCCCCGAAGTTGGTCCTTAAACATATTAGGGAAATCCATATGAACTTTTTATGGAATGGTAATAAAGGAAAACACTGGTGGGATTTAGTCAGTTGGGATACAGTCTGCAAACCAAATTCCTAGGGTGGCCTGGGCCTGAGAGACTCGCAGAAAAACAGTCAAGTTCTAGGAGCAAATATTTGGTGGCACTATGTGACTCATAAAGAAGAGTCATGGGAAAACTTATTGCACATTAAATACGCTCCAGAAGAGCCAAAACAACATTTAATGAGGTTCAACGAAGGAAGGCAAGGTTCTCATATATGGAATCATGCAAACCTTAGTAAAGGAATTGTTCAAGGCCATAGTTTTTGGGAGGTGCAGGAAGGTCAAGATGCAAATCTTTTGAACGACTCCTGGCAACAACATCCAAGGATCTGCACTCTATTTGACCTCACAGTTAGCAGGGATAGAGCTGAGGAAATGGAACTAATCAAGGTTCATCAATTCTGTAGAGAATTTAGATACGGTGAGGATTTCCATGAATGGCACCCTCGGGAATGGTGGGATGAAGGATTCCCTGCCATCAAGAACCAGAGGCTTGGGGAGGCCCTCCAGGAACAGTGTATTCATATCCAGAGAGGTGTTGATAACCTGAGATGGAGATACCTGCCTAACGAAGCGTATAGTACAAAAGAGGCCTATAATCTGACATTTCATCAGGCAGCAGATCAAGACAGGGAAGTCTAGGGTAAGGTTTGGCAATTCAATCAATGGCCTAAAGTTGCTTCCTTTATTTGGCTGGTGGTCCACAGACATATTTTAACGGGAGAAAACTTAATGAGAAGAGGGATGAATGGCCCGTTCTGGTGCACCCTTTGCTAGGGGGAGGAAGAAACGATGAAACACCTTTTGGATTCATGTTTCATGGCCTCGACGTTGTAGGACGCAGGTGCTGAAATCTTTCGCGGAACTAATTGGGTAAGAGGGTCACCTCACCAAACAATAATCGCCTGGGGAAAGGAGGTCTTCGAGAACCCTGTTATCCATCAAATTTGGACCTTGTTCCCCAGATTTTTTATGTGGGCTATCTAGAAGGAGCAAAATGGTCGAATCTTTAAGGGGCAGAAAAACCAGCAGCACCACATCTAGTCCCAAATTACTAAAAACATTCAGGAAAATATCAAAGTTTCTCAATGGAATGAGAAAGATTGAGAGATGGAAGACACTGATAAAAGAATTCTGGAAGGATGGGTTTTGGACTGCTCACCTCAGGGCTTGAGAAATTTCAAGGTTAAAAAGTTGCTTCTTTCAAGTCCGAGCGCTTGGTGTCCACCTCCATGCAGGAATTTTAAGTTGAACTTCGACGGAGTCTCCAAAGGAAATCCTGGTTCTGCAGGATTAAAAGGAGTCATCCAGAACTCTAAGGGAAAAATTCTCCATCTCTTCCACAGAAGTATCAGTCCGGATATCAATAATTCAACAGAGATTGAAGGCTTAGTTTAGGGCGTCGGGATGGCAATTAGAAACAGTTGGGAACCATTGGTAATAGAAGGTGACTCCAACATCGTTATTTAGATGGCGAGGAGGCTACAAGGTGGCCAAATCATAGACAAAGTGGCTAACCGTTGGCGGTTTTTGCATCGAATTGAAAGTTTGTCATATTACATAGGAAGGCGACACGCGTGGATTTTCACCCACGTCAAGCGCGATGGAAACAGGGTGGCGGATCCGATGGCTAATATTGGCGAACGGAGGAGGGAAAGGTTTGTAGCATGCCAGATTCCCATGGAAGATTCCAACGAATGGCAGTTGTAATGTACCCACCTGGCAGCTCAAGACATGGATCGTGCCAAGGAATTGATTGTCGGCACAAGGCATGTGTCGGATCATCACCTCGAGGTGCAGATGTCACAACTCCCCATTCCTGAGAATTATAACCCCTCATCATTAAGATATGAGGCTAGTACTTTGCTTCACATCAGGATCAGGCCACCCAGGGTGTCCCTCTCATTTCCATTAATGAGGAAATATTTCCATCTGGCCTAGTTTCAGACGAGTAAGGAAAGGATATCTATGGCAGAAGGTGTCAAATTTGGGATATGTACTATTCCATTAAATGGTAAGTACATAGATATGGGTATGGTTTATCGTGTAAGTATGAGAGTTGTGGCCAATATCGGCTATCCATACATGCCTGGAAATCCCGCTTGGAGAAGAATGACTGTGAGGAAGTGCCATGTGCTAGAGTTTGTGTTTATGACGACTCCTAAAAGGCAAACATGAGGGGGAAAGAAGGGCAGCAATGAGGGATGGAAGAATCTTTCATGAAAAATGATGAGAGCAGGGAAGGTGGCTTGCTTCTTTCATGAATGCATACCCCCTCTTATCAGGGATGAAATTGAGCAGGATGCACAGACCCAATGGAACCGTGTCTAGTCCATGGACATGGATAATATTAAGGTTGAAGTGGAGGAGTGGGTGAGCGAACCAGTACGACAACAGGTCGCCTATCTGCTTATGAGTGTATGCCCACAACCCACTTGGTAAACAAGGAGTTGATTTCCCATGTTCTAATGGATAGAGAGAATAAAGCAATGGGAGAATAAGAGCATGTAAAGGATTGGAAGGAACACCACCATGAGATCCAGATGATGCGTAAGACGATTGATCGCATTGCTCTGAAGATGGGTATTGTTCTTGAAGCAACGGTTGCAGGGGAAATTTCAGCAGGAGCGAGATCCTAGATACAGTGCCATGTTCATGGCCAAGCAGCTAAGTAGACTCCTGAGACCGTCTCTCGTCCGGAAGGCATCCAAGCAGGCGCAACAGCGGCCCGAGCAACTTTGTCGAAGCCAAACTGATGATGCTTTGTGTTTTATAGGTAGAGGTCGAGGTCTATTTTGTCATCTGTGTATGTTATTGGCTAAAAGTCTATTAATTTGCCTCTTTTATGGTTTATGGGGGTTATAGGTCTCTACGATAAATAGTAGGGGGAAGGAATGAGGGGATGCAGCTCTTTTTTGTAATGCACCAAGCAAATCTGATCTTTACATGTAAAAGGATAAGTAGGAAGATGATAAGAGATGTGAGGTTAGGTGGAATTATGATTTTTGTGACAGTCGAGCCCCTCCAGTCTAGATGAGTTCAAGGATTCCAAGCCCCACTTTCATGATGTGATGATGTACTAAAGGTTCCTCTTTAATATAATTTTACTTGCTTACACAAAAAATAGGCTATCATTTATTATAATTTATATTAGGTAAAGATTGAGAGTAATTAATAAATATAGAGACAATTAAAATAAATGAAAATACCAAAAAAAATGGTGTTTATAGTTGGAATGTAGATCATTCGGAAATTCTTCAAATATCAAACTTATTGGGCTTCCCTGGCTTTGAAAAGTGGGAGAAGATAAAGTATTTGGGGCTACCTTTAACTCTTGGATCTTCTCCTCCTCCTCTTTGGCTCGAAGTGCTAGCTAAGTTAAAAGCAAAAATTGCTTCTTAGGGTGGTCAGTGGTTAACCAAGGCTGGAAAACTTATTTTGATCAAGGCAGTTCTTTCATTATTACCTATCTTTCGATCCTCTTTGTTGCTTTCCCCTAAGTTTATCTCAGCCCAAATTTCCAAACTTTTGTGAGATTTTCTCTAGAATGGTGGTAAAGGAAGTCAGAATAAGATGCATTTGGTAAGCTGGGAAATTCTTAAAAGACCTATTTCAGAAGCTGGTTTACGAAATCGTGACCCTGGTATGGCTAATCTGGCATTGGGTGGAAAACTTATTTGGCAGCTATATGTGGACAAAAATCACCCTGTCAGCAAGATCTTTAGGATGAAATATCTTAAGGGCGACTCCTTGAGAAATATTACAACTTCTAATACACCCATAGGAATAACTATCTGGAATTCTTGCAGAAGAAGTATCCACATTTTTAATCAACAGCTCTATAGAAAACTTGGCAATGGGAAGAGGATCCTTCTCTAGGAGGATAAAATCTCAGGAAATCCTTCTCTTTCCTTTGACATTTCGTTAAAAGAGATTATGTTAGGAAATTTAGACCCTTAGGAGTTAGTTAAGATCAAATTGTGTAATATATCCATTAGGTAAAGTGTGTTTCTTTAGTATGCATTTGTAAATATTCTAATCCAACGATCACGATATATTCTAGACATAAAGTGATTCGGCGGTTCAACTTCTCTTAGATCATACCTACCATTGATCCATGGTTTAACACCTGATTGGTCCATGATCTCTATTTAAAGAGCATGGAAGGTCCTTGGCTAGTTGATTGATTATGAGAAGCTCATTTGTAATTTTCTTCTTTCGCATAATAAATTGCTCCAAGTAGTTATTTGGCTGGGGCTGTGGACTGTTTCCCTCTCGAGGGTTTTAACCACGTGACAAACATTGGTGTGTTGATCTGTGATCTATTTGTGTGAAGTGGTTTCTCTAGGTGTTCGGTCTTTTAGGAGTACCTTGTGTACCTGAACATGGTATCAGAGCGTTTATGAAGAGTCGCTTCCGATTTTGATCAAGATCTAGAATCGAGGTTGTCGAAACTTTGAAAGGGTTTCTGGTTCTAGATTTTCTGTACATTTGTGGCCTGTGGGAGCTATTTCATTGCGTCTGGAGCGTCGTTTCCATTGGAAAATAGTCTTCGTTTCATCGAAAATTGTTTCCATTTGATCCAAAAACACCCATTTCGGCAAATCTGAAGGTATAATGTTACAGTGACGGATTTGTTTTTATTTTTTTTAAATCTCTCATATTTTATCAGTTTAATTATTACATCTTTATTGTTTTAGTCTCGGACTGTTTCCTTCCGTGGTTGCGTATGCTCTTTGTCGTGCACCTTGCGTGATCGCGGCGAATCAAAAATAGAAAGGGAATGTTTTTTTTTCTTGTCTTCTCGGCTACGTATGCTCTTTGCCGTGCACCTTATGCGATCGTGACGAATCAGAAACAACAAGAAAAATTGAAAACGTAGACTTTTCTGGTAAGCTAACCAAGATCTAACCCCATAGTGTGGAAAAGTTTTTTTTGTTCTGTTTTTTGTTTTTTTGCAGAAGAAAAAAAAGGCAAGCACGGAGAATAAAAGAGAAGAGCAAAAAAACCAAAAAAACTCCCTTCCTCTTTCCATTCTTTTATGTACCTTTTAAACTTAGCTCACTTGGTTCAAAGTTGATTTATTCCTTAATAGGTCTTGAGTTCAAGTCTTATTAAGTTACTTTTTAGTGCATGCAATTTATATTTTCAAGTTACTTTATTGTAAAAGTGCATCTCACTTAAATAAAATAAAATAAAATAAAGTGAATCACTTAAGTCTTTTAATTTATTGCTGCACTATTAAAAGTAACATTATTTTAAAAGTGAACCTCACTTATTTTACAAAAGTGATTCACTTAAAAACAATTTTCTTGTAAGTGATTGTCAAAGGTTCATCTTGGGAAGAAGGGGGTTCTTTTTTGTAGTTGGTCAAGTTAATATTTGTCACGTCACTATTGAGGACATATTCAACATTTTCTCTGATCAAGCATAACTTCATCATCCAGAATTAGTTTTCAGTGCCGTTTTTTTTTTAAACAGCATAATTTTTTGAGCTCTTTGCATCCAGACATTCAGTTTCTATTTTTTCAGCCATTATTTTACAGTATGGCCGCCCCTTGTGATATTCTACTTACCAGTTCTAGCTATTTCTCATGGAAATCTCGTATGGAGGATGTTCTACGAGGTAGGGACTTTTCAGAATTACCTCAGGGGAAGAAACAGAGCCCACTAATGATGATAAGAAAATAAAATGGGCAAATAGATGTGATGAAGCTCGTGGGTTGATTGAGATGTCAATATCTACTGATTTGCGATTCCACATATCTGGAATTGATGAACCTGATAAAGCTTGGGAAAAGTTGGAATCTGTATTTGGTAATCACAATGAAATTCGAGGTCATCAACTTGAGAATGAGTTGGCTTCTTTGAATCCAAGTGATTTTTCATGCATTCAAGATTACTTATCTAAGTATAAAACCATTAGACTTTTATGTGAAGAATGCAAGATTAAGAAAGAAGACAAACAATGTATTTATCATATTCTTTCCAAACTTGGACCTGCATATTCTATTTTTGTATCTACATTTTACTCCATGAAAGAATCCTTAAATGCAACTAGCTATCAAGAGCCTTCTTTTGTAATTCTTTAATTACAAAGCAAGATAAACTCATTCATCTTGGAATAATTAACAATGCAGATACATCTGGGAAAGCCTTATTGTCCTAACAGAAAGAAAAGTCCAAGCCTCCAAGAAACATAATTTTCTCAATAATAAGTCAAACAATGGTCCCAAACCCTCTCAGTCAGCTCCTTCTTTAAAAAATCACAAAGGATCCAATCCAAAAGGAAAGAAGACTGAGCGTCATTGCAATTTTTTTGGAAAAGATAATCATGATGAATCTAAGTGTTTCAAGAAGATGGCAGCCTTGGAAGCAGCAATGAAGAAGCACCACATCAACCTAGATTCGTCTTCAGAATCTACCTCTCATGGACATGCACTTTGTGCTTCTGGTTACTCTTATACTGCATCTTCTTCTTCTACTTCAAATGAATGGCTCATTGATTCTGGAGCATCTTATCATATATAGCTAAGGATCAAGCCATGTTTTCTACTATTCATGAATGTAACACCAAAAAAATATTTGTTGGTGATGATAGTTCTCTAAGTGTTGTAGGATATAGAACAGTTCCAGTAGAAAATGGTCATTTTAGTGATGTACTATGTGTTCCAAGAATTTCTTACAATTTGTTGTCAGTCTATCAAATCACTCATTTTGGTGAAGGTAAAACTGTAACGTTTACACCTCGCAAAGTTGTAATCAGGGATTTTAAAAATCCTCAACATGTCCTTGCTACCGGAATTGTTGATGATATTATCAGGTTATACAAATTTAACAACTTTGGGTCATCACCTTTTCCTTCAGTTTTTGTTGCTCATAGTGATAACTTGAGCAAACTTTGGCATGAGCAATTTGGTCACTTAAATTATTGCTCATTGCAACAACTATGTAACGACAATATGGTGACTAGTCTTCCGATGGTATCTTGCAAGGATGGTGTTTGTTCTGGTAGTGTCCTCGAAAAACATCATCGGGACAGTTTTGATAAACGTGCTTCTTGGCATGCCTTGGTTCCCTTGGAGCTTGTGCATAGTGACTTATGTGGTCCTCTTCCATCTGCTTCCTTTTATGGTTTCAAATATTTCTTAACTTTCATTGATGACTACTCCAGAAGCACTTGAGTTTACTTCCTAAAACGTAAGAGTGAAATATTTAACATGTTCTTGGCCTACAAGGCCCTTGTTGAAAAACAATCTGGTCATCAAATTATTAAGTTAAGATCTGACAATGGAGGAGAATATGTTAACAAAAAGTTCACTACTTTTTGCACTAAACAAGGAATCCAACAACACACTGTTCCATATACATCACAACAAAATGGTGTAACTGAACGGAATAACCGCATTTTAAAAGAAATGGCTAATTGTATGATCCAATCTAAGGGACTAAGTCTTCAATATTGGGCTGAGGCCATAAATTGTGCAAATTACATAGTTAATCCAACACCAACTAAAGTTTTACAAGGTAAAACGCCAGAAGAAGCATGGAGTAAAATTAAACCAGATGTAAGTCACTTCCATGTGTTTGGTTGTGAAGCATGGGCTCACATTCCGGATGAAAAATGGAAAGCATTGCAGCCTAAAAGTGAAAAGTGCATATTTGTTGGATATTCTGAAAATGTAAAAGGTTATAGACTTCTTCAACCACATTCTCATGATATAATCATTAGAAGAGATGTTAAATTTGATGAAAATCTCTTGGTCTGCAAGCCTAACTTGGCAGGTGTGCCATCTTGGGCCTGCAAGCCTGATTCAGCAATTGTGCCTTCTTCCTCTTCTTCCAACTTTCTTGACAGGTTCCCAGCTCCAGTTTCTAATAATGACAATGAGGATGAAAATCCACCTCCGCCTGCTCATGTTCCTCCAGTTGCACCAACACCAATGCTTCCGCGATGGGTCCGTTCAACATGTGAAGCAGCTAGTGATCTTGCTGGTGATCCTAGAGAGCAATGTCGAACACATTCTTAGTGTCAGTGAGCCTCTTCTCTTTTGGCTCAAGTTTCCAAGAATCATGATCCATAAACTTTTGCAGAAGCTTCAGGAAATCCATATTGGGATGCAACTATGGATGAAGAATATCATTCCTTAATGGTGAACAATACTTGGGATCTTGTTCCTCTTCCAAAAGGAAGAAAAATTGCCAGATGTGAATGGCTCTACAAAACTAAGTATGCATCAAATGGAAGTGTTGAAAGACTTAAGGCAAGGTTAGTTGCCAAAGATTTTTCCCAAGTTGAAGGGATTAACTATAATGAAGCCTTTGCTCTTGTCGGAAAAGTGAACTCCATATGCCTTGTTCTTTCCCTTGCAGCCTTGCATAACTAGGAAGTCCATCAAATGGATGTCAAGTCTGCCTTTTTACATGGTTATTTACAGGATGAAATTTACATGGAACAACCTCCTGGATATATTCAGGATAACTCTAGCCTTGTCTGTCTCCATAAGAAATCCTTATATGGCCTTAAGCAATCTCCTAGAGCTTGGTATGCCAAAATGGATAGCTTTCTCCTTGACACTGGTTTTTCTAAATGCCATTCTAACCCCAATGTCTATACCAAGAAAGAAGGAAACCATCTCATCATACTTGTTCTTTATGTTGAGGATCTTATCCTTACTGGTAGTGACCCTAAACTTTTAACCCATGTGAAATCCAGTCTTAAGCAAAATTTTGAAATGTCAGACTTAGGACATTTGCATTATTTTCTTGGTCTCCAAGTCTTGCAAACCAAAGAAGGAATAATTCTTTCCCAGTCTAAGTATGCTTGTGGCCTTCTTCGTCGCTTTCACATGGAAGATTGTAAACCAGCCCCTTCTCCCTTCCAGTCTAGAGTCAAACTTTCTGCCACTTCTACTTCACCTGAAGTAGATGCCACCTTGTATTGTCAACTTGTTGGTAGTCTCTTATACTTGACACATTCTCGTCCTGACCTTTCCTTTGTCGTTGGTCCTGTTGCCCGTTATATGCAAACACCTCATGAAAGTCACTGGAAAGCAGCAAAAAGAATACTTCGATATATTCGAGGTACAATTTAGTTTGGGATTCATTACAGTACAGGAGGGAAACCTTTATTGGTTGGTTTCACTGATATAGATTGGGTCAGCGATCTTAATGATCAAAAGTCGATTACAGGTTATGTTTTCAGTCTAGGATCTGGACCTGTCACTTGGGCTTGTAATAAAAAACAAGATCTTGCTCTTTCTTCAGCAGAAGCATAATATTGAGCTGCAGTTAATGCTAGTCAGGAAGCTTTATGTCTTCAATAGATCCTTTCAGATTTTGGATTCGAGCAGCAGCAGCCTACTCCACTTTGGTGCGACAATCAAAGTGCCATCAAGCTTGCCAAAGATCCGGTTCTACATCAACGCAGCAAACACATTGACCTACACATGCAATTCATCAAAAATCTTGTTCATGATCGTGTTCTTAAAATGCTCTATTGCCCTACAGAAGATCAAGTTGCAGACATCTTCACCAAGTCTCTTACAGAAGTGAAGTTTTCTAAACTTCACTCTATGTTAGGAGTTCAGGAATGTGTCATTAAGGGGGAATAGGCTCTAATGCCTCCTTCTTTCTCCTAATAGTGTCACTTTTGTAAATCCTTCAATCATATCCCAAGTTGTTCTTAAGGGGGAATGTTGGGATATTTAGACACTTAGGAGTTAGTAAAGATCAACTTGTGTAATATATCCGTTAGGTAAAGTGTGTTTCTTTATTATGCATTAGTATGCATTTGTAAATATTCTAATCCGATGGTCACGATATGTTCTAGACATAAAGTGATCTAACGGTTCAACTTCTCTTAGATCATACCTACCATTGATCCGTGGCTTAACACCCGATTGGTCCATGATCTCTATTTAAAGAGCATGGAGGGTCCTTGGCTAGTTGATCAATTATGAGAAGCTCATTTGTAATTTTCTTCTTTTGCATAATAAATTGCTCCAAGTAGCTATTTGGCTAGGGCCATGGACTGTTTCCCTCTTGAGGGCTTTAACCACGTTACAAACATTGGTGTGTTGATCAGTGATGTATTTGTGTGAAGTGGTTGCTCTAGGTGTTCGGTCTTTTCGGAGTACCCTGTGTACCCGAACAGATTATGGACTGGTCAACTAACAAAGGCCTACTCTGCTTGGATGATATATGTTCCTAGGACAGCGCTGGCAACTAGGAAGGTTGGTCTTTCCCTGAGCTTCCAGATCACCTTAGCTCCCAAAAAAAATTGTTTCTCTCCTCTCGTTTCGGTCTTGCCCCTGTTCATAGCTCTTATAAAGATAGCTAGGGTTGGGGAAAAAATGGTTCTTACATAACTGCAAAAGGTTTCATTGAATTACAAGCTTCTCACTCTTCAAGCTTCTCCCCTGTGATTTGGAAAACTGTCTGGTCTGCACACTATATTCCCAAGGTGATTTTTTCTCATGGTTGCTCTTGCATAATAAGGTGTTGACTGGTGACAATTTGCTAAAACGTGGATTTAATGGTCCCTTTAGGTGTTGTTTTTGCAAATCAGCCTTGGAAACGACAGACCATATCCTTATTGACTGTGTTTTTTCTAAACTAGTGTGGGAGTTGGTCCTCCGCGGTTCTAATTTCTCTGTCCCTATCCATCCTACTGTAAATGCTTTCTACCTCTCCTGGAACGAACGACGCCCTCAAAAAACTAACAAATCTACTGTCTGGCACAAGCATTGGCACTCTTTCCTGAAGTACACATGGTGGTCATTGTGGATTGCCAGAAATAATTGTATATTCAACGATCAGACCTCGAACTCCCAAATCGTGGCATATAAAACCAAATCGCTAATTGTTGAATCAATAGGAATTGTGATGTCTTCTTCTTCCCCACCTTCTACATTTTCAACGTGGTTGGGCTTCAGTCCTCAAGGTTTGAAAAAATCAGTTTGTATCAAACCTGACAGCTCTCGTCCCTGGAGTTTTCATGGAAATGTGGATGCGTTCAAGTCATTTTGGATGAGTTCCTCTTTAGCGACAATTTTCTTTGATGGTGCATCCAAGGGGAATCCTGGGATATCAAGTGTTGGGGGTTTGGTTTTCTCTCCAGATAGATTGATTGAATTCAGTTTTAGCTGGGGACTTGGAATCATGTCAAATAATCAAGTTGAAAGGTATAGCCTCCTCATGGCAAATCAGATTGCTAACGAGAAAGGATACAAGTCAATTCAAATTTTTGGTGATTCTGAGATGTTGATTAAATCATTAAATTCAGCTAATTATTTCAATAATTCTGCCTTGAATAAATCTCTGCATAGAATTCAGAATGTATTGAAAGAATTTGACATGGTCGCTTCTTTTCACATCCTTTGGGATCTTAATAATCTTGCAGATGCCTTGGCTAATAAAGCATGCCTGCTATCTCAAGGTTTCCTTAGCATCAACGGAGAATCTAGTTATTTTCATTCAATTCCTTAAGTGTGACTCATTAAGTTGTAATTTGTCTAAATGGGAGATTCCCTCCCACTCTGTAAGAATTTGTATAGTCTCTAGCCCTTTCGAAATATTCATATTTGATTGTGTAAATGATTTATTGGCATTTGCCAAAACAGACCTGTGATCTTTCATAAAAATAAAAATTATCTGTTTGAGTTAAAATAATAATAATAATAATAAACATAAATTAGCTTATTAAAATATTAATTGTATGAATTTTAAATAAAAGCAATAAACATAAGTGAATATACAATTAAATATTAAAGGTCATAGTTTTATATCTATATATCTCAATATTATTTATAAGCAAAAATAAGAATAGGTAAAAAATTGAAAATAAATCTCCAAGTATAATATTTAGTATTTCAATGATTTTGGAAAATATAAATAATATAAAATACTCTAGGCTTAAACAATACATTGGAATTGTGCTTATGGGTCCCCTCCTTTCTTTGACTGTCTCTCTTACTTTTGATGGCGTTGTTGTATTAATGTTCATGTGTATGCTCGTTTTCTTTTCATTGTCTATTTGATCAATTAGTAGGAAAATCCATGTTTCCTCATTGAACATTTGAAAGCTAATCCCCCCGTCCTCCATTAACATTGATGGGAATGTTGCAATCTTGCATAATTAGAGGTATCTATATAAACTAGCCCATTAGGCTCTCTAAGCTTAGGCCCCATAGAAGCACTCTTTTCCTTGGCATTCTTCTATTTTGTCATTTCATTTTATAGCAAGAGTTATTGGCAAGGTTGAGGACATTGCCACATGTGGCTCTTGTTTAATTTAATTCTAATATTTAGTTAACTTACATTAATTTAATTATATCAATATAATAATTAATACGCTACAATCAATGATTATATTTTTATCAACATTTCATTTTTTAATATTATTGTTTTATTTTATTTTTTATTAACATTTCAATTTTATTTAGATTTTTAAAATATACAAACCAAATTATAATATTTTATTGAGTAAATTAAATTATATAATTTATATTCAAATATAAAATAAATATTAAAAAAGACTTAATTTTATTTTTTTAATATAAATATAGTTTCAATATTTCAAATAATAAAATGTGAATTTTATGATATATGAACTTTTCGTAAATCCTGGTAGGCTAGGTCAAGTGGTTGAGTGTTGTAAGTTGTGAGCAGAGGGTCTCGAGGTCAAATCCCCGAGTGGCTATATATTGATATATAAGGGCCTCACTTGATGTCCCCTTCACGTTAGCTCCATAATCATAGCGCCACACCCCCAATTTGGCATTTTTGCAACATCTTTACAAAAACCCGAGGAAAACATTGAAGAGTGTCGCTTGAAATCTTTAACCTCTCTTTTCTCTAGACAATGTTCTTGCCAAGTTTCCATGATGAATCCATGCAATTGGGAAAGGGAAAGATCCGATAGAGGGATGTTTTTAACTTTAAGGTGTTGTTCAATAGCATCAGGAACATGGCCAGGAAATCTTCTCAAGTAATGTTTCAGATATGCTGGCTTATCAGCGTTGCCAAAAGAAATCAACAATTTTTGCATATAGCAAAAATTTTCTTCACTCTTATTTAGGTCACAGATTCTGGCAGACATAAATAAAGATGCAAGATGTTCATAATCTTCATTTTCATTGGGACCATAGAATTCTTTACCAAGGGCAGTAAGAATTTGTTGGTCCGCATCTTCTGCATTCAACATTTCTTCTCTGGATTCTTGGGGAATCCAGCGCCACCATTCTGAGGCTAGCCCTGAAAATCCGGCAACCAGCTGGAGTGCTAGTTGTTGGCCAGTTATTGTATTGTCCTATGTTCTTTTGTACAAAACCCAATTTAATAGAAGCTAGATGGCAGATCTAATTTGGGCGCGAGATTGACATACAAGAGAGACGTAAAGATCGAACGCGAATGCAATTGATGAAAGCAGCTTCTTAATACAGACTCAAGAACTTGTTCGTCTTCAGAGGGCGAAGATCATCACAAGCACAAACTTACACTAACCAGAGTTTCTGATCCCAATTAATCACACTAAGTGCAGAGGGAGAGCATACGCTACTAGTTTTACAAACTCGTTACAAGTGAGATCACTGCTTTTGATCACAGCTGATCGCTCAAGGCGCAGAGGGAGAGCATACACAGTGCTCGACACAGATAGAAAATGCAGAAAGCTTACTAGACTAAAAAAAACACTCGGTGTGCAAATGAGGGGAGGAGCACCTTATTTATACATATTTTAGCCCGTAAACCAGTGACCTGAAACTTACAACTATCGGTAGAAAGACTTGATTCGGATCTCATGGAAGTGGATCAAATCACACCTTTTGTTGGGTAAGTCACCCAAGCCATGTGAAAGAATCTATGGACTGACAACTAGACTGGACTTTTTACAAAGTGGAGCTACTATTAGCGACCCACGACACTTTCCATTATTCATTGTCATGATTACAAATACATGGGTTTTCCCCACATGTACAACCATCGAATCTATCAGAGTCAGAATCATTATCTAAACCAAATTCGGTATCTGGAAATAAGCAATTTGAGAAACATTGTTCCACATCGGATCCGAGCATGACTTCATTAGGAATACAACAGAATTCTCCTTGAAAAATGGATTCAACTTTAAGGTTTAAAAGAATTCTTCTTGTATGAATTTTATGATCTAAGAGGCGACCATTTTTGTCCATTCTTCTGAATTTCTACTGAGTGAAAATAGGGGGTTCAAGAGGAGAGTAAGCTCCTCCAATATGTCGCAGTTTAAATTTAAACCACATATGATTGTGGTGTGCTACAATCATATCTGCTTGAAGGTGCAGAATGAAATTTGCACGTCGTTAAACCCAATCTTTTCTTGGACATAATTTATCAAGGAAAACTTCTGTCCATCCGGACCATTGTTGTTGCACTAGTGTAGAATGGTCTCCACAAATTATTATTTCTCCTTGTTCTCTGCAGAACCGTAATATGAGGTTATAACTATTCCATGTTAAAAATCCTAGACCGATATCCACATAATACAATTCTCGTCCATTTGTATAAGCTATATCAACCCAAACGTGATTAAGCTGCTGAAGCTGGTGCATGGAATTTTCGAAGCCTTTATAGGCTTGTTTTTCCCATATCTCCAATATTTGTATTTTCAGAGGAGAGGCATTTACTTGTTGGATCAAGGAGAGGGCAAGATACTTATCTGCTTCCTTTTTGCTAGCGTAATTCAAAAAATCTTCTCTTTCTTCCTCTGTCAAGGGATCATTGAAGATCCGAAGTTTAGATTTTTTGTTTGATGAGCTGGATGCTCCATAGACAAACATGTTGAGGCTAGGTTTCTCCTGTAATTCTTCTCTGGTTAGCATATCAGCAACACAATTCAAATATCCTGGTTTATATACAATTTCAAAATAAAAGTTTTGCAACCAAAGAAACCATTTTAGAATCCTAGAACTATTTTATGCCATAAGATTTTCGTTCTTGAATATACCAGGCATTATTTTCAGATCTGTTCTAATAATGAACTTGACAAGTTTTAGATAAAGCTTGAAATGGTTTACAGTCTTTTTGACTGCGAGGATTTCCTTGTGACTTGACGGATAATTGATTTCTGCATTTTTGAATGCTCCTGAAGCATAGCCACATATTTCTTCTTGATCACCATGTTTTTCTATGAGAATACCTCCCCAAGCTTTATTGGAGGCGTCTGTTTCAATCACTGTTTGACCTGAGCCTTGTGGTAGTGAGAGTGGAGGAAGTTGTTTTACTTTTTCTTTGATTTGCTTTACTGCATCCGTCATATCTTTATTCCATCTTGGGGGATTTTTCTTCAGTCGTTGCTGCAGCAGATGAATGTCATCTACCTGTCCTTTGTAGAACGGCCTAATATAATTTAGGATTCCCAAGAATCTCTGCAATTGAACATTTTCTAAGATCTGATCAGGAAAGTTAGCAAAAACCTTCAGGACATGGTCTTGGAGGATCACCTGTCCTTTACTTATTTTATATCCTAAAAATCAAATGTCCTTTTTGCCAATTTCCATTTTGGATTTTGATAAAACCAATCCATGTTTGAAAACCAAAGAATAAAATTCTTAAAGATGTTTGAAATGTTCTTGCAGATTGCGGGAACAAATAAGAATATCATCTATGTATACTAATGCCCATTTATTTTCTCTGAAGATATCTTCCATTCTTTTCTGGAACTTTGATGGTGCATTGTTAACGCCAAATGGAAGGAACTTCCACTGATACTGCCCATGAGGAACAACAAAGGCAGTTTTGCACTTGTCTTTTGCTTCAATTCCAATCTGAAAAAAACCAGACTTCGGGTCAAACTTGCTAAAAATGGTGCATCCTGCTATTCTTTGTAACAAACTAGATTTATCAGGAAGAGGGTAATGGACTGGTTCAAGGATCTTGTTCAAGGGTTTAAAATTCACAACCAGTATGGGTTTTCCTCTTTTTATCTTAGAGTGTTTATTGACAACAAATGCTCGACGTGCCAAGGGCTCTAAGAAGGTTCTATAAGGCCTTTGTCCAAGAGTTCTTTGATTTCATTTGCACAAAATTCTCTTTCTGAGGGAGACATAAGGGCAGCAGAGGCTTTTTGAGCTTTTGGTTTTTCTAGGGGGTTAAAAGGTAAGGAAACAAAGTATTTTTCCCTGGTCCAAAATGAATTAGGTGACTCTGAGGTGCAATCCTTCTCTAGTTTAGAGGAAATTTCGGAGAGGGCAGATTCTTTGTGCATTTCTACATAGGCGATGCATCTTTCCATTTTGAACAGTTCTGCAAGACTGAGAGTGGGGTTGGATTGGGGAACAAGATGCTTACATTTGTAAGAAGCAGAATAGTATAGAGGAGTGGAAACTCTTCTACCATTTATTATACAAGAAAAATTCATATTGGGCTCATCAACTGTAATGGGGCTGACTTTATGCAAGAAGGGTGATCCTATGATGCAATCTTCTTTCAGGTCATCTAGTCTGTTGAGATGCAAAACTTCTTTTATTCCATTGATGCTTATTGGAAAATTTGGAACTCGTCCTTTGAGCTGTACAGGAGTTCCTTCAATGGCTACACCATGTTTGTTTGTTTTTTCCCAGTAAAAAGATGGTATAGCATTTCCTTTTGCCAAATTCATTTGGCAACCTGAATTTATCAAACAATCAAGCTCATAAGATTTGAATTCAGATGGACAAAACTTTATTTTAATGAAATATTTAGGACCAGTGAATAGTCCTAGAGATTCTAGTGATGGTTCATTATTCTGACAGTCTTCTATTCCTGAAACACTAGTGTACTGAGAATGTTTTGGACTTTCAGCAGCTTTTGGTGACTGTAATGCTTCGGCATAGGCTCTGCACATTTCTTCATCAGAGGACTGGTCTCTTTCTCTTGTTGTTATTTCAAGCATTATTTTCAATTCCTCTATTTCTTTTACCAGCTTCTTTAGGGAATACTACTTATCTTTGATCTGTAGTCTTATCAGATTTTCTTTATCTTTTCTAAACTTTTGTCTATCCTCATGATGATCAGGATAGCCTTTGTATAAATCAGCAGGCTGGTAGAATGCTGGATTCTTGCTAATTTCTGGAGAGACAGATTTCTCTTTTTCTTCTGAGACTTTTTCTTTTACTTTTCTTCTTGTTAAAATCTTTCTTCTTTCATCTTTTAGATCTTGCCTTTTCATATATTGATAGACTGGGGTCTCAGACAATTCTTTGTCTATTTCAGCAATCCTAAATTCTGAGGAGACCTTAGGCGGGTTGAAAGAGAACATATAAAAACTGAAATTAGGAGGACCAGAGCAACCTCCTAAATTTGCTTCTTCATCAGAATCAGAAGAAGAAGAGTCAAATGATTTTGGAGCAAACTTATCTAAGGCAGGGTCAGAATCAGATGAATCTCCTTTTTCTAGTAAGAAGACGATTTCACCTTCAGGGTAGTCTCCTGCTGCACACCAAGCTAGATCCCACCAGGCTAGATCCAGGTCTTCTGAAAACATGGAAGCAAGTCTAGGATTTTTATTTTTATTTGGGCATTTGTTAGCCCAGTAACCCTTTTTATTGCAAATGAAACATTTTTCTTTATCTGCAGGTTCAGATCTTTTCTTAAAGTAGGCTTTCTTTTGAAATCTTTTACCTTTTTTATCCTTATAGCCTTTGTCTGGATGAAATCTAGGTACACTAGTATATTTGGGTTGTTGTTTCTTCTTACAACTACATGATTCACGCTCGAAGTGTCCTCGGTTGTGGGCGCCACACCCCCAATCTGGCATTTTTGCAACATCTTTACAAAAACCCGAGGAAAACATTGAAGAGTGTCACTTGAAATCTTTAGCCACTCTTTTCTCCAGACAATGTTCATACCAAGTTTCCATGATGAATCCATGCAATTGGGCAAGGGAAATACCTGACAGAGGGATGTTTTTATCTTTAAGATGTTGTTCAACAGCATCAGGAACATTGCCAGGAAAGCTTCTCAAGTAATGTTTCAGATATGCGGGCTTATCGGCATTTCCAGAAGAAATCAACAAGTTTTGCATATAGCAAAAATATTCTTCACTCTTATTTAGGTCACAGATTCTGGCAGACATAAATAAAGATGCAAGATGTTCATAATCTTCATTTTCATTGGGACCATAGAATTCTTTACCAAGGGCAGTAAGAATTTGTTGGTCTGCATCTTCTACATTCAACATTTCTTCTATGGATTCTTGGGGAATCCAGCCCCACCATTCTGAGGCTAGCCCTGAAAATCCGGCAACCAGCTGGAGTGCTAGTTGTTGGCCAGTTATTGTATTGTCCTGTGTTCTTTTGTATAAAACCCAATTTGATAGAAGCTGGATGGCAGATCTAATTTGGGCGCGGGATTGACATTGTATGTTCAACACAGGTTGATTAGGCATCTGGGAGATTAAATTATTCATCCCATTCATCCTGAAACTAAGGGAACAAGGTACTGACGAAGGAGAAGTGTCAGGGAGATCTGACATTTCAGTATCAAAAGGAGGGGGAGGACCTATTATCCGAGGATTAGTATGACCTTGGTCGTATGGATTTGAGGATCCAATATTTTCTCTTTTTGGGATTCTGAATGCCGATAAATATTTATCTGGGAGGGCATTTGGCATTTGTTTGAATTGGGAGACCATATTTCTTAACTCTTGAAGCTCTTCTATTTCTTGACCAAAAAGGAATTCGGGTCTTTGGTCATCTTCTTGGATACTCATAATTCCAAAAGAGTATCTTATTTCATGTTTGACTTTATGGCCTTTAGCTGCGAGCTCTAAAGCAGTTTGGCTTACAGGGCTCTTTTTACTATTTACATTTTGTGTTCTGACCATCATTTTTCCTAGGACATCTAGCGTTTTTTCTAATTTTTTGCTTGCTAAGATAATAGCAGTTTTTACTTCTTCTTGTCGTGCAATCAAGTGATCAATTTTAGCTTCAAGCAAGGAAATGTGCTCTTTTTCTGTCTGAGAATTAAAATATCTGAGGCTATGTCATCGATGTTTTGGCTAGTCAGTTGTTGCTGATAATTGCTGTAATTAAGCAACTTTATTTCATCAAAGACACTTTCGTGTGGATTTGATGATCTATGTGGCATGAACTCTCTTTTAGAAAAACCATCATGAGCAAACTGTCGATATGGAGTATCAGGAAGATTTCTTCCTGGATGGAATGAGGTATCACCTTGTGGGTTTGTGGAGGTAAAACCAAGGCTACTTCTAGGGAGAGACATCATGTACAAGATTACTCCTTTGTTTCTCATTTTTATTCTCTCAAGTGCTTTTCTGTAGGCAGGGCAGTCTGGATGCTGACCTTTGTGCTCATTGTTATGAACACCTGAAAAAGAAAGGCGGGAAGAAGAACAAGGTTCAAACAAGGTTGATCTTTCAGAAGTATTATTCACAGAGGAAGATCTTACAAGAGGTGGAACAAATTGGGGAGAAGGAAACCCTTCATGCAATTTAAAAGAGTTTGAACATCTGTCAAAGACAAGGGTTTTGGGAATAGAGAGCTGTTGGTTTTTAGTTTTTTCAAAGTCTCTCAACTCTCTGTATCTTACTTCCCATTGCTTTGGGTAACTAATGCCAGTCTAGTCAAAGGTGATAGGTGTAGAATTTTTTTACTTATCAGTTTCTACCATACTTAGTAGGCGTGATCTTTCATGGACTTTAGGGGTAAGAGGTGGAAGGGAATCATTTCCAAAGCAGATTACAACCAACGATTTAAGCTGGATGATTTTAGAGCCAGTGTCCATTTTAAATCCTAAGGGATGAATATAGGCCTTGAGTAAATCATAGATGTAGGGGTCATCAAGGCTGACAGAATACTTAGGAAAGATAGTACCAAAAAATGGGCCATTGTGCAAGGGGCCTTCAAAACCTCCAATTAAAGCATCAGCAAAATCTAAGTGGCAAGTATCCAAAACACAACACAAGGAAGAAACATTCATATAGGGTCATACTAACGGACCAAGTCCTAATTTGACAGCGCCTAGATGCGCATATTTGTAACCTTTTGTTTTTGCCCAGTCAAATTGGTCTTTGTCAATTAAATTAATGTGAATGGGCTCTTCCTGGTCAGTGAAGGTGATGTTCAAAGAACTGATTTTAATTTGTGTGTAGGATTTATACTACCACCATTTCATTTTATAAACCTCAAAAGGTAATATCTCGGGCAGTTTCCAGTCAGGGGAAGGTATTGTATCATCGATGGTTATTATGGATGATGAGGCTATAGAAGTCTGAAAGGAAGATTTTCTTTCAGTTAAAGAAACAATAGTTTGATCTATAGATTGGCAGTCCAAGGAAGTAAGCCCTACAGAGTCCATTGAAGGATCCATGGAACACTTACCAGAATCAGGTAGTAAAGGAATAGTTTGGGGCTTAAGGATATTCTACAGGTCTCCCAAGAGACAACACTAGTGGATTTACAGCGGCTGTAACTAAGACTATAACCACAAAAATTTGAAACAAATTCGGATATCACAACTATTCCACATGGATGCTTTTACAGCAATAAATGAACTATGTTCCCAGATTGCTTTAGACACATAAAGATTTCTCGAATATCATACTGGAAATTGATATTAAGCACTTCTTAAACTTACAAGTAGAAGTAGAAGATACAAATGTTGCGCTGGCTCTGATACCAAGAGAGACGTCAAGATCCAACGCGAACGCAACTTATGAAAGCAGCTTCTTAATACAGACTCAAGAACTTGTTCGTCTTCGGAGGGCGAAGATCATCACAAGCGAACAGGGTGAGGCCCCTTCGGCTGAGCCTCTTATTATTTCTTCCTATAAACATAGCAGCCTCGTTGGAGGTTTGTGAACCACAACATAAAAATAAATAAACTTTTCATTTATTTTTATATTTTAAAAAAAATCATTTATTTTTATAAATAATATAAATTTGATTTATATCGAGAGAGAATTACTCTTTTTAGAAGATCGTTAAAACATAATTTTCCAAATTAAATATAATTAATTTAATATAAAAAAAATAACATATATATTTTTAATTAATTTTTCAAATTAAACATAATTAATTTAACACTGAAAAAATAACATAGATTTTTTAATTAGTATTAGTTAATTTTTCAAATTAAATATAATTAATTTAATATTCAAAAAATTAACATAGATTTTTTAATTAATAATACTACTAGAATTTCATTTAATTTTGTATAATAAATTTTTAAATTTTAATTTAAAATTTTGAGTATATTATAGTTAATGTCCATTGAGGCCAACTTTGGTCTATTGACCTTGAGAAACTACTTTGTTTGTTGTGACAAAATATTTCTATGTTCAAACAGCTTAGAAATGAGTGTATCAAGATCACCATAGTTTTGACAACTTGGAAGATTAGAGAGGTTAGTATTATAATAAAGATTGGGGTATTGCGATCCAATTTGGTTGTACGCTGCGCACTATAAGAGAAAGTGATTTTCATCCTCAACTCTCTTGGTCTCACAGAGATTACAAATCAAATCCTCCCATGGCATTTTAGAATCGTCCAACACCCTGTTTGACTACAAAGCTCATGAGAGTTTGTTCTTATTTTGGCTATGTTAGTTTTTTTCTTCAAGATAGTTAAATTAGAGAGACACTTTGGTCTTCTAGATTGGGGTTAATAACTTCAGTGTAGTATCTTAGCTTTCTTTTAGACTCTAAATCATTTTCACCCTAAAACTTCTCTTTAAACTTAGATGTAATAATATTTTTTATGTTATTGATATTTTGCAAAGTTGCATTTTCGTTTATTCCCCAATGATTTAACCAAGCCATTTTATCTTTATGCTAGTTTTTCTTGAGCCATGGGTGATCTTGACTAGAATTTTAAGTCAATTTTAAGGAGTCTCTAGTCTCCCATGTCATTTATCTTGCACTTGTACATCGCAAGTACTTTGTCATAGTGATGCTCTCTATGGGGGGAAGGCTTGCTTCTATAAGAAGAATAGGAAAGAGGTACTACTTTTAATTCTAAAATTATATGTTATAAAATGCTTTTGGATTTGCTCAATATTTCTCCAGGATTCCCTAGTGTTGCTACACCCCAAACTTCACAGCCATACAAGATAACATGAGTGGTAAGAGTTTCAAAGAGGAACTTCTTTTTATCCCACATCACAAGGTGAGTTGATTTACAATTGTTATCAAGACCAAAATAAGCTTTCCACCCTCCATTAATCCTTTTCTCAATGCTATAGTTCCAATTGAGTTTGTATCAATATCGATTCCGAGATACTTATAGGAAGAAACTTCATCCAACTTGTTATTGTCATATATAAAGCTATCATAAGTGATCTTCTTGGCCTTAATAATTATTACTTTTTTTTGTCAGTGTTAATAGTCATGCCCATGTTAAAGCATAAATCCTCCAAAGTTATCGATTGCTTATCAAGGTAAGAGGGGCTTCTTTCCATAAGAAAAATATCATAAGCATGAAGAAGAAGGATGACAACAATTCCTGCTAGAGTTGTTCCAACGCAACCTGCTTCCTCTAAAAAACCTTCTAGCTTATCGATGCAAATGCTCAAAAGGGTAGGAGAGAGGGGGAAACCTTACTTAACTCCAATATTACAATCAATATCTTTTGATCATCCCTTGGTGTTCTTGAATTTGGCGATGACAATGTTGTACAATCTTATCATCGTAGCTCTCAATTCGAGAGGAACCTTTAGCTCTTTTAACCTCTTCCATAGGTTGATTCTAGGAATTGTATCAAAAGCTTTCCTAAAGTCCATGAAGTAGTAGAAGAGGTTGTATTTATTATTACGACACTTCTCTGCAATAATCCTAATGGTAATGAGGTGGTCCATGGTTGAATGGTGTTCTAAATCCCACATGACCTTTATCCCTCTTTCCCTCACTTTCAAGCCATACACTTATCTTTTTTCCCAGAATAATACCATAGAGCTTTGCTAAGAGAGGGATAATCATAACGATCCAATAATTAGAGAGGTTATTTTTGTCATCATTTTTAAAAATAGGAATAATGAGGCTCTAAGTCCAAGGGTGAGGGAAATCCTACTTAACTTCTAGATTAAAGAGATTATGGATGTGAGGGATGAGGACAAGCCCTACGATTTTTAACATTTATGCTTGGTAACCATGAATGTCCTTGGATTTTCCATTCGAAAGGCATCTAAGACCAAAATCTATGTCGTCCATAGAGAAAACTTCTATTGTTATAAGGAGGGTTGGAATGTTAGTTTTGACCTCTGAGGATTCATGAAGTTTTTTAAGATAGGAGTTCCAATCCTTTAGAGCAATCTTACTATTTTCTTTGGTTTTGCTAATTAGAATTTGCCTCCAAAATTTCATAGGAGCAACTGTAGAAAGGTGCAATAGGTTTTATTGTCTTTTATTTGTGTAGTGCCTCTTTTTTATTTTAATTAGGGCTTTGTATCCCTTTATTTTGCCAATTTTGTAGATTTTACACTCTTTGTCAAACTAGGGTTAGTTCTTCTAATTTGCTTTTTACTTGAGACATCAAAGGAAAACTTTTTAATGGAAGAAGAGAGGGTCGTAGTGAAATTGTGGTAGAGGTCTTCGATATTGTCCAATATGGAGAGAGGGAGTAAGTCATTTTTAAGTTATTTAGAAAAAGATCGCTTTTGTTTCTATCAAAGACTAAATGCTTATGACTATGAGAATTATCGTCTATGGGATCACTATGTAATGTTAAATCAACGATTACAATTAAAAGACTATGATCTAAATATGGATCATGCTCATTTAGAATGTCTAAATTTATTATCTTTTCGTATATAGCTGCAGTACCAAGACGATTTACCAAAAGGATTTGAAGATATCGAAAATCATTTCATATAATTATTTTTTCAATTCAGAGTACACATTTCTGTTCCAAGGGAATAAGTAAGAGGTAGGGAAATGTATAACCTCAATTTTGTTGGAACTTTCTGCCGATGTCTAGATCGACAGTTGTCCATGCCCATGATGCAGTTGTTGTAGAGTCGGGAGATAGCCCACCTTCTATAGTCTGACAGCCAAGCTGATGCTTGAGCGTGCCAATACAAATGGTGGAAGACGAAGTCCAGGAATGGCAGTTCAACTAGTGACAACTCTTGGAACAGCTGGAGTAATAAGTACCTAAGTTAGCGTGGGCGTATCAAAGATGACATAATCTATGACATTGCTTCCAGGCCCATGAATACAAGTCATTTGGCTATAATTTGGCCACTTCATTATACCATTGCAAATAATAAGACAATGAGCACTACAAAGCTTGACTAGCTCAAAACCAAACAAATTGTCACGTATATGTGCAGAACTTCTCTTGTACATGTTAGCTATAATAGGGTTGTTATATAACCAAAGAGGATTAGGGTTGGAATAATTGCTTAAGAGAATATGTTGATTACTCAAAGTTCAAGCAGTAAAGTTGCCCATTAGGAGAATATTTCCTTTGTTTCTTAGACTAGAAATATCATTTTTGCAAGCCATTGTAAGGACAATTTTCATCTATGTTGCTTTTCTTTTAAAAGTTAGAGTCAATGGGGGGAAATAATAGATTTATATGTAGTTTATTATTATTATTGGTATATGTAATCTCTATCCAGATATATTGGTTGTGGGGATCTTTTTTATGAATCCTAACATGGGGGATATGTTTTACTTAATATAACAAGCTATACCACCAATTCTTATACGACAATAGCTCTTGTTCTAGATTGACCAAAGGACAAATACATCCATGTTAGAGACCATAGATTCTTTGTGTTCCCATGCTTCAACAAGTAGTATAGTATCAATCTCACTCGGGCTCTAGCTTAATTTTGGGCCTTTGTTCCATGGAAACCCTCAAACGTTCCACGAAAGGATCTGGATCATGTCTAGTTGCTATTTATTATTTTATCTATGTGGCTTCAATCTTGAATAATGGCTTTTCTATTTCTAATTAATGCCCATTTTCCTTCCTTCCTAGTCTCTTTGACCTTTTGAACCTCCTTTCTTAATTCAACTTGGTCTTCTCGAATAAGATCTTCATTTATATATATCTTTGAATATTTTAGACTCAAGGTTTTCTCGAGTATGCCATACTTGTGGTCAATAAAACTAACTTTGACTTGGATTAACCTTTATTTTTGTCCATTAATTTCCCTAGCCTCGTTGCTTCTATGAGGCAGGTTGTTTCCACTTATAATGTATTATATAGTTATGTTTTGACTATGGCTAACATATCTTCTTTTGTTTCTTCTTTTAAACTAAAAATTTCAAAGTTCAAGGCTCGTTTGTTATGCTCATGATCTAATTCTAAAAGTTTATTCATTTCCTCTTTAATGGGTTTGATGTCCACCTTGCCTTTTAAGCTATTAAGGGTCGAATTTGTATTGGCTATGTCTTCTATGTCTTTAATCATGTCCTTCATCTTAAGATTTTCTAAAGAATCAACACCTTCTAGCTGGCTTGCCTTTTTGGTTTCTTGGTTTTGTATGTCCATTTCTCGTAGTCTAATTTCCATGTGTTTTTTTTTGACAAAAATAGTTATGTTTTAAATTATAAAATCAGCATTGGAACCACTGAAAGAGATACAATAACTGGTTCATGAAAACCAGAACAACTTGTGCCTACAAATTCCACTTCAATCTTGCTCGGACAAACTTTCCAGACATAACATAACCATGCCTTTTAAGGAGGTAAAACTGAACATAAATGCAGATTTACAGATAGTTCATTTCTGCCTAATACCATTGATTTATTAGCGTCTTGATCCGCCATATCATTTAGCTCACGAAGAATATGAAAAAAATATAACTGTCGAAAAGTCTTAGAGATGGAGCTAATTCTTTTGAGCAGTCTAGCCAACCTTAAATTTCGACACTGACTTGCCCCATTCATCGCTTGGATTACTAAACGAGGATCTCCAAAAACCACGGCTTCATGAACTCCTTTATCTTTCAGCTGCTTGAGTCCTTGCCATAGCCCATAAGCTTCGACCATGTTGTTGGAATCATTCCCTATATTCCAATAGTATTCCGTTTCTATTTTCCCTTTGGGGCAAATGATGACCCCTCCCCCTCCCGCCATCCCTGGGTTCCCCTTTGAAGCTTCGTTAAAAATTTTTTAAAGATTTTCCTCTCTTTCAACCAATTCTCAAATTGAGATTCATCGAATCTTATTTCCCAATTTTCCAATTGTTTCTTGGACAAATTTGTAATGGCGGAGAAATTGAAATTTTGCATCCATTTAACTTCGTTATCAATCATATTGGCTTTGTTTTTAGGGACCACCATGACATTTATAATCTCTCCCATGAGAGATTCTGCCTTGGTTACTATTTTCCATGCAAGTTGATCGTTGTCCTGGAAAATTTTGAGGTTGCATTCAATCTAGATGCACCAGCAGATGAGTTTTGGTATCTTCAACCAACATTCTTTAATTCTTTTTTTTTAATCCAAATCTTTGTTGTACCCCTTCTCCCATTTGATGAAACACTGTTGAATGTTTCTCGACAACTCAATCACGTCAAACCATAGACTTGTCATCCAATCCCACATGATTCTGGCATAGGAGCAATCAAAGAACAATTGATGGATGGTTTCGCTATCTTCATAGCACATTGGGCAACGAAAGGGTCTTTCAAATCCTCTCCTCACTAAATTGTCTCTAGTAAGGATCCTCCTATAGACCAGCATCTAGGAAAAGAGATTGATCTTAGGCAAGGTTTTAGTTTCCCATAGTGTTTTCTAGATCGTCGAATTACTTGGCACATTCGGAATTGCAGAGAACACCTTGTAGCCATATGTAGAGATGTACGAGTTGGAGTTGCATCCCCAACCACGATGATCTCTCTTTCCTCTGGCCACCGACATTGAGCCTGAAAATGGTCAAGAAATTGACTTTTCTCTCCTTCAAGATCTGTTGGACACCCTGGAAAGGACCATCCATTCCAGCAATGAGGGGGATCGACGTCCCATTGTGGTATGTCCCACAACGTGCTCACTCCCTGCATGTCGATCCGTCTTTTAAATCCTGGGAGTGAGGGAGGTAATGGCTTCCCCATAATTGAATCCTTCTAATAATTTATTTGTTTACCATTTCCTGGAGTCCAATGGAGGTCTTCTTTGAACATGGGCAACGCCTTCTTGCAGAGGGGAAAGATGGGAGAGCCATGATTGTTCACTCGTTCAGAGTCAAGACACCGGAGTCTCAAACTTGAGAAATATTTGTGCCTAATCACCTGAATTCTCCAGGAGGGATTTGTATCTATCAGGTTCCAAAGCAGTTTGGCTCCCATTGCCAAATTTTGGACCTTCAGATCTCTAATTTGCAATCCTCCTTCCATCCAAGACATTTTAATTTTCTTCTAGCTGATAAGAGCAAATTTTTTCCCTCCACCATTTTTCCCTCCTTGCCAGAGGAAGGATCTCAGTGGGATTTCTATTGTTACAAGAATTTTGGAAGGAGCCAACAAAATAGAACATTGGTAAAGAGGATAGCTGTTCATAACAGACTTTATCATTACCAGTTTCCTTGCCAGATCTAACCAAGTTTCTCCTCAAGCTAGAATTTTTTTTCTTCTATTAGTGGATTCCAGTCCTAGGTTTTGGGTTTAGATTTGAAAATTGGGACCCCCAAGTACTTAAATGAACCCCATCTAGTTACTCCTTCAATTCATAAGATACAGGAGATTCCAGACATCTCCCTCGGGTTAATATTCCAGCTATAAATCGAGCTCTTCCTTAGATTTATCTTACTTCCCGAAGCTTGACAGTAGAGTTCCATTTCAGTCTTGAATCTTCTAGCTATGATCTGGCTGGCACCTTCGAGCAGGATTGTATCATCAACAAATTGTGCATGGTTGATGTCTTTCATTCCCCAAGCCATCCTAATGCCAGTTAACTCTTGTTCCCTCCTAGCTTGCTCAAGTTGAAGACTAAGAACCGAGGATTGGATTGCATAGAACAAGGGTGAAAGCGGGTATCCTTGCCTCAGTATTCGCGAGGCTTGAAAGAAAGATTTCTCCCTTGCATTAATAAGAGGGGCAATCGAAGGCTTACTGATGCAAGCTTTGACCCAACTAATGAAGCTTGGATCAAATCTATATCTTAGAATTACTTGGAACAAAAATGAATGACAGACTCTATCAAATGCGTTGCCTAAGTCTATTTTCACCACCATACCTTTTTCACCATTCTTTAGGTTGGAATGGATTGCCTCTTGGACCAAAATGATATTGTCCCAGATTCTCCTGCCTTTAATGAAGCCTCCTTGATTCTCTGGAATGATATATGGAAGGATGTTTTTTAGTATTCTAGACATAATTTTTGTGATTATCTTATATCCAATATTACATAGAGAAATGGGGTGAAACCTATTAAAGGAAGTGGCATCCTTCTCTTTAGGAATAAGTGCTAGAAATGCAGAATTTGTGCTTCCACCAATTTTTTTACATCTTTGAGATTTTATCACCATTTTAAATAAATATTTTTGAACAATTTCCCAGCACACCTTAATGAAATTTGCATTGAACCCATCTTGGCCTGGTGCCTTGTCATCCTCCATGTCATCCATTGCATCTTTTATTTCTTCCATCGTGATCCTTTGAATCAATCTTTCATTGTCCTTTCTTTTGACAATCTGTGGGACTAAGTCCATGATTTTGTTTTCTGAATTGGGGACTGGCTTTGCTGTATAAATTTCGTTGAAGTGACTAGTTGCTTCTGCTTTGATTTCCCCAAAATCTTGGATAACTTGGTATTGGAAGTGAATCTCATGCACAACTTTAAAATTCTTCCTTACCTCTGCCTGTTTGTGAAAGAATCCAGTGTTCTGGTCCCCAGCTTTGAGCCAGCGACATCTGGCTTTCTGTCCCCACAATTCTGCCTCCTGTCTATAGGTAGCATGTAGTTCATTTTGCATTCTAACTTCCCTTTTAAGATCCTCCTTAGATATCTCACTGGTTTCCATGGCAATCTAGTGGGACTCTAGCAATAACACGACTTTTTCTTTTTTTTATTTGGAGTTTCAATGATTTGGACCAAGACTTGAGCGCCTTCTTTACTCTTCTCAATTTTCCTTCCCATACATAAAATGGAGATCTCATGACCAGTGCTGACCATGTATCCACAACCATTCCCAAGAAATCATTATGGTTGACCAATAGAGGGATGAATCTGAAGGGAATTGGACCGAGGTTCTGGTCATTCCTCATCTCGAGCATTATCAACTTGTGATCTTATCTTCCAAATGGAAATATTTTGGAAGAAGGATTCAATCCCAGAAGGAGGTAAGAGTCTTGGACCAAAAATCTATCTAGCCTGGCCGCTATGTGCTCTGGCCCCAGTCTCTTATTATTCCAAGTGTAGTTTCCTTTAGCAGGAATGACATCTGATAGATCCCAGTGCATTATAATCTCATCAACTTGCTCCCTTATGGGATTTCTAACCAACAACCGTCCTCTTCTCTCATCATGGCTTAAAATGATATTTAGATCTCCAGCTATGATGACATTTCCCTACATATTGATCCTTTCATCTTGAAGTAGATTCCAACAAACTTTTTTTTTTCAGCATATGAGGTAGGTGCATAAATATTAAGAGTCTTACATGGATATTAGCTTCTTCCTGCAGCAGAGTAGTGAGAATCCAATGAGAGCTATGCTTGATTTCAACTACTTCAAATTTCTGATCATCCCATAGAGTTCCTATTACTCTAGAGGCTCCCCTTGAACTAACTGCAATCCCTCCTCATTTTTTTCCAGAATTTTGCACTTACCGGGAGAAATGCATCTTTCTCCATCTTGGTCTCCTTGATTAGTAAGATGACTGGCTAGGCTAATTTAATTAAATATTTCATAGCTTATTCCTTAAATTTACTACCTAGACCTCTACAGTTCCAGGAGAGGACCTTCATTACTTAATTTTGGTAGACGAGGGAATCCCTTTTTGGAATTGCCCTTCTTAACGAGTGTTTCTGGGATTTCGAAGCAGTTTTTTCCAATGTTAACTCAAAGACTTGCAGTTTGTCCTTGTATGTGGATTTCTCCCACACTTCTTTGGTCGATTTCCTTCCTCTTGCCTTCTTCTTTCTTGGCGTAGCCATCTTGATTTCCCCTTCCTCCTCTTCCTCTTCCCCCGTGTCAGATTCCTCCTCTGATTTTTCTTAGTTTCCTCTTTCTTTTACCACCTCTGCTACTGAATGTGACTGGATCAGAGAGGCAAAATCTTTCTCAGACTGGTCTGATAGGGAAACTTATTTTTCTAGGTCCTTATTCTCTCCATTGTTGTATTTCTCTTCTGTAACATTAGTTCCACCCGTAGTCTCATTAGACTTTTGTATTTCCAGATTTCCTTCCGGGGAGGTTTTCCTTGGTGCATTTTTTTCACTTCTTTCCTTTGCACTTCTCCTCTTTTTTATTCAGACTTGGTCCTCTTTTCTGTTTTCCATCCTTCCTCCTTGCCTTGCTGGGCCTCTTGCCTTTGTGGGTAGTTACGGTAGAAGTGACCGTATTCATGACACCTTCTGCACTTAAATGGGAGCTGCTCATAGTCTAGTTTTTTATAGTGATACCAGTTTCCAACTATGAGTTTGAATGCCTCCGGTAATCCAGCTTCTAGGTCCACCTCTACACAGATCCGAGCACAGGCATATTGATCTTTTGGGCTTGCCATGTCGATATAGTTTCCCAGGGTGTTTCCAATTGCTTGGAGCGATTTTGGGTTCCAGCAGTGCATAGGTAGGTTTGGAAGCCTAACCCACACTGGGACGGCTTTGGGGCTACCTTCCTCAGGATCAAAGTCCGACGTCTAGTCATTCAGGTAAAGGCCTTATGGCCCCATGAAGTAGGGTCCATTTCAGAATATTAGCTCCTTGTCATCCTTAGATTCAAATTCAAATAAGAAATAGCATTAGCCCACTAAGTAGGATGCAATGCTTTTCGAAATCAAAGGTCTCCAATTCCTCTAAACCCAACTATCGGTGGTTTTAGGCGATGGCCAAAGTCCAATGAATTTACCTATCAGTGCCTGATCTACCAGCGAGAGTGCCACGCAAATAGTGTCCTACGACGACAGAGCAACTACCAGTACATCCTCAATCTGCTTGACAAATTTCAGAGGGGCTCCATTAGCAACCCTCTTGCTTTGTGTAGTGACTAGTTTCTTGAATACTTCTGATAATGGGGCAGAGGACAGCCCGAGTCTGCCCTCCTCAGCCACCATTGGAACCACGCTCACCTCTCAACCCTAGGCCTTGTCCCCAATGCCAGCTTCGGATCCAGATCTCTGAACCTTCGCCCGAACCCCACCTACAACAAACACAATCCCAGGAGGAATCTCATGACCACACGTGATTTAATCTTGCATGCAGGGGAATGATGCAGCTCAGAGAGCTCAACCAGCCAGCTCCTCCCAATCTGATCTCAAACCTACACACCAGCACAGGCCATCTAGCGAGCCGACAAGTCCTACAAGGACCTAGCAATCTCGGCTTTAGATTTGCTGCTCAGTCATGCGATCGTCTATAATACCGTCTTCCAAGTCTAATATCCATGTTCTCTACCTTATTCTTCAACAATTTTAACTTGTTGTCTATTTGACTTTGAATCATGACTTGAAATGATGCAAATTGATTATTAAGCGAATCTTTTATATTACTTTCTATTTGTTGTTAAAGTTTGTCTTCCAAAGATGCAAATTTAAAGTCAAACATAGTGTTTATCTTGTTATCTATTTGTTGTTGAAGTTTGTCTTCAAAGGATGTGAATTTACTCTCAAGTAAGGCTTCTAACTGTATTTTAAGTTTACCATCTCTATCTTCTATATTTTTCTCCAAAGAATCTAAACGATCATAAAGACTTTGTAGGGTAATATTGCTAAGTCTCTCTTTAGAAGACTTTTGTAAATGCGATGAATTATGTATATGTGTGTATATATATATTGTAAAATATTACATATATATCTGAATTTACCAACAACATTTATCAATATAATCATTTAATTTTTTTCAATATTATAAAATAACTCATTTTCACTAAAATTACATTATAATCACAAATTTGATAATATATTTTAATATTATAAAATGACTCGTCTTTACCAAAATTACAAAATATAATATATTGATGTATATTATAATATAATATATTGATGTAGAATGCAAAAAAATGCTATATACATTATTAATAAAAACATATAGAAATACTTTCTTTTAGCTTAAATTAAGATATATTTTTTATATTTTAATAATGCATTGATTTTTTTTCAGAGGAAAAAATACCAGTCTTTGTTATTCATAGGAATCAAAAGACATATTATACATATACCATCTTCTTGACAGAGAAAAAAGAAGTAGCATCCAATCAACACATAGAAATACAATGATCATGCATGCAAAAGCATCCAGCCAACAGAAAGACAAAGTCTGATCATAGCAGACTTTTCTCATCATCCCTGAAATATCAGGTCAGAATATGCTGTGAAATCGGAGGTGATCATCAAACAGACATTCCTGAGCAAAACTTGTTGGCTGAAAAGTCTCAAACATGACAGACAAAGAAGAACAAATCAAATGCTGAAAAAACAAAATGGGATTCATCAGCTAAAAAAGCACAAATTGGCCATGTTCTACGACCATCCCATCCAATGATTCAAAAAAGGTTCCATATCCCATATCCAAATTCAAAGCCTGCTTGGAGAGGCCGTCAGCCAGCATGTTATGCTCTCAGAATATATGCTTGAAGATCACTGGAGGGACAAGATGGAGCATATTTTTTATATCATCACACCAATGCATCAGAGAAGGAATATCAAGGGCTGAAAGTATGTTGAGCTATGAAATAATAACCATCGAGTCACCAAAAATCATATGAATGGGAAGACCCATCATCAAACTCACTCTAAGAATAGCCCAGAGTGCCAATAATTCCGCTCTTGTATTCGTGCTACATCCACAGCCCAATGAGAAGCTGAAATAATGAGTTTCACTTAGGAAGATCACAAAACCTACTCCTCCTATATTCACTGCAACAGCCCCATCAAAAAAACCACAAGGAAAGACCTTCTGAGGCTTTGGACCAATAATCCGGTTTTTATGAGATTTTTGTGGAACTGGATATAGTTTTTGGTAACTCTCAACCCTAGAGATAAGAGAATGAACAGAAGGCTTCCAATTTTCAAATAGACATTTATTCCGGAGAAGCCAAATCAACCAGAATGCAAATAGAGGTAAATATCTAAACACAACAGAACGAGTAGTAGTGCTGAACCAGTGAACTAGAAAGGAATGGACATAATTGAATAAGGGAACAGTGAACCCATACCGAGCTGCAAGGTGAGAGAAAAAATTCACTGTAAAGGGGCATACCAAGAAAAGATGCAGGATATCCTCGCAATGCCTCTCACATAGAACACATCGACTCAGGCCCTGATACCCACGAGATTGGAGCTGTTCCCATGTAAGTATCCGGCCTTTAACCAATAGCCAGATGAAACAGGCTAATTTCGTAGGAATATTTAGAGTCCAAAGAGAGTCAATTACAGGGTTTCTCTCCTCTCAACTACTGATTGAAATAATACAGTCATATCCTTTAGCAGCACTTAAAGGCCCCACATAATTGCTGTGTGACCAGAGGAGCGTATCATGAAGATCCTTTAAACGGATTCTGTTGTATTCTAGCCCTCTAATATAATTTTCCCAAAGAGTTTTCCAATATCCACAAAGATCTAGCTCTTCAGCAGTGAACCAGTAACCTGACGCAAAGGATGTTTTATTCCTTGCTTGAGCTAAAGTACAAATCCCATAGTCTTCCAGATATGCTCTTAAGTCACCTGGGAGAATAAAGGAGCTGTCCAAACCAACAACAGGGTCCACACCCAGACGGATATCTGAACCATTGCCAACTTGCCAAAGAATCCCTTTTCCGATCCAAGGCAAGGTTTTGAGAAAGCCTTTCCATATAACCGAGGCATTTTGCGTCCTGAAACATTTCTCTCTAAGCCAATTATGCAATGATAGATTCTTCATATATTTTACAGAGAGGAGATGATGCCAGATGCCGGTGCTATTTAAAGCATTCCAAAAATTCTTCAACCTCAATGATAAACTGAAACTTGGGAAGTGCTTTATTCCCCAGCCACCTAAAGAAATAGGCCTCGCAAGAAGATGCCAATCAATGAGGTGGAATTTTTTTGCTTTGCTGAGGAGCCCCCCAAAAAAAAAGATCAATTTTTTGATCTTATCTAAGATTGAGGCTGGAATCGAAACAAGGGCCATCCAGAAGACAGGTATGCTTGAGAGAATAGATCGAATGAGAACTAGATGACCACCAATAGACAAGAGTCTATTAGTCCAATGAGAGATACGCTTCTCAAATTTTGATATAAGCCAGTGCCAATCCTTGACCAGATATCCCGAGGGCTTGAGAAAGTAACCCAGATAGGTGAAACCCTGATTAAGATGAGCAAATATGTACAGAAGGAGGCCTGTTATTCTACCAAGAAGGGTAGCATCCAAGTCATAATGGAGAAAACATGATTTATCCAAATTTATACACATGCCAGAGGCCTCACAAAAAGTGTCAAGTAATACTTTGAAAGCTATCCATTCCTCATATGAACCCATACCAAATAAAATCACATCATCTACGAATAGTAGATGTGTGAGGAAGAGATGAGACGAAATCTTGATACATTTGATTTTACCATTTCTTTTGGCATCTTCAATTAGAAGGTTGAGACCTTCGATAACCAAAATGAATAACAGAGGGGACAAAGGACAGCCCTGCTTGATTCCACGAGAAGCCAGAAAGAAGGTAGAAGGAGATCCATTTACAAGGACAGCAAAGTTTGCAGAAGAGATGCAACCCAAAATCCAATTTACCCCCACAAGGGGAACCCCAATCTGAATAAGAATTAGACGGATGAAAGTCCAATTGACCCTGTCAAAGGCCTTTGTCAAGTCCAACTTGAGGATGAGGGCACATCTCTTTTTCGTTTTAATAGTATCTAGGACTTGCTGCGTGATGGCAACGGGCTCAAGGATCTGACGGTTCTTCAAGAAGCCAAATTGCTGAGGAAAGATAGAGGAGTCTAAGAAGGGTTTGAGTCTCAGGGCCGCAACTTTGGAGATCAGCTTATAGTAGAGATTGCAAAGAGAAATAGGACGAAAGTCAACAAAAGAGACAG
This sequence comes from Pseudotsuga menziesii, assembly GCA_001517045.1. Lineage (NCBI taxonomy): Eukaryota > Viridiplantae > Streptophyta > Pinopsida > Pinales > Pinaceae > Pseudotsuga > Pseudotsuga menziesii. Next base: position 852,300 of record LPNX010759535.1, on the reverse strand, counting down.
GAAGTTCGACTTTTGGGATAAGAGCTAAAAAGGTGGAGTTTAGGGAGGGGCCAACCGTACCTAAGAGTCTTGAGGATTCCACCATATTGACAAGGAGTGGTCCCAGAAGATCAAAAAAGGACATATAGAATTCGATCGGCCAGCCATCAGGGCCTGGGGTTTTATCTCTTTTGAAAGTTTTTAGTGCCCTTTCTACTTCTGAAAGAGTGACAGAACTAGTAAAGGCATTTTTCCCTTCCCCACTACTATAGGAAGGAAAAAGACGAATGACCTTAAGCTGAGCAGAAATATTTGTCGAATGATCATCAGCAAAAATATTTTTAAAATAACGAACCCCTAGAGCTTTGATGCTCTGGTCATCCGAGATCCAGGAACCTTCTTCATCTTGTAAACTCTAGATGGAATTATGATTTTTCCGAGCTGATGCCACCGCATGGAAATATTTGGTATTGGCATCCCCATTCAAGGCCCATGTAACTCTGCTTTGAAGTCTTGTAGAGTACAGCTCATGATCCAACAGCTTTTGAAGATCAGCTTTAAGAGAATTCAATCTGCACTGTTGTTCATTATTTAAGATAGCAGATTGAGAAGAATGAAGAAGAGTACTAATTTCCTCCTCCAAATATACAAATTTATCCTTCATTTTTTGAGATTCCACTTTAGTCCATGATTTCACTTTTTCTTTCATCAAGCGAAGTTTGAATGAAAGATTATTCATAGCATCCAACGAAGCATCCAAATGGATAAGAGGCCATTCAGTTTGGATCATATTAATAAAATCCTCATTCCCTAACCAAGATTGATTGAATTTTAAGGGATAAGCGCAGGGATTCTGTTGATCCATCCATTCAAGCAGAACAGGGAAGTGATATGAAATCCCACATCTATGAGCCCAAACCCTATGTTTGGGAAGAGAGCTGATGAGCTGATCCGATAGCAAATAACGGTCAAGTCTTTTGGAGATGACTTCTTCCCCCATCCTACCATTCCTCCAAGTTGGTCCTACATATGAGGGGGCAACATCTACTAATTGATGATCGGAGAATAACTTGGAGAAAAAAGGACCCAGGGGATCAAGTTGCGCTCTAGTGCCCCAAATATCAGAGGCATTTAAAGTTAAGTTTAGATCACCAGCGAGAATAAGGTTTGGCAATGAGAGAAGACCACTAGAAGCCACAGCATTCCAGAAGGAATCACGATTAAGATAAGGGCCATAACAATTGAGGATAGAAAGAGAGAAGGTCGAGCCACGAATCGAAGCTTTTAGCAAGATACCGGCTATAGTATGGAAAGATTTACATCTGAGTAGCTTTGGATTCCAACCAGAGAGGATTCCCCCCGAGAGACCATTTGAACTAAGGGCACAAAATTCCCAACCCGGACACAGCTTAGAAAATGCAAAGAGGGCTGGGTAAGAGCTGGTCATTGTCTCCTGTAGGAGCACTACATCAGGTGAGAGAGACAAAATCAGATGACGGAGGCTTTTTTGTTTGGATGAACCTCCCAAACCTCAGACATTCATTGAAAGAATACGCATCAGGTATCAAACTGAAGAGGGGTCGAAGCTCTAAGGACCCTTTGAGATGAGGATGCTGGCTTACGAGCCACGTTTTTCAGTCTAGTAGATAAGGGAGTATAAGGGGCGGGGACAAGAATCGCAGCATTAGGAGACGATTTTTTTTTTCTCCTTATAGTGACATTCTCGAAACGGATGGAATCAAGGGGGAGAACTGATGGCGACAGAGGAGTCTTATCAGAAAAAATGTTCAGTGATTTTTCTAATGTTGGGTCTGTAAAGGACGGGGAGGTGACAGGGCTGTGGGGAGGAGTACCCACATTCAAAAGACCAGTGTTAACAAGAGGAGGGAAGTGCGAATCAGTGAAGAGAGGTTGGGGGGAGTCACCTTCCAAATTTGGTGTTTGTAAAGAAGAGGCATCAGGAGGAGCGGTAGCAGGACATAACACATCAGATAAGGCATGATTTTCCCGAGGAGGAGGGCGCTGAATAGTCACAAGAGAAGGAGAAGAAGGTGGAATTTCGGGAGAAGGAAGGCATGAAATCGACGGAGGAGGGGACAGCGATGGAATGGAAACACCTGAGCTTTTGGGAGGGGAGGCTGAAGACTTGGGAGAGCCTCTCCCATCTGTGCTAAGAGGAGGGATACATGACAAAGTCTTTCAAGGGGAAGAGTGATCCAAAGGCAGGGGAGAGGCTGGAATTTTTGGAGAGCCCCTTCTAACATCAACAGTGTCCAATAACACTAATTCTATATCTGAAGCATCATCGAAAAGGGAACAAGCATTTTTAAGAATTCCAATAGCAGAAGCCAGAGGAACCGAGGGTATTCTTACCTGGGAATGCCTTTGATCTGATAAGGGGGACAGCTGAGCTGCAGAAGGAAGACGAGTGCCTGGTGAAGCAGAACCTTTATGAAGAGACGGACATGCCCATCTCAGATGGCATGTTTCTTGGCAGCAACTGCATCTGAAAGGGATACCCTGATAGTCTAGCCTTTGAGAAAATAGTCGCTCCCGGCAGAGGATTACAATTTCAGCCGGTAGACCTTTTGAGATGTCCAGTTCCACTAAAACTTTGGCCATCCTCTTATCGTAAGAATGCATAAATTCTTCATCAACTGCTACAAAGCGACCAATCATGTTCCCTATGCCTTCCAGAAGAGAACGATTCCATAGCAAGAAAGGAAGCCCACGCAGCAGAGTCCATAGATGTCATTTTTTCACCCTTTCACGAGCTGGGTCAAAATGTATATGCCATCTGTCTAAAACAAGAGAACCTTTGCCCACTCTCCACAGACGATTAAGGACGGATGTAGCATGAGCTTCCTCTAAAAAAACGAAGACTATCCAACCCCGAACCAGAAGACTAATAACAGGAACATATAACAGGAAGGGCTTCCAATGTTCTGTGGCCCACTCGAACCAGTATTTTTTGTCCATAGAAGCATATTCCAGTCTTCCTATGAGAGTGCGAGAACATAAGGCTTCCACCCTGTCCAAGTAAATATCTCGACCCACTACATAGCGTAATTTCCCCTTGAGAATCTTGTGGGATTTTGCCTTTCTTCTACGTCGGAAGCGAGCAGTACATCTAGCTGCCGAAGCGTCGGAAGACCCATCATGGGTTTCCGACATAAGGACTGAAAGGACAAGTCCAAATATGATTCGCCAGTCAACAAGAATCCGACAAGACCAAGATGGGAGACAGAAAAGAGCTACATGCAGCCACAGGAAACCCTAGGAGCAAACCCTAGTTAGGATATAAAACAAACAACAATCTACAAGGGTTAGATGACAGTGATGACCCTAATCAAATCAACATACCCTAATAACGACAGACACAACAAGGACAGACCAGCCCCGTAATACCAGGAGGAGTTGCGAATGGACTCACCAGTCAACGAGAGCCCGACAGTATTAAGCCACAAGCAACCACAAGAGACCCAGGATCCGAACCCTAGGTAGACCGTAAACAAACCCACATGCTCAGAAAAATACAATCATATCTAAGACAACCATGCCCTGATCAACCAGGAGAAGTAGATTCTTCTAGAACCCAGACAAATTGAGCCAACACTGACGTCGACAAGGAAGGGTGACGAAAATTAAAACCACGCAGCCAAATAGAGGAAAAAAGAAACGAAACTCAAGGCTGAGCGAGAACTGACTTCTATTTATGGAATTTGAAAGGGATAATAACTCTTTACCATCGAATTAATCGATTCTTGGTCCTCCTCATGCGATTGGCGACTGGTTAGTGGAGGGCGTTGAGGACGAGGACGCGTTGGGGCGTGTTGCAGGCATGGACCTCGACCTTGACCAGGCGTGAAGCTGGTTCTTGACTGCAGGACTCTGCCAGAGAGGGGCTACGTGCTCTGAAGGGCGTGGAGGTGATCTGCATACATGCTCAGCCTAGAGCTGTGTTGGATTGGCAGGGCAGAGTCCTTCATGTTCTGAAGGGTGGAGCCTCAAGATGGCAGAGGAGACTGGCGGGGATCCACCGCTTAACAGATCGGAAGCCTTTGAAAAGCTTATTTCAAACCCTATCAACAGAGCTAGTAAAAGAGAACTCCCAAAATTCGTCAAGAGAATAGAAGATGTGCCGGTGTAGCTCTCCCACCGGAGGAAACAATTCGGGTTGCCCTGTCACTAGCAGACCGTGCTCTAATCGGGCAGTTCACAGGGCTATGGCCCTCCCCTAAAACCACTGATAGCTGGGTTCAAAGGAATTGGCGACCGTTAATAACCAAAAATTTTGCATATTACTCCGTAGGCAGGGGATACTTCCTCTTTGATTTCAAATCTAAAGATGACAAAGACCTAATCTTCAGAAATGGGACCTACTTCATGGGGCCGCAAGGCCTGTACCTTAACGGCTGGACACCGGATTTCGACCCTGAAGCTGACATTCCTAAAGCTGTCCCAGTCTGGGTCAGATTGCCCAATCTCCCTATGCACTGCTGGAACCCTAAATCTCTACAGACTATCGGGAACGCCCTGGGGAAATATATCGATATGGCCAGCCCAAAGGATCAATATGCATGCACCCGCCTCTGCGTGGAGGTTGACCTTGAAGCTGGGTTGCCAGAAGCAATAAATCTCACGGTGGGGAACTGGTATCATATCCAAAAATTGGACTACGAGCAACTCCCCTTCAAATGCAGAGGATGCCACGAGTACGGGCACTTCCTCCGAAACTGCCCCAAATCTCCGGAAAACCAGCAAGAGAAGGGGGAAGGCTGGCATAGGGTGAATAGGCCCAGATCGAGAACACAAGTAGGAGGAGGCACCAAGAAAGGTGAGGGAAGTGGAGCTAATCCACCTGAAAAATCCCAAGAGCCCTCAAGGTCTAAAGAATCAGTGGAAGCAAGGGATGAAACTGCTGAAATAGAAGATAGAGCTAGCATGGAGAAAACCAAAGAACTGGAAATAGTCATCTCGGATCAAGGGAGAGATAACGAGGAAGATACAGCTGAAACTAAAGAAGGTGAAAGTCACGGGAAATCGGATGAAGATCCGAACTCGAAAGAGGAAGAGGAAGAAGAAGGGGAAATTGAAATTATAACCCCAAGAACGAATAAAACAAAAGGGAGGAAGACTAGAAAAGAAGAAAGGGAGCGAGCAACCTACAAGGACAAGCTGGAAGGGTCCCAGCTAACCTTCGAAAAACTGCTGAAAAATTCAAGAAACACTCGCCAGCACGGGCATTCCTCGAAAGGGACGCCCGTAAACACCAAAAGTAAGTAATGAAGGTAATTTCCTGGAATTGCAGAGGGCTCGGTAGTAAAGGTAAGGAAGAAGCTATGCTAGATCTAATATCCCTACATCAACCCGACATCTTGCTGATCCAGGAAACAAAGCTGGAGGAGACTGCATTTCTCCAAATTAGTAAAAAGTTTTGGAAAAAAAATGGAACTGCTGCTTTAAGCTCTAGGGGAGCATCCGGGGGTATAGGAACCCTCTGGGATGACAGTAAATACGAAGTTTTGGACACCAAAATCAGCACCCACTGGATCCTCACCGTGCTGAGACAAAAAGACACCAACTCCATGGTAAGTATTTTTAAGATCTACGCACCTAACTCTTATGGTGAAAAAATAAATTGTTGCAATCTTCTCCATGAAGAACGATCTAATCTCCAGGGTAATGTTATTCTGGCCGGTGACCTGAATATCATCCTCAGCTTGAATGAAAAGAGAGGAGGCTCTAGATCTAGAGACCCCATCACTGACATGGTGGAAGATCTCATTATGACCTGGAATCTCATCGACATCAAGCCAGCTACAGGGAAATATACCTGGACTAATAGGAGGTTTGGTCCCGGGCACATTACAGCCAGACTCAACCGGTTCCTGATTCAGGACAATTTCCTCCTGCTAGGCCTGATTATCTCCTCTAAAATCCTTCCCTTTGGCGGCTCTGACCATAAGCCCATCCTTTTGGAAATGGAGCAAGAATGTGGGCCAAGCATGAGGACTTCTTAAAAATAGTAGCAGGATCTTGGATCTACCCGGTCACAGGATCCCCCTTCTTTGTCTGGGAGGAGAAGTTGAGGAGACTTAAAAAAATTCTAAAGATCTGGGCCAAACTGCTCCCAAAGCCAAATGACTCCAAACTTCATGCTGCCCAAGCGCTGGGGGCGCACCAGGCTGAAATGGAAAACAAGTTGGTGACTATAATCGATATCCAAAAGGAGACAAATCTGCACTTAACCCTCCACGCGGCCTGCAAGCAAGAGGCTGACTGGTGGCGCACCAAATCAAGAATTAAATGGTTAAAAGAAGGCGACACAAATTCCAGCTTCTTCCATAAGTCGACAGAGGCCAGGAAAAGCACGAATAACGTCTCTGAAATTAAAGTAAATGATCAGATTTTTAGCCAATTTGATGAAATCAAGGAAGAAGCATCTAAATTTTTCAGCGAGCTGTTCACTGATCATCCCACTGCCAGCGACGCCCAGCTTCTTTATCTTGTCCCCAGCGCAGTCACAAGCAATGACAATGATCTCCTAAATAGAACCATTACGATGGATGAGCTCAGAGAAGCCATCGCTGTCATGGAGGAGGACCAAGCTCCCAGTCCTGACGGGTTCAACGTGAAATTCATCTCAATTTGCTGGAACATTGTTAAAACAGATCTGTTAAAAATGGTCAGAAAGTCCCAGAATTGCACCAAGATCGGAGGAAGTATGAATTCAGCCTTCTTGGCCCTCATTCCTAAGGAGAAAGACGCCAAGACCTTTGACAGGTTCCGACCAATATCTCTGTGTAATATTGGCTATAAAATCATCACGAAGATCATGGCCACCAGATTAAAGCTTATTATGCCAGGCATTATCCTTGAGAACCAAGGGGGGTTCATTAAAGGAAGGAAGATTTGGGATAATATTATCCTTGTACAGGAAGCCATACACTCTAGCCAGAAGAACGGAGATAAAGGAATGGCGGTGAAAATTGATCTGGCTAATGCGTTTGATAGAGTTAGCCATCCTTTTCTCCTCCAAGTAATGCTGAGATTTGGGTTTGCCCCCAAATTCGTCTCCTAGGTCCAGGCCTGCATCTGTAAGCCCTGGATAGCTCCCCTCATCAATGGCAGAGCTGCCCCATTCTTCCAAGCTACGAGACGTCTGAGGCAAGGATGCCCGCTCTCGCCTCTCCTTTATGCCATTCAGGCTTCGGTACTCAGTTTCCAATTGGAACACGCCAGGCTAGAGAAAGAACTCCCCGACATACGGCTGGCGAGAGGAACCAAAGACATTAACCACTCACAGTTTGCAGATGATACCATCATAATGGGAAGGGCCAGTTAGATTATTGCTCATCGGTTCAAGAAGGAACTGAATCGTTACTGGCAGGCCTTCGGAAGTAAAATTAATCTCCGGAAGAGCCAGATCTTCGGATGGAATATTAATTCGAGGGAAATGTTAGCTATAACTTGAATCTTAAATATGAACGGAGCTGCAAATTGGGACTCCTTCAAATACCTGGGGGTGCCTATTGTTAAAACTAAATCCAAGTCTTCAAATTGGATTCCCATTGTGGAAAAGATTAAAAGGAAAATAACAGGCTGGGGAATTGTTTGGTTGAATCTGGCGGGGAAGGTGGTCTTAGTCAAAGCCGTCCTGAACAGCTATTTACTCTATCAATGCTCTCTGCTCCTAGCTCCTGTCAAAATCATAAGCCAAATTGAAGGATTACTGAAAGCTTTCCTATGGAATGGAGGGAAAAAAGGAGAAGGCAAAAAATATGCTTTGATCAATTGGAATACTATTAAGTTACCAAGGAACAAAGGAGGCCTCCATATTAGGGATCTCAAAGCTCAGAACTTGGCCATCAGGGCCAAACTACTCTGGAACATTCTTGACTCAAAGCCGACCTGGTGCAGTAGAGTCCTCAAAAATAAATACTTTCCAGGAGATAGACTCAGATGTTTAGAAGGAGAACACGTGAGCAAAAAGGGATCTTCCATCTTCAAGCTATGTAAAAAATCGCTGCCTCACTTCATTGAAAGGTTGCACTGGATACCAGGTAATGGCAAAGCCATAAACTTCTGGTAGGATACGATCCTTGGGAAATTTCCCCCATATCTGCCACGCCTGCAAGCATGGATGGAGGAGAGAGATTTGGTCACGTTATGGAGCATCTCCAATTGGGAACCGAATTACCCTTATCGCTGGACAGAGTGGATGCTGCCAGAATGTCCCCCTGCACTGAAGAATGAGGAAAAAATGCTGAGTCACCATCTGGCCGGGATAGCCCCAATTGCCATCATCGTGAAAGACAAACGTGGCTGGGGCAACAGGTCTGGCTCCTACACGACTGCAGAAGGGAACAATGAGTATGCTACTTCATTCAACGTGCCAGTGAACCCTGCGATCTAGAAATATAATTGGAATAATAAGACACTGCCAAAAATTGATGTGTTTATCTGGATTTTAACACACCAGGGATTGCTAACAGGAGAAAATTTGGAGAGAAGGGGGCACGCATGCCCATTTCGCTGCCCACTCTGCATTGCAAATTCTGAAACTATTTCTCATTTATTTTTCAACTGCCCATATACCATATCAATCTGGAATGGAATAGTGCAGAATGAAGATGCCGGTTTTCATTGGAATGGGAGTAACCAGGAATTTTTCATTCATTGGGAAAAAATGTATAAAGGCGATCTGACTAAGAAGAATGGGTTGAGAGCTTGCTGGCAGAAACTAGCCAAAATTGTTTGCTGGTGCGTCTGGAAAGAAAGAAATCAGAGAATTTTCCAGAATCGGCACCAACCAGCGTGGAAGTTAACTGTAATAATCAATGCTCTTCTTGGTGAGGTGGTGAGTAGATCCATGATCCCGTCTAATAATGCTGAGCTGACAAGTAAAGAAAAAAAGTGGATGCAAAGTCTCAAGATTCAGGAAAATAATAGTATAGCGGTCAATAAAATGGAGGAATGGGAAATCCGAATGGATAAATCCCAGTTCGAGAATTGGTTAAAGGAAAGGAAGATTTTCAAATTATTTTTTGATGGAGCCTCAAAAGGGAATCCAGGAAGAGCGGGAGGGGGTGGAGTTATAATAAATCCAAGAGGGAAAGTTGAAATAGAATATTCTTGGAGCATTGGACATGAGTCTAATAATATAGTAGAAGCTTATGGGATTTGGCAAGGCCTCAAGCAGGTTCAGAACTTAGGAGTGGAGGAAGTTGTGATCTTTGGTGACTCACGGCTAATTATTCAAGCGCTGATTAGGGGAAGAAAGGGGAAAAACGAGAGGCTGGAAGGACTGTTAAAAAGAATCAGATATATGGCTAAAAGCATTAGGAAGATTGAATTCTTTCATGTTCTTAGGGAACTGAATATGAGTGCAGATGAAGCAGCTAACAAATTCATAGATTTAGGGTGTTATGAACTCATAATAAACTCGAGGATTAGTCTGGAAATGCCACCATAAATGACCATCATTCTAAAGATGGAGTCTATTAGTGGTTCTTTGTATCCTTGATCAGCGTCTTTTAGCTGAACCTCCCTTAATAAAATAATCGTTTTTGTTTAAAAAAAGAACTGACTTCTATTTACAATTCCCACTTCTTTTAGACTAGTTGGTACTAGTCCTCAGCACTGAGGATGGACTCCAGTCATCGGTGGTTGCTCAAGGGCCAGAGAAAGACAAAACAATAACCAATAATCTAGGAAGAAATGCGAGAGGAAACATGGATAGATAACCCCAAAAAACAATGAACCAGGCAGCAAAAACAGAGAGAGGGAACTCGAAAGAACGGTTTCAAAAGGAGCAGGCTGAAACCGAAGGAATGGCACTAGAAAATACAGCAGTAAAACCACAAGTGGGAGACCGCCAGGGGGCGCCATCACCCTGCAAACCCTTGTATCTCCTGCAAACCCTCATTTCGCTCCTCCAAACACTTCCCCATAAATTGACTTAGGTCCAAATGAAATGTAAAATTACAAGACAAATTCAATAATGCATTGATTTATATAGCTTTATTTATACTTTTTAAATATGTAATTTTAGCTTAAAGTTAAGATATATTTTTTATATTTTAATAAAGCATTGATTTATATAGCTTTATTTATACTTTTTAAATATGTAATTGATGAAGTTTGTGAATGTTGTTACATTAATTTTATTTTATTTTATGCATATTATTACATTATGATATTTTTAAATTACTATATTAAAGTTTTTTTAAGAGGCAAGTAACTTTAGTGCTAATTTTATTACTTTTGAATTGCTATAGCTTTAGATTTATTTATTTATTAAATTAAGTTTTATGATTAGATTTATTTATTTATTAAATTAGGTTTTATGAACTTCCATTAGGCCATGCCATGGAAAATAGTTGAAAAAATCAATATTATGTCATTATGTCATTTCCTCAAATGAAAGTTGTTTTGCTGTAATCGCTAAAGAATAAAATTAATGACAAATTGTAATTAACTTGATTTCTATAGCAAGAAACATTGAATTTTTAGAATGAATAATAAATGATCAAGAGCTTTATGGCCCTTGCAAAGAATCCATTTCCTAAATAATTGGTAACATGTAGATGATAACTATTTGTTTAGAATGATACTCGTGGATTCTCATCTATGTATAGGATCTATACTCTTAAAGGGAAAGGACTAAAAGTTGCTAAGCTCTTGTTCGTATATGGTTATAGTTTTATTTCTTTCATTAGTCTCTACCTACAACAGAGACTATAGGTTTCACAATTTCGAATTAGTATTAGAAGAATACATTACCAAACATCAAATTTAACAAAGTCAATAAGAATAATATTGTTTTGGAATATTTTTTACTATGTTTTTTCAAGTCCATTGGACAATAGATCGAGATTTGATGCTTTTCATCATTCAACACATTACCAAAAATTACAAAATAAAATAATATTTATAAACATCACCACTTTGCAAAGTTAAAAAAATATTGATTTGACATTGTTGTACTCATAAATATGAAATTGAGATACACCGCCTTCAGTAGGTGCATATTTTTCGGCCCTCTAGCACTTAGATGTCATTAAAAACTCTCCAAAAATATTGATATTATCCCAACCACATTCTACATTCTAATTATTATAGGACCAACAATTACAATGTGCATCATACCATTAGGGTGCCCAACTTCAACCATAAGTATTGTTGCTTCTAGACAATCATATGTGCTCAAGCTTGTGAAACTACTAGTATTAGATTGGATGTTGATTTCCCTCATTGAGTAGGTCTAGTGGTGTTAGGATTTAAAAATTGTGTAGATTATTGTGAATCACTTGGATGATACCCAAGGGCTCATTGACTATGTGATTTCCACAATGATTTCAGAGAGAAAGCATGTGTATATCAACATCAATTGCACTCTTGCTAGCATTTAACATCTTGTTGGCACCCCAACAACTCCCCTTGATTTTACAACAAAATAAAGGGCCCCCATTAGAATTTTGTGAATATTTAGCTTTGGGTTTCTTTTTCTTTTATCTTGTTTGATTTGGAAGGAGATTTTATGGCTTTATTTTCTTTTGATCCTTTCTTTGACCTTTCTAATGATGGTTCTTTGGGTTGGTTTCCATGGTTTCAAGGATTTGGTGATATTGGATGTTTGAGAATTTCGACTTCACGATGGCTAGATGATACTTTCTTGATCTCATTTGAACTTATATGAGTCAATTCCATGTCTTCGTTCATTTGCATTCGATTAATTTGCTCATTCGACCATGTTTCTAAGTTTTGGTTTTTACATTACTAAAGATTTAGTGATAATTTGTCGGATCGAAATGAATTAAGCAGAGATTTGTCCTTATTGATTTCTATCTATGTCTTGAAAGAATTTATATCTAATAATTGGATCATGTTCTTACTTATGCATTATAATGATACGTTGACTTTTGCAAAGCTTGTAACATTTGATTTAAATCCTTATCTCACATGAAATTGAAATTTGAAGATTTTCTTTATCCTCGCTAAACTTATGGCTTTTGATGACTTATGGTTCTTCCATGATCTATATTGGTCTTATGTGAACTAGCTCCATATCTTGTTTTGAAAAAACTAATTAAATTAAAAATTGAGTAAACTTTAGGTCAGTTTTTAATACATAGTTACATTAATAAATCATTAGTTTGTTGTAATAAAAGAGAATTTAAATATTACATATTGAATAGTTTTTCAAAAGATTCTTTTTATTATAATTTTATAAGTTTATTAATGGTTAGAATAAATATTCATTTTGGAAGAAATAATCTTATTTTAAAACCTAAAAGCTAATGGACAAATATTTATACGGTGAAGTCATTATTATATTACAGAGTACATTATTAGTCTTAAAAGGAGAAAAGCCTTTGACAAGTGTTCATAATATTGTATTATATATAAGAGATAAATCTTAAACGCTTAAACAAATATTTCCTATACAATTCATACTAAAGAATTTATAAAAATAAAAATCATCGCTATGTTAAGATTGTTTTTAATGAATGCTACTATGGAGCTATTAAAGAATAAGATGCATAATGAATAACGTTAGCTTATGAAAAGTAGTGATTCAAGATAAATAGATCGCATTGAGAAAAATAATTTGTTGTCATCAAGTGATTATTGGTTTATCTACGAGACTATCTCATTTTGTTGTAAAAGGTCTAACACATGTTCTTCATCATTCCATGCAATCATTAAATGATCATAAACAATTTTAGGGTTTGTTGCCTTTATGTCCAAGATCTTATATTTGTTGAATTTTATATATCATGTTGCTATGTCTAAGATCAGATTGTATTTTGGATATTACAGGTGTATGCAAATGATACGAGATGTGTTAATTCTGCAATGATATAAGGTCATAAAAGATGAGGATGATGGTTATCATTTGGAAAATGCACACTGTTAATAAGTTTATAGAGAAACATCGAGAGTCACTCCAACCCCTCAACGCACTTGTCGTCGAAGATGCTCTATCACAATATTTTTCTGTACAAAAGAAGACGTGTACAAGGCATTAAAAAAAAATTATTTAGTTGAAGGGCGTGTCAATACGAATAGTAGACAAGAAGGGAACATTGCCACCATAAAATAGCAAATAATTAATATCAGCCAGTACATCAAACTGACCTACACGAGATCATAGGGATACCAAATCATACCAACATACCATTGACCAAGATTACGTGTTTTCTTGTGCATCAAAATCACAGAAATATCTAATTATTAGCGCATTGTTTTGATAGAGGCGTGATAATGAAAGAATCAATACAAAGACACCTGGTTGATGAGATTAATCCATTAGATGTTGAAAAAAATGTGCATAACGTCAAACGTTCTGCTATGAAAACAAATCGTAGGAGGTTCTAAATCAAAGGTTTGAAAGCTTAATATCATGGAGAATTATACCAAATTGATCGACTCGAAAGGGAATATTTCTATGTTCTTTTCACATTTACCTTGAGCAGCAATTCAACATTTTCATTTCTTTATTGATGTTTTCTCTCTTACTATTTGTGTTCTTGCATTTTATGTGCAGGTTAAGAAGATAACAGAATCAGATTCCCGTCATTTTTCTAGTAACAATTTTCGGCAGAAAACTGGGAGCAAATGAGGGCAAAATAACCAATTTCGAGACGTGGTTTTTTTGCAGAATAGACTCATTTATCTAAGACGTGAGAAATTTCCTCAAAAGAGTGAAGCATCTAAGAGATATCTGAGGTGCATTGGACACGGTTTTTTTTAGGCCGACTAGCAAAGATACCGAGTTAAGTTTCTATTTGTATTTTTGCCTATTTAAACAATGGTAGTACTTGACCTGAGGACGGGAGTCTCTAGAGATCTGGAGATGAATTTATTGTCTTCGAAAATCATTTTTCTTTTCTGTAAACTTGGCTTTAAAGGAGAGGAATTGAGGAGACACTGTCAAGAGAATGCTGGGAGAATTAGAGGGAATTTCTTCCCAAAAAATTCTGTTTTTGCTTCTCTTAACATCCGTGGATGGAATATTGAAGAAATAGACTTATCTGAAATATAATTACAGCTCTGGTTTTAATCTCTTTGTTGGAGTTTTGCCTTTTGGGAAAGATTTTGACTTGAGTTCTCAAACCGGTATCACTGTCTATTACTATCTTTGAAAACTTAATATATATTTATATTTCAATATATCGTTTTCTCATTATGCTTTTATGCAATTATAGTGTGTTATGATTGTATTTATTATCCACAATAGTACTCTATTTACACATAAATGTTTGAATGAGAATATTACTGAATTTGATTTATCAATATTTGTATTGAGAATTGGAATTTAGTGATATAAATATTTCATGTTTATTTTTTATTTCATTTATATTTTTACAATGTTTTCATGAATAAATATCATCTTTTATTCAAATATTTGGTATTGATTATTAGTTATTAATTAATAGAACATTACACAGAAATTAAAATAGTTATCTATTTTAATTTTCTGTTATTGTGCATATTCAGCAGAGTGATTTAATGATAATGATTTAAATATTTTCATTTAAATCATTATTGTCTCTCTTTGTTTATTTGAATCATTAATTGATAATTAATTTATTTTTCAAGTTGCTATCAGCTGAGATAGGATAGCTAGTTAATTTTAGTCTTAGTTTAGTTTATTTTTAAATTTTAGTTTATATTTAACAATTGTTAAATAGAATTATATTAATTTTGTAAAACTTAAAATAGTCTTTGAGTTAAACTATTCGAAGCAAAACTCTAAAAAACTGAAGACTTTCCTTAATAAAGCATTTTAGGATAACTTAGGTCTTAGAAAACTAATTCTAGGGTTTATTTAGGTAGTAATAAGATTAAGATAAATTTTTACTGAATTTTAGATTCTCCTTAAGAGAAAAATTCAGTTGGTAGCAGGACCATAACCTGCGAGATTTTGCCATTTCAAACACACCGGGAGCTGCTCTAAGCGACTTGTGTGGGCTTAATCTCCTTAGTTGGCCTAGGTCAGAAAATCAGGCCAACACACCTCTCTTTGAGCTTGAAACATGTTCCATATTGTCTATCACATAGGTAAAAAATTCTTGGAATTTCCTTAATTTATCTCCTCTACCCTTTTTGAATTCCAGAATTTCATTTCTAAGTTGTTTTAATTTTGGGGATTTTTCTTACCAACTAGTGGAGAATCTCAATAACAAGCATCCACCTAACACTAAAAGGAATCACACATATTAGGCTTACATGGAAGTTTCCAAACAACAAGGGTAGGCATTGAAATAAAACAAAGGGAAGGAGTTGATAGGATTCCCCCATTTCGACATTCCGTTGATGGATCCTAGCCACACTAGAGGTATGCACCCTCTCTTTCAAAGAACACTAGATATGATGTGACACATGAGGTCCTTTGTTGCCTCTAAATTTGGCACTCATAAGAAGTTCACATGCCTAGTCATTGACCTGCTATCCTGCCTAGAGTTCACTCTTACTCCTATCTCCTAGGAGGCCAGTGACCTCTATAAGGTGAATGCCCTTTTTGCTTAGATGTTGAATTGCACTCAAGTAAAGAGTATGGACGTTGATAACAAGGTTGGATACCATGCAACCCAATTGTAGGTCAACTTTTATAAACTTATTTTTTTACTGCCTAACATTATACTCTATTTTGAAAAGCTAGTCTTGTAGGAAAGTATATGACAGTACAATATGTAATTCTTCCTCTACTATTGGTTTATAAACTTTGTGGTTATGTATTGTTTACAACTACAATTTTTGTTCATTAACATCTGTGTTATCACACAAGCTAATGATCTATAAATATTTTAATACTCTATCCATTCAAGCATATTATATACAACTATATGTTTACCTATTAATATGATTAATAAAAATACAGCATTTATTATTCTAATCATGTTGACACACTTTTGCATTACTTGGAACCTACGTTGCTCATAGGTATGAACACAATCCAACAATCACAACTTGTTTTACGGGGAGGATTGAAAGCACAAACCACTCTTGGGACCCACCATGTAGGGCACTAGCATCCTTGTTAGGAACTGATTTTGGATCTTCATCACAACAATTGCTCCAAGGTTCCAGTATACCTACCCCTTACTTTCACTAAAAATGGCCCCACGAGCTACAAATTAAGTGGGCAAGGAATTGATAGATATACCAGCTTGTATTTTACTAAATGAAAATGCCTTGCTCTATTGCGAAGGAGTTTTCTTAGCATAGAGGATGACGATGAAACCCTGAAACCACCATTCCACTCGAGCTCTGAGATAGTGATAAGGCGAAGATTTGTAAAGAGAGTAGAAGCATGGAGTTGAATTTAATCTTGGTTGTTGAATGTTGGTAGTAATTAGAACCATGTGTGCTCCCATGGTACCTTCACATGAAAATGGAAAAATTGTGGATGTCTATTAATTGGCCATCTGTGTTTTTAATGGATAAGTTCACTAGAATTGATCTTTAGAATTTGAAAAGTATAAGGATAACATATAGTTTGTGTGAAGGTAAAAGGAACACTTAAAGCTAATGTGCATTAGGACATGTTTTTTAAATAGAATGTGTCCGATGTAATTTTATTCGTCAATAGAATTCTCTCATTTCTTCGACTCTCTTGGATTTTTCTCATAAGTCTTATTAAATTGGCAACTAACTTATACATATAATTGATCAAATTGCAAGGAAGTGTTAGATGGCACCACCATAATTGGCCCTATGGCCTTCTAAACTAGCTTTTAAATGACAAGATTGGATTTGTAGTGGCCTTAGTAATCTTAAAATTGAAGAAGTTTTCAAAGCACGAGAATAAAGGATGGGAGGTCAATGTCTTAGAGATCAAACAAGGATGTGGAGGCTTGCACAATAATGCCAAGGATGATTCTTTACCCATTGTTGAAATTTGATGTTAATCCTTCTCCATCAAACACAAAATACATGACACTTGGATATTTTCACTGCCCTTCAATTTATGTTTATACAAATCTATAGTCTCAAAAACAATGGCTACTAGAGTAGAATGATGAAAACATGGGAGAAATGGGTACTTCCTTGAATATTGTTGAAGATTGAGGTTGGAAACAAGGGTAGTGACCCAATAGGTTGAATTCTTATCTTTGCTTCAAGTTCATGCTTCCACTGCTCTTTAATAGTTTAACTTATCTTTCCTTCCCAACATTATTTTGAAAAACAATTGAAATTTGACTATGAGCATCAAATACTGAAGCAATTGTAATACCCCGCGTGTTAATCCCCGGACATATGTAATCTATAATTGTTTATTATTGTGGCACGAGGTATCGGAAAAATGGTCTCTAAGGACCTAGATACATTATTATTATTTTGTAAATAATTAATTAATGAAAACAACTAGCACATCGGGGACCACTAAAATAGTATGGGAGGCCTAGATCCACAATGTGAGGGGGGATGGGGAAATTCCTAGCACTTTAGGACTTGTTTGGTTTATCTTGGTCCATATTTATCTCCTGGTGGTTTTATTAGTTGATGATCACTCAAAAATTGTACAATGGACCCAACTTTTGATTATTTTAGCCTATGTTGGTATTATTGAGCCTAATTCATGATTTAGTGGGCCTCCTTGGTGTTTGGGTGGGTTCCACTTGTTGATTGAGACCCTTTGGTGGTTTTGTAACTCCTTTGTGGAGGTTACACTTGGTTTTGTAACTCCCTTTTTCACAAGTGTTCCCTCACTAGTTATTTTTATCCTTAAAAGCTTAAAAGTTGTGTAGATAATTATGTAGCTCCTTGTGTAAATCTTTGTGTAAATCCTTGTGTAACTCCCCTTTTCTATTTTGGGAAGATTCCTTGGCTTGTGTGACACCTCACCGCACTAATTTTGATTCCTCTTCATGGATGGTGTTTTTACACATGAATTTAAGTGGGGTGGAGTGGCTTGTAGTCACACTGCTTGAAATTCAAATTGCTTGGGTTGGATTAGAGTTAACCTCTTGTGGTTGAACTACCCCCCCTGCCTTTTATTGACTCAAGTTAGCTTACCTTAGTTTGGTTTGACCCCATCGAATTAGAATTACCTTCTTTGGTTTATAAATCCATTTTCATATCCTTAGTTTGGGGTTGTTTTCCATGGTTCTTTTTTATGGTTGATAATGGTTGTTCATACCTTTGATGGTGATAGCTTAGGAAACCATGAATGCTCTACTATGTGAATGAACTTTGTGCTTGAAGCACTGTGATATTGTATGGTGTTTATGGTAAGCTCAAAAAACTCTGGTGTAGTTCCTCTGTTTCCACTACTTGGCTATGTCCTGGACTTGTACATAAATCTTGATGGTGAATGGTGATATCTTGATGGCCTAGGGAGTCTAGAATACCTTTGCTCTTGGTAGTGGGGTGGAAGAGGAAGTATGTGGTGAGGAATAGAGTTTTGGCTTCCCAAACTGATACTTGAGCTATTCTTGAGTGTGCCTTTGTTGTGTATCTATGGCCTCAACTCAAGGGTGGCTTGTCAAAGTGAGATCTAGCTTGGTAGTGCCAAACGTTGTGTGGAGCATGATCCAGATGATGCTAGTAACACATTGATACGATAAGTGATTTATCTCATGTTTATTTAATTTACTTGGATATGATATGATTTATTTATGGGTGCACATCAAATGTTTGATGAAACATATGATTTATTTGTGGAAGAAATTTCTCACATAAGTCAATCTATTTATGCAAGTAAAATTTATGAAAGAATTGGAAACTAGTTTTTGGGATTTTGTGCACAATTTGTTTGAGGAAATAATTCTTTGGTACCTCTTCTACAAAACTGATATTTCTTCCCCTATTCATTATATAATGTTTATTTTGATGGTACAATAACCTCGAAATGGTTTAAGACACTTCTATTTGACGCTTCTACCTTTTATTTGAAAACTAGTTTTTCGATCAGACTATTTGGCATAGTTTGGAGACTTAGCACATGAAGTGTTTGTAAAAATGCCTGAGTATTCATTTTATGATTATGTATGATAAATAATATTTAAATTTGTGTGAAAATATGAGGATAAATATGTTAGACACTTAGAGGGGGGGTGAATCAGTGTAAAGCCAATTTTAAAACTTTTCTTAACTTGCCACAATTAACTACCAATTCATTCTACCAATTTCATAATCATTTCATAAACATCTTTCACTTCATCTTTCACATATCATAAGCATTTGAATCATCAAGAATCATAACACAAAAGAACACAACACCATATAATTTTGTAATCTTTTTGTAATAGTTTTGGTTTGACTACAACCGTGAGGTAAAATCAGCACCTATTGATACAAAGAGCACCTACTCTTCATCCAGGACCCTGCCTGGTTTTCTTAGACCCTGCTAAGAAGGGTTTGAGGTATCCTAACCTCAAAAGCAAGACAAGCTTGCTTTTACAATTAAAGCTTACTGTCACATCAACATCATCTGTCTCTTCAATATGTTCTGCTGCTAGTCAGTACTGCTGATCATCTGATCATCGCTCTCATCAACACTGCTGCAACACACTTTTCAATCTTCTATGTTCATCAACATTGCTCATCATCTCTACTGTTGGTCATAGGTCTTCTCATTAATCTACTCATCAATACCGCTACTCATGAACTTCTGGTCAATCTCTGCTGCTCATCCTCTTCATTCTTTACTGCTGTAACTTTGTATGGTCTGCTCACTGCTTATCAAGTCATCAATCTTCAATGTCTTTATAGCTATAGGTGTACCACTATCATATCATCACTGTCATATCTTCTTTTAAATCACTCTACTTCATCATGTCATGCTCTTGTAGATGTCACACGTAAACAAGTCATCAAGGAATTTGTTCATCTAGGTCTGCTCATGTCTTCAACAAGAGTGTCAAAAAGTATGCATCAAGTGTGCAACATTATCAGCATTAAGGCCTATCAAGCATGCAATATCATTATAGGGTATGCATCATTAAGTATGCACCATCATCATTCATTGTTCATCATAGAGTATCAAGGATCTATAACATCTTTGTTCACTTGTACATATCACACTATCATCATCATCTAGTAGTTCAAAGAACACTGTATTGTTGTACTATACCATTGTATACATCATTGTATGCTCACTGCATAGATGCCACTGTACATTACTTGTACACTCATTGTACATACATCCCTATTCATAACTTGTACACTCAACATCATCATGCCTGAGTATAACACCTTGTATATCATACTGTTCATACTCTTGTACGTTGTTCAAGAAAACACTGTCATCTCTTCAGGAGGTTAAGCACTGTCAAAACTGGATTGTTTTAGGTGTGAAGATTAAGGTTGCCTTATCACCGAATTTAGGGATAGGGCATACTGCTTTTGTTGGTTCATCCGAAGTTCACACAACTTCAGTCACCGAATTTATTTGTTGCCTCAGTCCACTACTATTGGTCATTCCAAATTCCTTCTTCACCACCGTGGGACACTATTGTTATGTGTAACTGAATGAAGGGCTTGTAAGCTTGTTGACTGCTTCTAATCTGTAGGAGAATCTCCTTAGTCCATCATGACCTTAACTGCAATTTTTGTGTTTGCTACACCTTTAGGGCATCTCTGCTGCTCCAAACAGTCACGTATTTTCCTCAGTCTCCTTGAAATTCAATATTGTTTCTCTTCTTTTGTTGCAGCTCCAATGAACAGACCCAAAACTTTGAACAGTCTAAAAATCTGAATTAAATGCTTACTGTTGTTGCTGCTCCTGTTCCTATGTCAGTCAACTGTCGGCGAGCTAGCTAGTCTTATTGTTTGCTATCTATAGATCATGACCAAAGTCACTACCAATCTTCTTAGAGAAGCACAATTTCTTTATGATCACGACCTTCATCATGCAATGTTCAATTCTTGAATGTCATATAACTATGATGGAGGATATGCTTGAGATAAAATTCTTCTGAGGCAGCCCAAAAATATTGCTACGAGCTAGGTAGCATTCTTCAGACTTCAAGTCATTTTCATTCTTTACTATGCCATACGAAATGGATCAAGCATAAGGTCTGTGGCTGTAGGTTCCATCGAGATCACAATCTGAGAGATAATGCAATATCCACACACCATTTCACAAAGATACAAACATGTTGCAGCTACCTATAATATCCATGAGTTGGCTTAGCCTCTATCTATCCGAATTTCAGAGCTCCTTTGGTTCAACAAAGCACCCACACCATCCTTCAAAAGGTTGCCTCAGTGATACCCGAAAATCAGAGAGAAAAAGAAATTCAAAGGACTACGGCTGCCTCAATGCCTTGTGTACCCAAAATTTTCAAAGCAAAAACTCAACACCGAAAATCACACTTCCAAAATTGAACACGTGATGGGTATTTATATTGATTTTCCATTAGTTTGGAGCCGGCCTGTTAAAGGAATTTTATTATATTTTTTTAATTTTTTGCTTGGCCAACTTGTTTGAAATTCAATATTTTATTTTTATTTTGTAATTTGAATTTGAATATTAATTTGGGGCCGACCTTCAAGAGTCATCACATCATCACAAGTCATTGTATCATCATTTGATAGGGTTTTAAGGTTTGTCTTCAAGCCATCAAGGTCACCAAGAGTTGTCACAAGGGCTTCATCAAGGACCCCATCACCATGATACCATCTCCAACCAACACATCATCTTCAACATTCCTTCAATGCCATTAAACCACCAAGTGTGTGGGTCCAAAGGCCTTTTCAAAGTCTTCTTCACCATGCAAGAGGATTCATCAATCAAGGACTCCACATCAACAAGTATTCATTATCATAAGGAAATATTCAAGGTTCCAAAGGCTTCAGCATGTCAACCAATACTTCTCCAAGGGTTTCAAGACTCCATCAAACCATCAATAACCATGCAAGCCACAAATGACCACAGAATGGGTCATTTGGCCCATTTGTTGTTCCAAAGGCTTCTTTGGCATTCCAAGGGGTTTCATGGGCTTCTTCATCAAGCAAGTGGCTTCATGGTCTTCTTTAACCACCTCAACCACATGATCCAACATGATATCACCTGTGGGGTAGCTTGGTTTCTCTTGGGGTACCATGACATCATCATAGCATGAATGACCACAGAATGGGTCATTAATGCTTCTCTAACCCATCTAGGGTTTCTCCAATGTCCATCAAGGCTTCAAGACCATCTCTAGGGTCTTCAACATCATCAGCAGGGTCTTCAACATCTTCAGCAAAGTGGTAGCATCAAAATCCAGTCTTCTGGGTACAAGGACCTTGTTAACTGGGTACAAGGTGCTTCAAGGCACAAACCCACTCTGTTTGGGATCCAAGGCACTACAAGTGGGACTTGGTGGCATCAATGACATCCCATGGGGCCACTGCAAGTCCATGTTGGCATCAATGACAATTTCATCAACAAAATATTCTTGGTAGTGTTGGGGAAATGTATACCGAAATTCTAGATCAATTTCTAATTTCTAGCTCCTTTAATGGAATTGTTTTGAATAGATTTGTGATTTTGCATATGAAGTGTTTGACAAAATTTTAGGATGATATATACCTCTGTTATTACTGATAAAACATGTTATTTATATTTGGAATTACATTTGAATGATTCTATGAGTTGTGGATTTAATTATTATAGGGATTCCTAGAATTCCTAGTCAATTGAGATGAATATAATTAACTTGTTTTGTGAGTTGTTTAATGGACTGTATATGGGTGGAAAGATACAACCATGTGATTTTAAGTGACCCCTGATATGCTTTCCATTCGGTACAATAGTCATATATTTCTCTTTATTTGGGATTTGGAAAGTTAAATTGGAAACTAGATACATTGCGGTGAAATTGGTAAATAGTTTTTGGATTCGAATCTCTATTTTTGCTAAAAGATGAATGTACAACCATATGTTCTATTATTGGTGCTTTAATTGTGTTGTAGAATGATATTTTCAAGATCTGTACCTTCATGTCTATGTGCCTCATAACTCGGTACAATCGGTTTTATTGAATTCCTGACAGTGTTTATTAACTAGTTGTACTGTTGGAACTTGAAATATTCTTTGGCTATGTACTTGGATCAGATATGAAAAAGTACTTTATTTTGTTGTATGTTCATGCTTAAATATGTGTATAATGGCTGTAGGTTCACTTTTTGGTTCATTGGCATTATTGTGTGTCGAATTTGTGCAAGACTAGTTGTTAGTATTGAATGACTAGTTAACTAGGTCTTATGGAGTCATTTTCATAAAAAAAATTTTTTTTACAAAAATGGTTATGTTATTAATATGATCTCAACAGAGAAACTGCTGATAAGGAACCAGATACTCCCATCAACCGGATTTCTCTCCTCCCTTCAAATGGTTAACCAATCTAGGGAGGGATATCCTTGCTTAAAGTCGAGTTTACAATAAGCTCGTTAAGACCTACATCAATAGATTTATTGGCTGCCAGGCCTGCTAGCACATTAAGCTCCCTAAGAATATGATAAAATTTAATACTCTTGAACAATTTGGCCTTGGAACTTATTCTATTTATCAACCTTACATTTCACTCATTCTTTCCTTTACGTACACCATTCAATGCTTGGATGAGTAGCCTGGAATCTCCAAATACCAATACCTCGTCCACTCCATTCTTCTGCAATAACTTAAGGCCTTGCCAAAGCCCATAAGCCTCTGCAATATTATTGGAATCATATCCAATGTTCCAGTAGTATTCTGTCTCAACTTTCCCTCCCCGGTTTATGACAACTCCTCCACCTCCCGCTTTCTCGGGATTCCCTTTAGATGCCCCATCAAAAAATAATTTAAAAATCTTCCTTTCACAAAGCCAATTCTCAAACTGAGATTTGTCCATCCAGGCCTCCCAGTCTTCCATTTTTTTAACATTAATGCTATTTCCAGCCTGAACATTGAGTTTTTGCATCCACTTATTTTCTCTGTCTGTCAGTTCTTCTTTATTATTTGGGATTTTTGATATACTTACTACCTCACCTAGTAAGGCATTAATCTTGGCAGCAATCTTCCATGCTACCTGGCTTTTATTCTGGAAGACTCTTTGATTTCTTTCTATCCAAATGCACCAACATATCAGTTTTGGTAGTTTTAGCCAGCATGCTGTTAATCCTTTTTAATGAACCAGCTCTCCTTTATACATTTTCTTCCAATTAAGAAAGCAGTCCTGGATGTTTTCAGGCCATTGAATCCCTTTTCCCCCACACTCCGTCACTTCCTCCCTTACAAAGATGGAGTAAGGACACCTCAGGAAAAGATGATTGATATTTTCAATTGCCTCAGCACAGAGAGGGCATCTGAATGGCCCCATGATCCCCCTTTTCTCCAAGTTATCGTCGGTTAACACTCTCCTGTGCATTAACGTCCAATTAAACATCTCAATTTTTGGCAGAGTTTTACAATTCCATAGGTAATTCAAGATTGCGGGATTTATGGACACGTTGTAATTCTTTGCCAGGCTTTGGTAGCCCTCTGCTGCCATGTAGCTGCCACTGGCTCTTCCCCAGCCACGTCTATCCTTCTTAGTCTTTGCCACAGGAGCTAATCCGGCCAAATGAATGAGAAACAATTTTTTTCAAGCTCTAATTCTTCTGGGCAGTTTGGTAATACCCATCCTGTCCACCGATTGGGGAATTCCAGCTCCCAATCAGATATATCCCATATAATATTATAACCCAGCGCACTCATCCAATTGTGCAGTCGAGGGAGATAAGGAGGTGGCTTCCCCTGGATCACGTCCTACTAGAGATTGATCATTTTTCCATTTCCCGGAATCCATAACAGTTTCTCAATGAACTGAGGCAACGATTTTTTGCAGAGATTGAAAATCGACGTTCCTTTCTTTTTCACGTTGTCCCCTTCTAGACATCGAAGTCTCGTCCCGAGGAAATATTTATTTTTGATCACACAGCTACACCAGGACGGTTTTGAAGTTATCACATTCCAAAGCAATTTGGCCCCCATGGCCTGATTTTGGATTCTAAGATCTCTAATTTCTAGCCCACCCTCCTGTCTAAGTAGTTTGATTGTTCTCCAACTAACCAGGGCAAACTTTTTGCCTCCATCATTATTCCCACCTTGCCAAAGGAATGATCTTACCAAGCTTTCAATCTGATTTATGACTTTGATTGGTGCAAGAAGAAGGGATCATTGGTAGAGCAGGAAGCTGTTCAGGACAACTTTTATTAATACTACCTTCCTGGCCAGATTTAACCAGGTAGTCCCCCATCTCGAGATTTTTTTCTTGATTTTATCCACTATAGGGCTCCAGGCTGAGCTTATAGGTTTGAGCTTGAAGATAGGGACCCCTAGGTAAGTGAAGGAATCCCAGCTAACAACTCCATCCATGTTTAGAGCCCAGGAGATAGTTAACATTTCCCTAGGATTAATATTCCATCCAAAGATCTGGCTCTTTCTAAGATTTATTTTGCTTCCGGAGGCTTGGCAGTAACGATTCAGTTCCAGCTTGAATCGGCAAGCTATAATCGGACTAGCTCCTCCCAGCAAGATTGTATCATCCATGAATTGTGCATGGTTGATATCCTTAGTCCCTCTAGCCATCCTTATGCCCGTTAGATCCCGGTCTTGCCTGACATGTTCCAGCTAAAAACTTAGCACCGATGCCTGGATGGCATAGAGTAGGGGAGAGAGCGGGCATCCTTGCCTCAGACCTCTCGAATCTTGGAAGAAAGGGCAACTCTTCCATTTACAAGCGGAGCTATCCACGACTTGCTGATACAGGCCTTGACCCAAGCTACAAATTCAGGGGCGAATCCGAACCTTAGCATTACTTGGAAAAGGAATGGGTGGTTGACTCTATCGAAAGCGTTAGCTAAATCAAGCTTTACCACCATTCCTTTATCTCCGTTCTTGAGACTAGAGTGAATAGCCTCTTGTACTAGGATGATATTGACCCATATCTTCCTTCCTTTGATGAAGCCGCCTTGATTCTCCGGGATAATGAAAGGCAGAATATGTTTTAACCTGGTGGCCATAATTTTAGTAATTATTTTGTAACCAATGTTACACAGGGATATTGGCCAAAACCTATCAAAGGATTTTGCTTCCTTCTATTTGGGGATGAGAGCCAAAAATGTCGAGTTCGTGCTGCCCCCAATATTGACACATCTCTGTGATTTGCAAACCATTTTGAGTAAATCTTTTTTTATGATCTCCCAACAGATTTTGACAAAGTTGACGTTGTACCCATCTGGGCCTAGGGCTCTGTCTTCCTCCATACTGTCGACTGCCTTCTTAACTTTGTCCAGCATGATTAACTCATTCAGATTTTTATTGTCATTATTTGTGACCATGCTGGGAATGAGACTCATCAGCTCGTCGTCTATAGCGACTGGCTGGTCTTTGAACAATTCGTCAAAATGCCTGGAAGCTTCAGATTTTATTTCTTCAAATTTGCTGATTACTCTATCTTGTGTCTAGATCTCATTCACACTGTTATGGTTTTTCCTAGCCTTTGCATGTTTGTGGAAAAACCCAGTATTCCTATCACCTTCAATGAGCCACTTGCATCTATATTTTTGTCTCCACCACTCATATTCAAGTCTGCAAGCAGCATGGAGGTCCAATTGAAGCTTATTCTCCTTCTGGATGCCATCATGATTCACACTACTGTCCTCCATGTCGGCCTGATGAGATTCCAGGGCTAGTGCAACTTGGATTTTGGTGAAATTTGGTTTTGGAATCTCTTTAGCAGAGCTCCTAAGAGATTTCTTGAGCCGTCTCAATTTCTCCTCCCAGACATAGAATGGCGACCCTGTGACCGGACGAGACCAAGATTCAGCCACAATTTTTAAAAAACTCAGTTTGCTTTGGCCACATTGGATTAAATCTGAACGGGATTGGTCCCAGGTTCATTTCTTTCACCATCTCAAGGAGGATAGGCTTGTGATCCGATCCTCCGAATGGAAAAATTTTAGAGGACAAATTCAGGCCATCAGGAGAAAGGTGTCCTGGATCAGGAATCAATCGAGTCTAGCAGCTATGTGGCCAAGTCCGATCCTCCTGTTATTCCAAGTATATTTTCCAAATGTGGGCTTTACATCCATGAGGTCCCACTCCAGAATAGTCTCATCCACAATTTCTCTGATGGGGTCTCTGACCAGTGAGCCCCCTCTTTTTTCATCTTGGCTTAGGATGACATTCATGTCCCCTGCCAGAATTACATTTCCTTGCAAGTTACTTCTTTCCTCCCAGAGGAGGTTCTAACAATTTTTATTTTTTTTTCAGTGTAAGAATTAGGAGCATAGATATTGAAGATTCTTACCAGATTGTTGTTGTCAATTTACCTCAGTAGGGTGAGGATCCAGTGGGGGATTTTCTTGATGTCAATAGCCTCATATTTCTTGACATGCCACAGTGTTCCAATGCCTCCCGAGGCTCCCCTTGAGCTTATTGTTGTGCTGCCCTTTTTTTTCCATAACTTTTTGCTTACATGGATGAATGCATCTTCCTCCATCTTGGTTTCCTGGATCAGGAAGATGTCCGGTTGATGAAGAGAAGTTAGATCTAACATAGCTTCTTCCTTGATATTGCTACCGAGACCTTTGCAGTTCCAGGAAATAACCCTCATTACTTACATTTGGAGGAGGTAGGCATCTCTTTCAGGACATGCCCATGCTGGCGGGTGTTTCTTGTGTTTTTCAACAGCTTTTCCAAGGTTAACTGGGAACCTTGCAACTTGTTTTTCTAGGTGTCTTGTTCCCATACTTCTTTCTTGGATTTCCTTCCTTTGGTTTTAGTTAATCTTGGAGTAGTGAGTTCGATTTCCCCTTCCTCCTCTTCTTCCTCCGTTTCGGATTCTTCCTCAGTTTTCTCCTGAATTTCTTCTTCTTCTGTCATTGGTGTTCCTTCTTCTTTCTCTTTTGCTTGATCTGAAGGGGCTGGTTCGGAATCCTTACTATTTTCATTACTAGATTTCTCTTCCGCTTCGTTGGGGTCATCCCTTATTTCAATAGGTTCTTTGGTTAGTGAGGTTGCCTGAGTTCTTTCTTGTGTAATGGCTCTTGCTTCTTTGTTTCGCTCGCCCTTCTTTAGATCCACTCTGGCTTGATTTTTAGGCTTAGATCTATTCACCTTATGCCATCCTTCCATCTTATCATGCTGGATCTTGGATTTTTTAGGGCAGTTGCACATGAAATGCACATATTCATGACATCCTCTGCATTTGAAGGGAAGTTGTTCGTAGTCAAGTTTTTTGAAGTGAGCCCAATTTCCCACAGTTAGTTTGATAACTTTTGGTAGTCCAGCTTCAAGGTCGACCTCAACACAGATTCGGGCATATGCATATTGGTCCTTTGGGCTGGCCATGTCAATGTAGTTCCCCAGGGCATCCCCGATAGCGTGGAGAGATTTAGGGTTCGAGCAGTGCATGGGGAGATTTGGGAGTCTGATCCATACTGGCATAGCTTTGGGGGTGTCGGCTTCAGGATCGAAGTCCGGGGTCCATCCGTTAAGGTAGAGACCTTGTGGCCCCATGAAGTAGGGCCCGTTCCTGAAAATTAATTCTGTATCTTCCTTGGATTCGAAGTCGAATAGGAAGTAGCCCCTTCCGATGGCGTAGGACGCAACATTTTTGGAGATCAATGGCCTCCAGTTTCTTTGAACCCAACTATCAGTAGTTTTTGGCGAGGGCCAGAGCCCAGTGAATTGCTCGATCAGTGCTCTGTTTGCTAGAGAGAGGGCTACCCGCATGGTTTCTTCCATGGGGAGGGCAACTGCTGGCACATCTTCCATGCGTTTAATGAACTTCGGAGGTTCTCCTCGACTAGATATTTTATTTTGATTGGCTATTAACCGGTCGAAGGTAGCTGATCAGAGACTTGGCGATGAATCACCACCTAGCCCAGCCATCGGGCTACCCCTTCAGAGATCCGGTCCAGCCTCTCAAATCATGAGTCCAAGGGGAGGACAGAAGCCTCAGTTTCAGCAATCGAATCAAACCAGGAACTAGAGTTGAAGATCTCGACCTAGGCTACTAGATTCACCAGATCCGATCTAGCTGGTCAATGAGGTCCTTCCTCGTGAGCAGGCTGCGATCTCTGCATGCAACTGCGATCAGGCTCGTCCGCTCTCGTTCGGCGTTCGTCTTGGAATCCTAGAATTGTTTTTCTTAGTCTTCGAGTCATTTTCATAATTACTATGTTTAATTAATTGGAAAATATTAATTAGGCATGATTTACATTTTATCAGGTGTTGATTAGCCACTGGAATTAATAAACAATGGTTAAGTGATAAACAAATGAAATTATATTAAGTATCGTCAATTGTGTGCTAAGTGTCGTTAAGTATCGTAACCAGAAGACTAATTACTAGCTAAGCATGATTAAGAGCAAATGGCCTTTAGAAGTGGGATTTATGTTTGAACTGGCTTGTAATGGATATGTGATGTTTCTAGAAGGTGTTAGTAATTATTCCCATCCCAAGTGTCAGATGTTGGAATAAATATTGAATTTATTTTAATTTATTGGTAATTAAAGGGACTTTGTCGTGATTAAATCCTGAAAAATGAGATTTAATATTTGTTTAACTAATCTGTTGTGATAAAATTATCTAATTAGCCTTATATAGCTAATGATATGTTCTTCAGACCTCTTGACATCCCCGAGGGACATTACAAGTGATATCAGAGCTTAGGTTCCAACATTGTGATTGTTCGGTCTTCTACATAGTTATTATCTTCTCCATATGTGCATTTAGAGTTTACAAATGTTCTTAGTAATATGGAATTAACCTCCCTTATGTTAATAGAAGAACGAGAAGCCCCACTTCAAAGATTAGTTAGTTGTGCCTTAGAATTAATTAATATTTTATATTTGTTGTTCAATAGATTCATTGGTAAGTAATATGTGGTGCATATCTAATAATTAAGAGATTTGATTGAATGATGCTTGTGCATTGCCTCTTTTACTGCTCATTGAATAGTTAATATTGAAATGTTTATTGTAGTATGACTTATTTACTGGTACATTATGATTATTAATTGATAAGTAAATAATTGTCATTATAATAATATGTACTATGTACCATTATCACTATTAATTTAATGCTAAGTTATTAAGATGATATAGTTATATTATTATTAGATATTAATATGATTTATCAACTGACATTTATACCCCATATGAATTTTGTATTTTCTATGGATGATATGCTTTTATAGTCTTATTTATACCAACATGGATGAGTAACTCCTTGACTATTTTAGGAATGGGACACTTGTCTAAATGGTGTTTCTCGTTCTCTTTTTTTTTTATGCATGTAATATGTTTTTATACTTTTTATTAATTATTACTATGCTAACTTACCTAAATAGTTAGTGGTGGAATTGCCACTTGGAAGTAAGCATAGCTCTGAGCTATTTTTGTATTCTATCATTTAATTAATTTATTTTGGGGTTAGTGGTAACATTATTATTATCCTAACTATCTTACTAATTTATTTATTGAGTGGAGAAAATGAGCCACTTGTCCCTAATGGTTCATATTCTCTTTTATTTTATTTATTTTGCTTATGGAGATGTAACTCCTTCCTATTTTTTTTAGGAGAATGAATCACTTGTGTCTAATGGTTCATATTCTCTTTTATTTTATTTATTTTACCTATGGAGATGTAACTCCTTGTCTATTTTTTGAGGAGAATGAGCCACTTGTCTCTAATGGTTCATATTCTCTTTTATTTTACTTATGGAGATGTAACTCCTAGTCTATTTTTGAAGGAAATCAGCCGCTTGTCTTTAATGACTCATATTCTCTTAATATTATTTATTTTATTTTATGTATACAAGTATGTAGTATAGTAGCATAAGATAATATTATAGACATATGACATTGACATAAATATGTATACTATAACATTTGTGATATGTACATTTGTTAAAAGTATATGTGAGAATAGATGCATTATTATATATGTGAATACTTGTATGTTTGTATATACTATAGTATGCATTTTATTATATGTAATAGTTATTAGTATTACATGTATGTAATATTCTGAATATATTATATGTATAGAGTTGAACGTGTGTAATGATGTAAGTGTAAAATTTGAAGGTGTATGGAAATGTTTGGAGGTGTTTGGAGGCGTCTGGAGGTATTTAGAGGTATTTGGAAGTGTTTGGAGGTATTTTGAGGTGTTTGAAAGTGCTTGGAAGTATTTGGGAGTTTGGAAACATTATGAAGTATAGTGTGATCAAAAGTGTTGTGTTAGTATATAAGTTATAATACTTATCTAAGATAATAGTATTAGGTTATGCAATTATTGCTATAATTGTATGGATACTGTGGTATAACGTAATGGTTATATGAGTATATTAAATATATAATATATAGGTTTTAAGACTAATATGTTATCTATATGATTAATAATAATATGATATATGATTGAAGAATTATAATATGTCTGTAAACAAAACGGGTGTATGTATATAAATAATACATAGTAATAGTAAGCATGGTATATGGTATGAGTGTATGATAGTGTGTTGTATATCTAATAATTATTTTATTGTAGAGTATTATAAGATTTTGGTAGTAGGATGTTTGGTTGTTTGAGGTGACTATGTATTTACTTTGATTGATAAGTAGTGCACTACGTGTAAATAATTAGTAATGTAATGTATTATTATATATATCCTCATGTGTTAATAATTTTATGTAATGTTATGATAAATTATAACTATTCGATATGATTTCTATAGTTGATGTATGTTGTTTGATGTTATTGGTTGCTATTGGATGTTATTGATTGACATTGGTTGATTAATGGTTGATACCTGTATGAGATTGTCATCATTGTATGCATGGCTATTATTGGTTGTCCTTGGTTGTTATGGTTGATGCGTGTATGATTGATGCATTTTGGCTAATGTATTCTGGATAATGTATTATGATCATCGTCTTCTACTTAATGAATCATGGTTGATGCATTATGATTATGTATTTTAATTGATGTATTTTGATTACTGTATTCTAATTGATGTGTGTTTGTTGATGTATTATGATCATTGTCTTATGCTTGATGAATCATGGTTGATGTATTTTGGTTGTGTATTCTAATTGATGTATTGTGATTAATGTATTCCACTTGATGTATGATAGTTGATGTGTTTTGATTGATGTTTGTATTGTTAGTTGATGCATATATGGTTTTCCTCGATTGATATTACATGATCGATGTATGATTGATATAGATTGAGATATTATGAAGTGATGATCGATGTCTGTATGGATAACGTATGCACGAGGGTTGTTGTATGATTGATATTAGTTGATGAATAATGAATTTTTGAATGATCTCTAAAGAATAATTATGCTTTGTGTTGAGATGAAAAGTAATATGTTATTATGGCCCTTTTGGTTCTTAGTTAGATTAGAACTGTCGCCTATAAGTTCACTTGTCTTGTTACATCAAAATGCAAAAGTATTTAGGCGATGTTTGAAAATCTTTATCCTTGTGATCTTCATCAGAAAAGTATCTTGTGTCATTATTGAAAGGTATCCTGGTAATAACTTGGTGGTATTTCGTATATCTATATTGAAAAGTAGGTACTAACCATGTAACTGATTAAGTATGATATAGGTAGCTTTATTGAAGATGAACATCATGTATCCTTATATATTCAATACTAATTGTGTATAATGTGGTACTAGTATCTTTGTTTGGGAACTATCCAGGGATATTGTTGACAGAAAATATATCCTTGTGATCTTTGTTGAAAGTATCTTACTAGGATATCCTTGTAGTATATCAAATACCTTTGTTGAAATGCATCTTTGTAAGATATCATAGGGATAGTTCATGCATCATGTTGGAAAAATATCTTGGTGACACTTCATGCATCCTTGTAGAAAAATTATTTGAGTGTAAATCATGCAAAAGCATCTTGGTAATGCATATCATGTGATTGACTAATCTGAACACATTTCATGTATCTTAGATGCATTTCATATGATTGAAATTAATTAGAATAAGATTAAGTTAGATGCATTTCAAGTATTTTGTTAAAGAAGTATCTATATCTTGAGTACCTTGCATATACTGAAGTATTTCATGTAATTAATTATATTTTTTTTATTGAAAGAGGTATTTTAAGATTCTTGTTGAACAATATTAGTATGTTTACTGCTAACCATGTGTATGTTGGGAATGTGAAAAAACATCATTGTTAAAGAAGCATCTCTATTTTAAGCATCTATGCTGAAGAGTATGGTTTAGTTGTTGGGACTAAGCTCCTGGATTCCCTCAGAGAGCAGTCTAGTATCCATTTTTAGAGATGTAGTTTGGTAGATTGTTGCCCCTTTGCTTATGTCATACCACTCTACTAGTCCAGGTTCTTGCACATGAAGCCAAGAAATGGGACGGTGACCCCATAGGTAGTGGGGATGAACATGAAAGTAGTAGTGGGAAGCATTGTGGTTCTCAGAAGAGGTAGTTCTGAGAATTGCTAAAGTGATTTAGCTCTTTTTGTGGGAGGAATATTGTCCCGTTGAAGCTATTTGCCCAAATTTGAGATAAGTATTCTCTCATGTGCTATTCATGTTGTTGTATTATGTATAGGTGCCATGGTAACTGATTTATGCTATGTTTATTTTCATGGTTTAGTTGTTAAAGAATACTCTTATATCATTTATCATATATTTTTATACTTGATGTTAATCATATGGTCAATTTAAATATGATTTTTCAGATGAATGTATCTTTGTTTATATTTGAAGATCGTGTAATGGGGATCAAAGATTGACCCTTGCTATTAATCTTGGTTATTGCACAAGAAGCCATGAAATGGGATGGTGGTATCTTGAGGAATGAGTTAGGTGAAGGGAGTCACATCCCATAGGCAGTGGAGACAGACATGAAAGTAGTAATGGGAAGCTTTGTGGTTTCTTGGAAGAGGAGTTCTGAGAAAGTATGCTTGAAAACCGAAGGTAGTGATCCTTTTGAAAGTTGTAAAAGCATGTATGTATTATGCATCGAGGGCGATGCATGGTTTAAGGGGGAGGGGATGTAATACCCCATGTGTTAAGCCCCAGACATATGTAATTTGTAATTGTTTATTATTGTGGCATAGGGTGTCAGAAAAGGGGTCTTTAAGGACCTAGAGACGTTATTATTATTTTGTAAATAGTTAATTAATGAAAACAACTTGCACATCATGACCAATAAAATAGTATGGGAGGCCTAGATCCACAATGTGAGGGGGGATGGGGACATTCCTAACACTTTAGAACTTGTTTGGTTGATCTTGGTCCATATCTATGTCTTGGTGATTTTATTAGTTGGTTATCACCCAAAAATTGTACAAAAGACCCAATTTTTGTTTTGTTTTAGCATATGTTGGTATTATGGAGCCTAATTCATGATTTAGTGGGCCTCCTTAGTGTTTAGGTGGGTTCCACTTGGTTTTGTAACTCCCTTTTTCACAAGTGTTCCATCACTAAGTATTTTTATCCTTAACACCTCAAATTTTTTGTAAATAAGTATGTAACTTCTTGTGTAAATCCTTGTGTAACCTTCGTTTTCTATTTTGGGAAGATGCCTTGGCTTGTGTGACACCTCACCTCACTAATTTTGATTCCTCTTCATGGACGATGTGTCCACACATGAATTTGAGTGGGGCAGAGTGGCTTGGAGTCACTCTCCTTGAAATTTGAATTGCTTGGGTTGGATTAGAGTTAACCTCTTGTGGTTAAATTACCCCCCCTTGGATTGACTCAAGTTGGATTACCTTGGTTTGGTTTGACCCCATCGAGTTAGAAATACCTTCTTTGGTCTATAAATCCATGTTTGATATCCTTTATTTGTGGTTGTTTTACATGGTTCTTTTGGATGGTTGTTGATTATGGTTGTTCATACCTTTGATGATGAGAGCTTAGGAAACCATGAATGCTCTGCTATGTGAATGAACTTTGTGCTTGAAGCACTGTGATATTGTATGGTGTTTGTTGTAATCTCAAAAAACTATGGTGTAGTTCCTTTGTCTCCACTACTTGGCTTTGTCTTGAACTTGTACATAAATCTTAATGGTGAATGGCGATATCTTGATGGCCTAGGGGGTCTAGATTACCATTACATTTGGTAGTGGGGTGGAGGAGGAAGTATGTGGTGAGGAATAGAGTTTTGGCTTCTCAAACTGATACCTTCACTATTCTTGAGTGCACCTCTATTGTGTATCTATGGCCTCAACTTGGGGGTGTCCTGTCAAAGTGAGATTTGGCTTGGCAATGCCAAAAGCTGGGTGGAGCGTGGTCCGGATGATGCCAGTTGCACATTGATAAGATAAATGATTTATCTAATGTTTATTTAATTTACTTAGATATGATTTGATTTATTTATGGATGCACATGAAATGTTTGATGAAACATATGAGTTATTTGTGGAAGAAATTTCTCATAGAATTCAATCTATTTATGCAAGTAAATTTTATGAAGGAATTCGAAACTAGTTTTTCGGATTTTGTGCACAATTTGTTGTACCTTCGCTACAAAAATGATATTTATTCCCCTATTCATTATATAATTTGTATTTTGATGGTACAATAACCTCGGAATGGTTTAAGACACTTCTCTTTGATGCTTCTACCTTTTATTTAAAAACTAGTTTTTTCGATCGGATTGTTTGGCATAGTTTGGAGACTTAGAACATGAAGTGTTTGTAAAAATGAATGAGTATTCCTTTTATGATTATGTAGGATAAATAATATTGAAATTTGTGTAAGAATACGAGGATAAATCTTCTTGGTAGTGTTGGGGAAATGTATACTAGAATTCTAGATCAATTTCTAATTTCTAGCTCCTTTAATGGAATTGTTTTGAGTAGATTTGTGACTTTGCATATGAAGTGTTTGGCAAATGTTAGAATGAGATATACCTCTGTTATGATGGATAAAACATGTTATTTATATTTGGAGTTGCATTTGAATGATTCTATGAGCTGTGGATATAATTATTCTAGTGATTCCTAGAATTTCTAATCAATTCGGATGAGTAGAATTAACTTGTTTTATGAGTTTTTTAATGGACTCTTTATGGGTTGAAAACTACAACCATATGACTATAAGTGACCTCTGATATGCTTTCCATGAGCTACAATAGTCACATATTTCTCTTTATTTGGCATTTGGAAAGTTAAATTGGAAACTAGGTACATTGCGGTGAAATTGGTAAATAGTTTTTGGATTCGAATCTCTGTTTTTGGTAAAAGATGAATGTACAGCCATATGCTCTGTTATTGGTGCTTTAATTGTGATGTAGAACACTATTTTCCATATCTATACCTTCACCTTTGTGTGCCTCAAAACTCGGTACGAAAGTTGTTTTGATTGAATTCCTGGCAATGTTTATTAACTAGTTGTATTGATGGAACTTGGAATATTCTTTGTTTATGTACTCTGATCAGAGATGCAAAAGAACTTCATTTTTCTATACGTTCATTCTTAAATATGTGTGTAATGGCTATAGGTTCACATTTTGGTTCATTGGCATGGTTGCATGTCGAATTTGTGCAACACTATATGTTAGTATTGAATGACTAGTTTACTAGTTATCGCGGAATCATTTTCATAATTACTATGTTTAATTAATTGGAAAATGGTAAATAGGCATGATTTACATGTTATCAGGTGTTTATTAGCCATCGGACTTGATAAACAATGGTTAAGTGATAAACAAATGAAATTATATTAAGTACCGTCAATTGTGCGCTAAGCGTCGTTAAGTATCGTAATCGAAGCACTAATTACTAGTTGATCATGATTACGAGTAAATGGCCTTTGGAGGTGGAATTTTTGTTTGAATTGGCTTGGAATGGAGATGTGATGTTTATAGAAGGTGTTAGTAATCCTTCCCATCCCTTGTATAAGATGTTGGAATAGTTATTGAATTATTATTTTTTAATTTATTGGTAAATAAAGGGACTTTGTCGTGATTAAAGCTTGAAAAATGAAATTTTATATTTGTTTGACTAATAAGTTGTGCTAAAATTATCTAATTAACCTTAGAGAGCTAATGATATATCCCTCGGACCCCTTGATAGCCCCGGGGAACATTACAACATTGAACTTTAAGAGTGATACATGTGTGGCCTGAGTAGGTATAATGGAAACTTGGATCAATTGTTGCAAAGAAGACCCAAAATCAAATCCTATCAAGGATGCTCCCACCTTACATGGTGGTAGTTCCCAAGAGTGGCTTGCACTTTTGATTCTCCCCTAAAACAAGTTGTAAGCGTTAGGTCGTGTTATTATATATATACCTACAAGCAATGTAGATTACAATTAATACTAAAGTGTGTTAACTTGATGAAAACACCATCTCATTTGTATTAAGTATCATGGAGGAGAGCACAAAGTTTACCCTTTGATTTTTGGTCCAATAATTGTTTTCACACACACAAGTTATTAAAAATATCAAGACACAACATGTATAACAATGTAAAATAGATTACGCCTATAAAAAGGAAATAATAAACTTGGAAAAAAGTTTCAAATGTAACATAATTTTAACATGACCTTTGTCCATTAATCGACACTACCTTAATTCACAAGCTATATAATAAATACTACGTCTTTCAGTTCATGTGGTTGATTTTTATGTTGTTATCACTTGCCATGACGGTGCTTTAATTTTTTTGATTATTGGATGTCTGTATTGATGGCACATAAAGATATACTAATTTTAAATTGAATTTTATAGTAAAAAAAACATTTTAATTGATATTTTTGGAGGTTTAATGTTTTGAGATGAATGATAAGAAAATATGATGTTACAATTTTTTTTAATAAAATGTTTAGGTATCATGGATTTTGTTTGATGAAGAAGGATGGACATCAAATTTCAACATCACGTAAAGAATCATCC
This sequence comes from Pseudotsuga menziesii, assembly GCA_001517045.1. NCBI lineage: Eukaryota > Viridiplantae > Streptophyta > Pinopsida > Pinales > Pinaceae > Pseudotsuga > Pseudotsuga menziesii. Next base: position 814,455 of record LPNX010759535.1, on the reverse strand, counting down.
TTACCTTGCAAGCCTCCACATCCCCTCTTTGATTTTTGGAACATTGACATCCCATCCATTGTTGTCATGCCATGACATCTTCTTCAATTTTGAGATTAATAAGGTCAATAGAAATCCAATCTTATCATTCTAAAGCTAGTTTGAAGGGCCATAGGGCTAAATGTGGTAGTGCCATCTAACACTCTTTTGCAACTTGATCAATTATATCTATAAGCTAGTTACCACTTTGTTAAGTCTCTCAGCGACAACTTGATCAATTTTATGTATTGTCACTTTGTTAAGAGTTATGGGAACAAGTCAAAAGAGTCAAGAAATGAGAGGATGACAAGTCCATGTCAAACCAAAGGATTTTGGAGAGCTTCTTCAATTTTGCATATAAAAAAGCAAGAACATAGAAAAAGCCACTAGTGATAATTCTTCCTTGAAATGGGATTTCAACTCAGTACCTTTTGAAAAGAGTTGCTCTTTAGAGAGCACAATACAATGCAAGCTGTGAGTTATGTTCGAGGGAAAGTTATTATCTATCATAACAGATGTCAATAGTTCAAATCTACTTCCAACGTGTAATTTGTTATGTAACAAACATCAATAATTCAAATCTACTTCCAACCCAATTGGTAATTCTAACCAATACAATAATTCAAATTTATAATAATAATAATAATAATAATAATTTATTTTCAAGGTCACTGCTAAGTGAGACACCAATTTGATGTATGAGACCCCTTTGTTTGTGGGACAAGGGACCCCCTCTTCGCAATGATTTAACTGCTGAAGTCTACAAAGATAAGGTTTACATATACTATCCTCTCTAGATTTGAACCTCTTAGAAAACACATGCTCTTAACCATGGTTCACTCATAATGTAATTCTAACTCGTAATTCTAATTTAATGATATATAAGAATAAACACTATATTAACCACCACATTTTAAAGAATTTTCTTAAAGACATTAGCTTTAAATGCTCCTATCATTCATAGACAAAAATGTACATTAGCTTTAGATGCTCCTATCATTCTTACACAAACCATATGTTATCCATATAACTTTCAAACTCCAAAAGTTTCTACTGAACATATCCATTGAAAACACACATGGCCAACTAACAGGTATCCAGAGTTTTGCCATTTTTATGTGGAGGTACCATGGGAGCACACATGGCTCTAATTACTACCAACATTCAACCAGCAAGGTTAAATTTAACTCCATGTTCCTACATTTCAACAGTTTTTCACCTTATCACCGTCTAAGAGCTCGGGTGGAATGGTGGTTTCAGGGTTTCATCGTCATCCTCTATGCTGAGAAGACTACTCTGCACGAGAGCAAGGCATTTTCGTCGGGAAGGCTACAGTCTGCTACCCATATCCGTTCTCCATCCGCATAACTTCAAGCTTCCGGAGCCATTCTTAGCGAAAGTTAGGGGCAGTTTTCGCGAAATCCGCACCTGGAAAGCTTTGGCCATGGCGGAGAGGGTTCCAGAGCATAGCGGAGCACAGAAAGAATACACCAACAGACTTGCCAGGGAACACAGCCCTTATCTTCTTCAGCATGCCCATAATCCGGTTGGCATTTAAACATTCATTCTCGTCTTTAAATTTTTCAGTCTTCACTTTTTTGAGCAAAGCACTAAACTACAAGGGCCATTTAATAATAACAATTTTAATTGAAAGAAATTGAAAATTTACAGGCTAAATACTAGGCCTTAGCTTTACCTGTAAGCCAACAAACTAAAAAATGAGCGTCTCTAAAGATTTCTGTTATATTTCCCATCTTTGGTCTCTCTTTGATTTCTACCTAAACCATGGAACGACTTACATGGCACTAGAAAACCAAAATTGTGTTGGGTAGACTGCTAATTTTGATTGTGAGCTAGCAAAGCTCAGGGCCCAAACCTAAACATAATTTCGTGTTTATTTTAGGCACCCACGTTCTTACCATGGCTCCGGAGGTTTGCATCGGTGAATCTTCGATCATCGCTGTTCACTTGCACACAACTTCGCTACTCTCTTGTCACCATAACTTAGACTAAATTCGTCGTTGGAAGCATCTTGATTAGTCAAATCTTAATGCAGGATTTTGAGGACCTTCTGAAACACGGGAAGAAGGATAACACAAATCAAGGGTAGGCAGGGATCAGGACTTGTCGTTATTTGAAGTGGCGAATAATCATATATTTGATACTCTAATCATGGTGCTCTTCGCGAGGTAGTCTGTCTTTTCGTCCAAATTTTAGGGTGCATGATTACAACTTGCATGCTCAAAATCTTAATTAAGGAAGATAGGATAGAGACTGTCCCATTGAGCACATTGGAGTTGGCTTTGAATTAATTGTTCCTGATTTCCATTATGACGATCGAATTGCCGATTTGTTGGAGTCGCTTAATACCCATATAGTTGGTCAATCAGATTTCTTAAAGAACTGTGCAGGCCGTGGTTTAGTTATCCAAGGCTATGCTTAAGCCACATTTGTAAGAAATACATTTATTTCCTTGCAGTTCACAAGTTAGCCTTTCAACCCTGCTCTCCCCATTACCTCATGCCAATAGATGAAGTTTGTCGTTATCTACTTTAAGGCGTTTTGCTTCTGCATCACTTAAGCTGATATAAGATACGGATTCATGCTCAGTCTCAAAAAGGAAAATGAAATGATGTGTGTTCTCGTTTCCATGGCACGAATGTTGCGGCTTCAAATCTGGAATGCTTGCGCTGGTACACATATCAATGTAATTTGAACTTTCAGTTGATCTTGAAAACTTTGCTCTCTTATATCATCTTGTTAAGCTTCTGATAATTACTAATAAGTTATAACTTTGAGGAGTCAGATCTTGAACGGTAGTTGATGAGTTATTTCCAGTGTTCCACCAAGTTTCCGGGACGCGGGAGCGGGGGAACACACATTGGGGACGTGTAGAGACACCCCACAATTTTGGTACATTTTGGGAGACGGGGGCAGGGGGTCGTCGGGGTCCCTCACATAGGGGGTTGGTCTCTAAAATTATAAAAAAATAGAAAAATAATAAAAATATGAACCCCAACATATAAAGTTTAAACCTAATCAATTCCTCATCCCGTCACCATTTAGTATGACCATTTAGTGTAAAAGCCTGACATTTAAGATGAACCATTTTTTTAAGTAAAAAAATTAAAAAATCGAGGGGGGTGGGGGTGTGTGGGAGCCCCCCATTTTTAGGGGGGGGCATGTGGGAGCCCCCCAATCCGGGAAACTCCTAGACCTGCGTTTCTCCAAGTTTCGCAGAAACGTTTCCCATGGAGCCTCCAAACCCCCGAGGCGTGGGAAGCGCAGGGGGCGAGCCCCCGACCCTGGGATTATGAGAAAGGTAGGGGATGAACGAGTTAAACGGTACATTGACAATTGTGCTAATATCCTATTTAGGATTACACCTTATTGCAAATTCTCCAATTATGAAAATTCTACCAAGCCCCGAGAGGGATCAAATCCCTTGAGGATTAAATCTGGATGTACCAAGCCTTGAGAGGGATCAAATCCCTTGAGTTGCAAACTTTTCCTTAATTTTTGCATTTATGTTTGCACTTCAAGAGATATGATCCTTCTCGGTGCTTGGTAGATTTGAAGCTAAGATGGATCTATATTGGTTTATTATGTAAATCTCTAGTATGTGCTCAAAACCCACATATGTAAATCATGGTTTAATAATGGTTCAACTACCATATCCCATAGCAAGAAGTATCCAAGTTTCATTAATTTTTGTAGTTTTAATTAATTGACAGTTTAGGTTAGGATCGACACTGTAAATTTTTTATTTGCTTAATGTTTTATTATTTTATAAATTTATTAAAGTGCCATGTGTCAACTTCATATTTAGTTTTAGGTTAGGGCCGACATTGTAAATTTTTTATTTAATATATTAAAATGCCACGTGTCAACTCCACGTTGAGCATGAAGTAGCACTTCTCCTTCATGCTATGTTGTAGAATGCGCCTCTCGACACAATAAGTAGACTTTTTAATTTAGGAGATACATTGTTTGCTAGTGATGGTATGAAAATATATAATGGGTGCCAAAGTAATAGGAGGATCCAAGATTTGCGAGTGACATGAACTAGCAAAGATTAGGTAACAATCCCAAAGAATAAGTGACAATCCCAAGCTCGAATTAAAAAATGCTTGATTTCAAGCCAGGTTACTTGGGAGCAGGAGCAAAATACGAAAATTTCAAAAGATTTCGGTTTTGGAGCGTTTTTTATATAATATATATTTTTATATATTTTGATACAAATGCCAATATAACCATTTGCATCCATCAGAGTTTAAACCTTTATACACAAATATGCAAAGTTTCTCATGTATATAGTAAGTAAGAGTGCATACAACCAAAAATAGCACTGAGTGCAATCTATATCTGAACCAAAGTACATCAATGAATAGGCTATTAATGACAGATTATTCAAAAACTAGTTTTGAGGCCACCAACATCAATTTGAACAATCAACACCGCAAACTTCAAGGTACATAGAGGGGTTGATGTGTTTGATTAAATGGCAATCCCATACCCTCATACATGGTATAATCTAGTGGAAATATCGCAATCCTGAAATCCTAAAAATCGTTAAGCCTGTTGAATTTTGAATGGGATAAAAAATTCTACTTTTTGCATTTGTCCGATGAGGTTGGAACCACTCTCAAACATCTTGAAACAATTAATGTTAAGGTTAAAAATTTAAGTAAAAGAATAGAAAATGAAAGCTAATGAGAATGTCAACTTTTACTTTAAGAATTTAATATTACCATTTAATGCTATTGATTATTACTAAGGTTAGGTTTTTTGCTATTAGAGTAGGTTTTTCCTCCTTTATATAGCATTAGTATGGACCTAGGGTTAGTTCCCCCCATCCATCTTTTAACTTTTTGATTTTTTTAAAGAAAGTTTGAAAAAAAGGAGGGAGTGTTTTTTCTGCAAGGAAGCGAACTTCAGGTGTGGGGGCGGAGCGAGGGGGGGGTGCTCCCACGCAACATAGAATTTTCAAGTAACACCAAATGTAGAAAAACGTATATTTGTTCCAAGGAAATGAGGGATTCAATAAAAATGATATAGGATTGCACAAGTAGCTTTCATGGCATGTCTAAGGTGGTGGTAGACATTTTGTGGGATTAAATAAGGACAATAATAGAGATAAATGAATTAGTAAAATTTCAAAGGTAGCTACTAGGGTATATTACCACTATGTAGTAAATAACTCTTATGTTATAATAGTCATTAGACAACTATCATTAATGTAGTAATAATGGTAAGTCATGCCTCATCCAAAGGACATGACTTATTACTCTCTCTACATGTCTTTATATACGTGTCCATTGTACTCTAACTCGAGCAATCATTATGGAATATATGATTAATAAATAACATGACTTATTACTCTCTCTACGTGTATTTATATACATATCCATTGTACTCTAACTCGAGCATTCATTATGGAATATATGATTAATAAATAATATATCATTGAGAAGATATATGGATTCGTCCCTATTATGATAGATGTTGAACTGAAGGAACCTATTGTGTTGGCTTCAATTGGTATCAAAGCTTCGTTTTTTGATTCGCCCTGTGGCCACACTCATTTATTTTCAAGTTTCTTTGATCCTTGGTCCTTGACCACATTTAGTTTTTGGTCATTAAAAATTCAATGTTCTGATTTATAATTAATGTGAAGAAGCATTCATGTGTCACAATGAAACTGAAAGGAGAAGAATATCGAGGAACCAAAATTTATGGCTCCATTACTTGCTACTGTGTAATCAACAAACCATCCTTGTGTTATCCCAAAAAGAAAATTTGCATGCATTGATTACGATGGATTGTTGTTGGAAAAGTCATGTGGATCTCGCACTATGGGCATGAATTAACTATCGGGAGCCAACAATTCCTTCCCACTTGGCGACTACATTTTGAGCCGAAATTATCCTTTTTGGCAGGTTTGTCACTCGATCGAACCACAAGACTCCTCGTAACAAAGAACCTAAAAATATCAAGCCGACTGAAGAAGAGGGGAGGCAACCATTGCCAAGAAGTAGAAGACTACTGTTCAAAACCCCGTGTTGCCTCAGTCCTTGTTGTCGTAGTTGTTGCTCACCTAGGGAAGCATCCTTAATAAACTTGTCAAGAGGAAAATTCTATAGCTGGAGCAACATTTAGAGGAATTCAAGTTACTTATTAACAACAAGGAACAATGGACAATGGATCGTTGCCTAAACAAAACTGCTGCCTAAATCTCTTGAACAACTGGATGGATAGAATTACAGTGGTGGGAAATCACTCATACAATTGCTAATAAGGAATCATTGCAATGCAGCGTTGAGCATCCACCTCTTTCGCGACCTCCATTTCATGGTTCTATAGATCTTGTCATAATAGAAGTAAGATACATATGCTGTTGAATACATACACCATTATTGATGAGTGTAGTAGAAAAGAATTTTCAGTAAATTCAAAGAGAATTTGGGCATATAGAGATGTGCATGTTGCCACCATACTTTATTTTGGAGATAACCACAATGATTGTTCCTTGAGCTCTAAGCCATTTTGAGAGATAAACTTGGTTTAATCATCGATCAATCCGTTTGATATCTCTGCCACAAATTGAGAGTTGTTGTTAGACTTGTTACCTTTCGTGTGCCTTGGGATAGTTGCATGCCTTGTCATTGTTGCCCTTGAAAGGTTGGCTATTAGTCAAAGGTAACAATAAAGAGTTCTCGACTAGTCAACACACATCAATTCCAGGATTTGTAGATTAAAGGTTAAAGTTCAAATAAAACACATTTTAAATTCATGTTTGTCAAAGGCTTCGTTGACAATTAACCTATTTGCAAGTGTTCTCATTATTAAATATAAAACCTAAGATAACTCATAGCACACCTTCCAAAGCATCAATTTCATTGATATCATTGGTATTTCAATTCCATTGGAGAAGGGTGATTTATATTGGTATAAATACGACTATAACAAATACGTTACCACACTGGTATTTATTCATAGTTGAATATTTTCAGATATTAAAGCATCTTTTTGAGGTTGAATAAGAGATCGATTCGCTTGATTAAGGAATTAGTAACTACTTGGATATATATGTGAATATTCAAAGTTATAAAAGGGTTTATAAAAATAATACTCAAGTGATTATTCAAGGGTGTGTATATATATATATTATTAGTGAAAAGTGAAGAGGTAAAGGAGTCATAAAGTGAAAAAAGAGAAATATCAAGGTGCTCTTTGACGAAAATAAAATGGATTTTAGTGGTGAAAAAAAGGAGATTTTGCAACACCTTACCTCGTTACATTTCAGTATTATTTAAAATAGAAAGGAACATTTGAAGGTAGAGATGTTACTATTTCTATTGCTCCTGATGAATATAAAAATTATATCATTACAGAATTCGCCAATCAGTTATTAATTCTCTAGTCAAATATAATCAAAACATTGGACCTTTGGGATAAGAAACAATATGAAATAAATGATTTACAACTGAGAATTGGTGATAATACTTCCATATTGCAATTTAAGGTTGCATCCTTGTGGACAAACAATGGTGACATAATTATAGTTTCACCTTGGATGGAAACATTGGAAACTTACATTTTAAATGTGAAGAAGGTCTTAATATTCTCTTATAAGAAGAAGAAGACAACCTTGCAAGATGTTACAATGAAGTCGGTAGCACCCTTACCAGAAGACCTTAAAGATATATCAAAGGTGATCCTTCAAATGTTCAAAAGTAAATACAAAAGATGGGGAACAAATTTGACAAGGTTGTACTTGTCACTGATAAGATGAACAAATGTCTCGCTTAAAAAATCATAGTCAAAAACTTCTTGTGCAAATAAAAAAGTCTATAAGATGCAGTGTGTTATAGTTTGAATTAGCATGTGTGATTAAATCCCCAATGAACAAGCTAACCCAACTATCACCTAGAGGTGTTACCTACTGTTAGCTTCATAACCACCTCTCCGCACTTCAGGTTGGCTCTTCTCCAAGTCAAGGGGGGCTTCCCTAGGATAGGATTGCTAGGCTATGGCAATGGAGGCACAAGGCAATTTGAAGAGTTAGCCTTGGCAAAAACTTAAAGTCTTCTTTGTAGTATCGCTGATGGGAGGGTTATGAAGACTATTGCCAATCCCAAGGCATATGGATCCTTGGGATGACCCTCTTGGGCCTTGTTTGTATGTGTTTGGCTGGAAGCCCTTCAAAGCATGACAAATTCCTACCCCAAACTCATGAAGATCCTTGCAAAATTCACTAAGGGTTTCCTTAGCACACACTTTCAATCTAGAAACCTAGCTTAAACCCTAGCCTATTCAAGCTTGATTAATATTCCTCCTAAGATCCTTGGATGCCAAATACATAATCAAGTTACAAATCTAAAGCATGACATAAGTATAGAAGATCCTTACACTTAAACCATTGGAGCATGATTGCCCTTATATGGACTAGATTAATATTTTGAAAAATTAACAAGGAAAGATGTAGAAGTGTATTTTGCATGAAAGGGAAATTAGGGTTTTGGTGATCTAATTTCTCAGTGACTTATAAAAGGCTGTCAAATCCTAAAGGGTGGTACTTGTTACCGAGTTTTTTCAGTGTGTAGAGAGTTTATCTTCATAGAGTAGTGCATCAGTGCAATGAGAATCAAGAGGGGCGCATTCTAGTGATTGGAGGCGCAATTCCCAAGGAGAGAGAGGCTCAGATCTATGACAGATTTGATACATCCTTTTGAGATAGAGAAGGTACTTCATTTTGGTTGAGGGGAAGAGATCATCGTACAAAGTTTACTTTAGTGTTTGAGGAGCAGAGTAGCTGGGATGTGTTGCAGCAGCATAGGGGCACACTTCTCCAGCTCTACCACATGTGTGAGTGTTGAGGCTCACATCTTGAGGTTAGGAGGGCCAAGAGAGCAGAGGGGTTGTCATCAGAGATTGAGGAGACCACACAAGAGACCTTAATCAGAGTTGGATCGAGGCAGAGACAGCTAGGGCACACTTCTGAGCAAAAAGGGTGTAGTTGTACAACGAGGGCGTCGCTCAATGATTGAGGTCACAGATCTTCTTTTGTCAGAGCAGTGATCAGAGATGCAGAGGTAAGAGAGACAGTATCTCTTCCAGAGATTGGCAGAGGCAATGTTTAGAGATCAGAGTTAGACCAAATAGCCGGGGCACATTTCCTAAGAACATCAATTGCAGTTGCATGCAGATCTAGGGCTTTGTCCCTCTCTCTCTTTTACATACTCTAGCTCGAGAAAGAAGATAGACCATAGAGGCTGGTTTTCCCCATTGGGGTTTCCTGGGTAAAATCTGAGCCCATTTGATGTGTGATTGCATTTAAGTGTTAAAGTTGTAAAGAGATATATAGTGCTTTTTGTTATAAGTATCTAACATAGTTGTCACCTTCTTTGTCATAGAGAAGGTTGGGATTTCTATTTATGTCTGTGACTTATTGAGATTCAAGGCTGGTTGAGATCTCAAATTTCTAGATCGAGTAGTGACATCTGGAAAATTTACAGAATAGTCCTTGCAATGCCAAGAGATACATGTTACTCCAATATTCAATCATCAAGAAAACTCAAGAGAAGAAACCCTTTATTCTTAAAAAATGCTCCATAAAGATATGACAATTAGGTTCCAAAAGAGAGAGCTTTCAAAATCCAACCATACAAATGAGGGAGGGAGCAAAGCCTTGTACAACTTTAAGCTTCTCGACCACCTACACTAAAATAGTCATTTCCTAGATCTAGCCTAGGGTGGAGTAAATAACCCAAAAAAACCTCCATTATTTTATAACCAATTTCTAATAAACTTCTAACCAAATGCATGAAATTGGTGGTCAAAGGCTACATGTACAAAGTATGAGATATATGAGGGCCCTTTTCACTCTTAACAAACTTTCAAAAGTGGTTAGATTCACTCTTCTCATCTTAGCTAATAACAAAATAATGATGATTCTAACCAACTCATAATAAGCCAAACAAAGTAGTGAGAGTGGATAGGAATCAAGAGAGCCATAGGCGCTCTTCCAAACATAACAATAAAATGTTTATGTCTTAAGCAAAGCCCTCAAGCTAGTCGCATCTAAATAAAATTGCACACATCTCCAAGTCGTAGTCTCCAATTTTCCTGAATGCAGTGTTGCCTCCTCAATTCATGGCATTGGTGGGCCTCCTCACCAAGCCACGGACAAATGTCCAATGAGCCGACCAATATGGATTAACTCTATCCAAAGACTGGTTAATGTACCATAAGCACCGTCTTCATAAGGAGATGGCTTCTATGCCAATATGTCCATGGCTCCATGCTATAAATGCCCAGTTCATGTCCAACTCGGAATGTGGTCCACAGTTTCAAGGATTGACACCATAGTAGAGGGCCCATAGCTCCATGTGACAAATCAATGAATAAACCAAGGAAATGGCTCAATGTTTTTTGGAACTATACAGCGGCCAGCCCCACCAGGGATCGGCTTCATGCATGAAATATAGCTGAAATTTCTCGTTCCATATCAAAATGAAGACATGTTCTGTGTTTAATAATTGAGAGTCAAGACTTCAGTATGTAAGAGAGAGGCCAGACCCACGACAAGATCATACTTAAAAAAACATGGGAGGCAACTGCTCTTTTGATACCTACTGTCTATGATCCATGTAAACAATGCTGAAGGCAACTGCTGGCTGCTATTTCTCACGTGAAGTTACAGGAATGTGGATCAACTCTGCTTGGATTCCCTAGAATGCCCTGATGCTCTGCCTAGATTCTGTTACATGAATGTTCAGTCCTATCTTAAATGCAAGAAACATGCTACAGGGGACACCTTATTTAACCGTTCGGAATAGAAATTCAGCAACCAGCCATAATCAATTGCCTAGAAAAGATTCTCATCATCTTCAGAATTTTGAAGCTCTTGAGATATTGGCTCATGTGGTGTAATATTTTCAACCTTACTTAGGTCCAAGCTTGTTTGATCCACATAATTATGATAGGTTGAGGGGATTCGCTGTTGCTTGTTGGAAAACTCAATGATTAATGATTCGAACTCTACTGATTCTTGAAGTGAAGGTGTCACAGGTACATCATCTGGTGGCACATACTTCAACACAAGAATAGAGATGGCCACAATTGTAAATGCAAGTAGTGTACCAACTCTAATCATGCTCTATAATAGAGAAACATCCATAAAAATGCCCAAAGGGAAGGGACCGATCCAGACACGAAAGTTCTATTAACCAGAACTGAAGTTTTTTCATTGAGTCTGGAGAAAAACGAGGGCAGTAATCCATCTCTAGCCATTGCCATCAGGGTTTTAGGCTCCTTAGTTCTGCTGTTTGACACACAGGTATGCCCAGAAAATAAAACCAACTGTTGTGTCATGCCCATAAATGGAATTTGCTGTCATTAGGAGTAAAACATCTTTAGCAAGCTTAGAACTGTTGGCCTTTATGCACAAAACTAATCCATAACTGATAATAAGGTTGCTAGAAAGTGAAACCATGCCCAGAAGTGCTCAGAACAATACCTAGACCTGGATATGACACTGCTCACTGCTGCTCAAGAGGCTGCAATATGCCCAGATTTGTCGATTACTTCCCCCAGGAGTAGCCCATAATACTCAAGAATCAACTCAAGAATCCTCAAGAAAACCTAGGTGAACACCCATGCAAACAGGGGGGTAACACAATGCAATTAGAAGTTAGAACACATGAATCAAATCTTGAGACAAAATTAACAAAGAAGGATGAAGAAAATTCTAACCTAAAGAAGCTATTATTACACTACTTGCAGTTGACCCTTTTAGATAATCCTATTTAGGACAGTAAAGGAGCTGGGCAACTAAAGAGGCAACCTTAGAGAATCTCGATCCATGGATATGGATCGGTTGTCATGTCGATCAGGATTCTCTTCACTTTAGGCCAAATACTCAAGTTGGCCAAGGGGGAGACCCTTATCTAACCTAAAAGGTAAGACCTCAAGCAAGACACCAGATCAGACTATGGGAATAGAATACGTAAGTTATCTTGTTGATGAAACCCTAAATCATATGAATAGCTAGAGAGAGAGGCTTAGGGGATCGATTAATGATTGAAGATGTTAAAATGTAATCCCAATGATTGTTTCTCAATAGCTAAATGAATTACAACAGAGATCCGAGTTAAAAGTGTTAGGTGAAGAATACCAAAATCAATACCCTGGGGGGATTTGAAGCAATAAATGGAAAGATGCCCAAGAAAATGATTTAGTTAACAATTAAGGATTCCTAACACTTATTTGATTTGCTTGGATGATAGATCAAACAATGAAAAAGACCACAAGCAAAAATCCCAATCACAAACTCAGAAAAACAACCTTCCAGCAAGGGGTGCGAATCAGCTAAATGGATCAGTGCCTACTCCGAAAGGGTAGATGGAGTCCAAAGATGACGTCCTAGGGTTTTTAGGGGTTTTCGGGATGGCAAAAAATCTAGATGCCAGAAAGTTGAAAATCCAAGTTATATGAGCGAGGGAATTTTCCTAGTTACTAAGTTTTGGGGATTTTTTAGTTAATTTTAGATGACAATGGAATGAAAAAGAAAACAAGAGAAATCTTGTTGGACTTACCTGAATTCGTATGGCTGATGTAGGTCCTTGAACTCTCATTCAACAACTCCCAAATAGATCAAAACTTTATCTTCCAAAACAAACAATTATTTCAGCTGGGGCGCCCTGCCAAAGACAAGAAGAAAATTATTAGCCGACTGTAGAATAATTTGTCTAAATGAAATTGATAGAGCTATTGCAATGACAAGAAATGAGAGTGATCACAACAGAATAAATGGCAAATGCAAATAGAACCCAAATGCAACAAACTCCTTGTTTGTGAAATCGCCCAAGTCAAGGGAGTGTCTCCCCTCCAATTCGCACAAGCTAAGGTGCCCTCCCGTCAAGACAAGATAACATATATATGCTTGGAAAATAAATCAAGAACTAGTGGTATGCAGAAGCCCGACAAGATAGAAAACTCATCACCACATCCAAAATTCAAAGAGAAGTGCCAAATATGCTTTCTATTGATATTCTCTGAAGAGCCAAAGTCACTTTTACAATGAGGGGTCCTCTCTCTTAAATAGATCCGAGAGAGACTAAATCCCTAACCAACTTTTTGACGGATGGTTGAGATTAAAAGACACATAAGTGATGATCAACGATGGATATCTAATTTGACACTCACTACATGGATCACTAAACAAGAGGGGGGCAAGTTACCTCATAACATCCAAATATAAGATACAATACATGATATAACATGAAAAGGGGGTCACCTAGGGGCCAAATGCACCTCCTAGGGATATAACATCCCGCAAGGTGTACAATACCCATTACACAATACAACATCTCAAAAAGTCGCCCTCCCTAGGAAGTGCGATTGCGCAAGAGAGGAAAAACATGAAGTGTTAATGCCGGAGATGGTAAAACCAAGTGGAAATGTGCGTGGATACCCTCTGGAGAACAAGAAACATAATCCAAGTCAAATCATTTCCATTCACTAGCCCATCGTTTCATTTGCTAAACCATGGTCACTTTGATCATTTATAATCAAATTGCCTGAAATGCTTTGTAAATACTCAATATGCCCATAACTTCATCTTTTGTTGCTCGGAATAAAAATCTGACCCCGCCAAAATTCCAAAAAATAGCAATATAGTAATACTCATTACTCATACCCCCAAAACGATTTTGGTGGAAGGCCTTCAAATAATTTTTTCTATGTTGCACACGTTTCTGGTACACGGGTACGTGGACACAAGTATCCGGTACGGCTAGAAGCTTTACACAAATTTACAGGAAACGCCAGGTTGGGAGTGGTAATAATATAATATATTAAATTTTAATATATATTAAAAAACATGAATTTATTAAATTATAAGTTTAGTTTTTAACTTTTTTGCTTTTTGCTTATTTGAAAAGTTAACTATAATAGTCAAAGATCAAATAATGTACATTGTCAATTAAAATTATAATTATGCATGACAAATCTATTTCTTTAAAAGTTAAATGATTCAAGTGACAATCTTGGTTTGAAATTGATACTTGATGACGAATGTAAATGAATCTCCATTGTACATCAACTATGAATAAAATATTAAAAATAAAAATGATAAATCTATGATTAAATTGTAACTACGCATTATGATAAATATTAAAATTATTAAATATCTTCTCAAGCTTAAGAGCCAGAGGCGACCACTAACTATGCATAAACTATAATTAAGCATTATGATAAATATTGAAAATATGATAAACTATAACCTCAAATATTAAAAATTAAAATCATAAAATCATAAATCTAGGCATTATACACGAATGCGATCACAAATTTAACACAATAATAAAAAATAATTAAATTACAAATTTATAACAATGAACACTAACGGTGAAGGTCGATACTTGCAGCTGGCTTGAAATTGAGGCAGATGTTGATCGATACCCGACACCTACCACTGACTTGAAGTTGAGGAAGACGCTGACCAAGTTCGTTGGATGGCTCAGAAGCTCAGGCTCAGAAGTTCAAAGAGAGTTGAATGGGATTATGGGAGACTTGGAGAGACTCAACGAAAAACAAATCTCAGAAAAGTTGAAAATGCAAAACCATAAAATTCTTTCAAGATTTCCAGCATAGGAAACACGAAACATTCAGAAAACACAGTCTAAAGTTTATAATGTGATTTTTTAGAGAGGCGAATGTTGTTTATAATTTTAAAGGCTCAATTGCATGTACGCTGACATCTTCTTGCCTCCACGCGTCCTTCAATTTGGCGCCAATACAATTTCATTTTCCCGTGATCTTCATTTTTTTTTCTTGTGATGTGCTTTTTCTGTTGGTGGGATGGGAGTGTGAGGAAGCTCCTTGTTGGTTTGGGAGCTTATTCAAGTTCCATAGCATGGGAACTTATGTCTGGGATCTTGAGGAAGCTCCCAATCAATCGAGGAGCTTCTAGAAGCTCCTCGATGGATCAGGAGCTTCCTCAAGCTCGCAACCACAAGTATCCTAGGAAACTCCTGTTGGGAGCTGCGATATCACCTCTACGAATTATCCGAAAAGCTCTCGAGTATCTGAGGAAGCTCCCACCCATTTTGGAGTGTTTCTAGAAGCTCCTCGATGGATCAGGAGCTTCCTCAAGCTTGCAACCACAAGTATCCTAGGAAACTCCTGTTGGGAGTTGCGATATCACCTCTGCGAATTATCCGAAAAGCTCTCGAGTATCTGAGGAAGCTCCCACCCATTTTGGAGTGTTTCGTACCAGCTCCAAAGTTCCCGAGACTGCAGGTATGTCGGGTATGCCCTTCCTAACGATTAAGAGTCATACCGGTGCAACACAAAATTTCTTCAAAATTTGATAAAATTTGGTTCATTTCATTAAAAATTCACCCAATTACTGCATTGAACCATTTTTTACATTTTTGAAGCATTGAAATGGTTTGATGGCCTTCAAAGGCACTAAAATACAACAATAAAAAATTTGTAGCCATATCTACATGCGGGCCTTTCCTGTTGACCAAGTCAAGGGAGTTGACCAGGTCAAAGCTGATCAAAATAATGATTCAGCCAAAAACTGTGTGTCTCTGCATGCAAGAAGTGTAAGTAATACATTCTTAATCATATTAGTGACATACTAAAGGAATTGGTAGCATGAAACAATGGTGATTGATACACAAATACATAAATAAGACTCGTAATTAAAATAGTTACATGATTAATAATGAAGTCCCTACCATATGCTCACTTACAAACTTAACCACACTGCTAAGATGGGTGAGGTGGATGAAACAAGGCTAAGCTAAGGGTAGTTGATTTGTTGACCTTGACTTTGTGATCTCTCAAAGAAAAGGGAAACAAAAATCCACTCATACATATGCAGGATAGATAACACTAGGGGATGGGTGTGTCTCACATATGGATAAAGTGCTTAGAAGATTTCCATTAGATTCTAACAAGTATGCTTTAACTCACTTCCAAGCTTGAATCAGGCTCCATGAGGATCTTTTCTAGAACAATTATGCTAAGTGCACAATTGACTGTAGCTTTAAATTTAGGCTCTAGGGGACTCTGAGAATTAGCAGTCCCTTACTCCATCTCACATCCACGCCCTTTTGGGCTCCATGAGGAATGATCATTACATTTTAATTTCATATAGTGGCCAGCAGTCATTTTGATTTTGCATTTGTTCCACACTTTTGTTTGGCTCATTTCATTTCATTTCACAACAGCCTTTTGGCATGCATTTCAATATATATATATAACATGAGCCGCAGTGATGCAAGAAAAATTTGCTTTGAAGATTAGTGGGAAAACTTCAGGGACATATGCCATCCTATACTGCACTCAAACATCCTGGGTACAAGACGAATGAGATCCCAGGTTTGATAGCATAGCCATACACAACTTCAGAGCTAAGACACAAACAACATGGATTCTATCCAACATAGAGGTCTAAGTGGGGGAAAGTCTTTGATCTCACAAGTCCAGGTCAAAGTCAAAAGGTGCTTCAAGGTCAATATATTATCAACCTATGTTGGATGCTATAGCTTCATGTGGCCAAGGCTGCAAGGGCCCTGGCTATGAGGATATTAGGGGGCCACTTTTGAAAAATGAAGTGGAAAGGGTACACGAATACCTCATAGAGTTCAAAAACTCATGGACTAAAATAGGGTGCACAATCATGTCTGATGGATGGACGGATGCAAGAGTTCGCACCATTGCTTGCCCAAAAGGTACTATGTTCCTTAGATCAGTGGATGCATCTGATCAAGTGAAGGATGCACATACACTATTTCGTCTTTTGGATGACGTAGTTGAGGAGGTGAGGGTGCAAAATATAGTGCAGGTTATCATAGACAATGCCTCCAACTATGTTGCAGCTGTTAAATTGTTAGAGGACAAACATCCCACCATTGGGTGGACTCCATGTGCAACCCATTGTTTGGAGCTCATGCCTGAGGATATTGAGAAAATTGAGTGGGTGAAAAAGTGTGTGGAACAAGCAAAATCTATCACAAGATACATTTATAACCATTCATGGGTTTTGACCGTTATGAGAAAATGCACTGGTGGAAAAGAGCTTGTCAGGCCAGCTATCACAAGATTTGCAACAAATTTGCTTACATTGCAGTCCTTGATTGGGCAAAAGGACAACTTGAGGAAGATGTTCTCTTGTGATGAGTGTAATGCATCTCAATGGAGCAAGAAGGCTGATGGAAAAGACATTGTTGATAAAGTCTATGAGAAAGAATTTTGGAAAAAGGCAGAGGAGATCGTACTTTTTAGCCAGCCTCTTGTGAAAGTCTTGAGAATGGTGGATGGTGATAAAGCAACGATGGGGTTTTTTTTATGAGGCCATGAATCAAGCCAAGGAGACAATAAAGGAAGCATATGAGGGAAAAAGACAAAAATATCTTCCTATGTGGACAATAATTGATTAATGATGGAACAAACAACTCCATCGGCCTTTACATGATGCAAGCTATTGCTTGAATCCAAGGTAACTAATTTCAAAGTTTTTAAGTTATATTACTAAATTTTAATTGCAAAAGTTCATCATTTTTTGAAATTAATCATCTTTTTCGTCTTGAATCTTCTGAAGGTACCATTACACAAGATTTTGAAGCAGATGGGGAGGAAAAAGAAGGATTATATAAATATGCATTGAGCGCATGGTCTCTGCTCCCAATAAACAAGATGAGATACACAACAAGCTCTTGCATTTCAATGAGAGTCTTGGTATCTTTGGCCTGGCTACAATTGTACGATCTAGATCAAAAGATCTTCCAGGTAATTAATTACAAAGTCTTTAAATTTTAATCCATTGGAGTTTTTTTTGAGTTTGTGCTTAAATTCATTTGCTAATTTTTATTTGTCCTTACATGTAGCGTATTGGTGGCAACAATTTGGTAGCCAGTGCATTGATTTGCAAAAGTTTGCAGTTCAAATATTGAGCCAAACATGTAGTGCTTTTGGTTGTGAACGCAATTGGAGTGTTTTTGAGCGTATACACACTAAGAAGCGCAACCGTTTAGAGCAAAAACGATTGAATGATATGGTATTTGTTCAGTACAACCTTAGGTTGAAGCGCAATCAATTGTACAACAAAACCCCTGAATCGTGTTCTATACTCTTAGATGATGGTGATGCATCATCAAATTGGGGTGTGGAGACTCAGCTAGCAGCATTTGACAATGAAGACCTCTGATGGATGGATTTGGACCCACTTCCACAACAACAGGATGTGGGAGTTGATGTTGGACATGTGCCTTATGGACCAGGGGAGTCAGGTTAGGTGGCCCAAGCTCAGGCACCCCATATTAAGGATCAGGATGTAGATGATGGCTCAGAGTCTGAGTTTGAGGCCTCTGATGAGTCTGATTCTGAGGATTCAGATGATTCAGATGATTAGATTGTTTAGTCTTTGACTCTTGTCTTTTCTATAGGCCATTTAGAGCCTTTTTGTTGATGTATTTTGATTCAGACATGGATTGCACTCAATGTTAAGTGCTATTTTGGTTCTATGAACTCTTATATGCTATATACATGATAAACTTTGCATATTTTGTGTATAATGGTTTGAACTCACATGGGTGCACATGAATATTTAATTTTTTTTTAATACTTTATGTATTTTTGGTGGACCGGTTTTATGATCCAGTTTTTTCCACGGTTTTTGTCCAGTTCCGGTTCTCAGGGTCGGCCGGTTGGTCCATCGGTTCGGTTTTTGTAACTTTGGGTCACATCTCTACAAGAGTGAGAAAGAATGAACACACAAGTTATATATGAATGAAGGACTCTCTCTTTCCTCTATTTATATGGGAGGTAATAGAGACCAACAATACTATGCGGGCACAAGCTTGTACAAGCAAATTACATAAGGTCTTGTGGGCCACACAAGTTAGACATCCATTCTAGAGTATAAGTGTCATGCTCCAATGCTGATGTCATGCACAATAAGGATTCTAAGGTGTTGTAGCTACATAAGGTAATTCCATAGCACTCCATCCATCTAAAGCCTCCACAGACTCCATCTATTCTCCAAAATAAAGTACCCCACTAGGTTAGCTACCCCCTGTAGGAACATTGTCAAAGTTCTAGGCACAAGCCATCTATAATCGTTCAAACAAGAATCCAAGTTGCCACATGCCTTCCAGGGCTTGAATCTCTCCTCCATGATGCTCAATATTCCACATCCCTAGTAGGGTGCTCTCCCACCAAGTGAATATTCCATGTGGACATCATGAAATGCTTCCACGATCCAAGTAGGAGGTATCCAACATGTAAGGGAGGAACACTGAGCCAATAATCAACTATGGTCAAGCATCCACCGAGTAAGCTATTTTAAGTGTGCATATCTATCTTAGACCATCTGTCATGCTACAAGCCATCTTAGACCATCTCTCATGGTACAAGCTATCATGGACCATCTAGGGGATGAACATACCCTTGTACCCTAAACACCATGAAGCACCTCCAAACATGGTGTAAATACTTTAGGAGTAACTTTTAATCTAATACTCCCTTTGCAACTCCATCAAATATGCTATTTGCAAATCATCACTTGCTCTCGTTCCAAAATCAAGCACTGTCATCAGCAACAAGACTATCAACCATGCTCTCATAGCATCTCATGAGCAATGACCACCCAATGTTTTTAAACTCGGCCGAGCCGGCTCGGACTCGGACCGAGTCACCCGAGTTGAGCCCTAACCGAGTCAAACTGGCCTTGAAATCGGATCGGGTGGCTGGTTCGGTACCGAACCGGTTAGTTCAGCCAAGTCAAAGGTCAACTCGTCGATTTTTTCCCGGATTTCAATTTTTTTTTAAAATTAAAAATGATTGTCTAACCTAACTCCTACCCCTAACCTAACTCCTAACCTAACCTAACCTAACACTACTTACTTGCTGCATGTCGTCAACTTCTTCTTATCACGTGGATGCTCATTGCTCACGGTTCGGGTTGAAACTTTAAACCTCTGCTCATGGTTGCGGCTTGAACTTTAAACCTTTGCTGGACGGTGGATTCTAGAGCTCGGGTTGAAGGCTTCAAAGTTGAAGCTCACTCACGGTGGAACTTGGAACTTGAAGCTCACTCACGGTGGCATTCCCTTTTGCAAATTGTGATCATTTCCAGTTGCTGAGAAGTTAAAGTAGTGGAATCTTGCTATACAAGAGAACCATTAGTCATCTACAGCCATGCTATGGCATCAAAGGAGATTGTATATTTTCAGCTGGGCTGTACGATCTGGCCATCTCATAGAGGCACACAAATAGGGGTAATTGCTGTAGGTGGGACTATCAACAAAGGGGCATTCTATTATTACAAGGAGACTGTCATGTACAGCTGGGTTGGAAGTGCTAAATGAGCAGATCTGAATCCTGATAGACAATCTTTTATCAACAAAATTGATGCTGTTCTAAGTTTGGAGTTTGCTCACGGTTGGAAACTTGGACTTGGAGTTTGCTGATTGCTCACAGTTTGGAGTTTGCAGCGACAGGTATGTACATTGATCATTGATCATTCTTAAAAAATCTAATAAAATTATTACAGTAATTTACAAATACTGTAAATTACATGTAATTTACAGTACTGTAAATTACATGTTTTAATTTGTTTTTTTTGTAAATTAATGTATTTTTTTTTTTGGACAAAGAACTGTCCATTAACATTTGCATCTCATAATGCCTCCTAAATCAAAAGATGCAGCATGGGCCCATGCTGATGTGGTTGAAGGGAAAATATATTGTAGATATTGCAAAAAATTGATTAAGGGAGGAGGCATTCATTGGCTCAAACAACACTTGGCTGGCATTAGAGGTAATGTTGCCCCATGTGAAGTTGATTCAGAGGTGATTGGAGAGATAAGGTTGGAGTTGCTACAACAATTTGAACAGTATGAAGTGGAGAAGACTAACCAAAGAGAGAGAGAGGCAGAAATAGGGAAGAAGAGGCATCTTGCAGAAATGATTGGCAGATCTGCCCCTTATTCTGAATATGAAGGCTCCTCATCCATACCTTCTCCCAATTTCAAGGATACCTACCAGTATGTTCCT
The DNA here is from genome assembly GCA_001517045.1 of Pseudotsuga menziesii. NCBI lineage: Eukaryota > Viridiplantae > Streptophyta > Pinopsida > Pinales > Pinaceae > Pseudotsuga > Pseudotsuga menziesii. The sequence continues at coordinate 793,362 of LPNX010759535.1, read as the reverse complement.
CCTCCCTCAGAAACAAATGTCTCCAAAAAAGGGAGTATCCATAGTTTTTTCTCACCTCAAAACACCCCTTCCAATGTTGCTGCTTCTCGGCCAATTCAACCAACCATAGATACCCATTGGAAAAAGCAATATAGAATGACTGCTCATGAGTACATAGCTAGATGGTGGTATGATGGAGATATCCCCTTCAATGCTGCCCGTTCACCATATTTCCAACCTATGTGGGATTCTGTTGTTGCTGCTGGTAAGGGCTTCGAAGGCCCTAGTATGCATGACTCGAGAGGATCTCTTTTGCAGAAAGAGATCACATCCTTGGATGAATACTTCAAGGAGTTCAAAGAATCATGGGCCATAACATGGTGCACTATCATGTCAGAGGGATGGATCGATGCAAAGAACCGAACCATCATAAACTTCCTTGTCTCTTGCCCACAGGGAACTTTGTTTTTGAGATCATATGATGCATCTGATAAGGTGAAAGATGCAAATCTGTTATTTAATCTTTTTGTTGAGGTTGTTGAGGAGGTGGGGGTAGCTAATGTTGTGCAGGTCATCACGAATAATGCTGCTAACTATGTTCTTGCTGGTAAGATGTTAGAGGAAAAGTACACAACAATATCTTGGACCCCATGTGCAGCACATTGCATAGACCTCATGCTTGAGGACATATGCAAACAGGATTGGATCAAGCACACTGTAGAGCACGCCAAAAGCATCACAAGATACATCTACAACCACTCATGGGTATTGAGCTTGATGAGGAAACACACACAGGGCAGGGAACTTGTTAGGCCTGCCATTACTAGATTTGCAACTCATTTCCTCACGTTGCAATCTCTCCTTGCACAAAGAAAGAACTTGGAACAAATGGTCTCAAGTGATGAAAGGAGTTCAAGTAAATGAGCCCGCAGAACAGATGGAAAAGACACCAAGAAGAAAATCTTGGAAAGCTCATTTTGGAAAAAAGCAGTAGAGGTTTTGAAAATTATTGAGCCACTTGTTAAGGTGTTGCGGTTGGTGGATGGGGAAAGATTGGCCATGGGATACATTTATGAGGCCATGGATCAGGCAAAGGAGCAAATAAGGGCAGCATACAAGGATAGAGTGGCCAAGTATGGGCCTTTCTGGGATATCATCGATAGGAGATGGAACACTCAACTCCATTGCCCTATACATTCAGTTGGGTATTTTCTTAACCCAAGGTATCATTATAGAGCTCGGTTTGGAGAAGATCAGATAGGTGAGGTCAAAGATGGATTGTATGAGTGCCTTGGGTGCATGGTCCCAAATGAGATGGAGCAGTTGGAGATACGCCAACAGCTTACCGCTTACACTAGAGCCACAGGTACCTTTGGCAAACCTGTGGCTAAGGTTGCAAGAGATATCGACCAACCAGGTAAACAATTCCATTGTTTTAATTAAATTTAGTTGTTTAATTTTTAAAATTTAATAACTTCAATATTTAGTTAAATTCACAATCTAATTTGTTGATTTAACTCCATTTGCACCTGCAGCAACTTGGTGGGAGTCATTTGGTGGGCAAGGCATTCAATTGCAACTGTTTGCAATTCGAATCAGTCAACCATGTAGTTCTTCTGGGTGTGAGCGCAACTGGTCTGTCTTTGAGCGGATTCACACGAAGAAGAGAAACCGTTTAGAGCAAAAACGATTAAATGATCTAGTCTTCGTGCAGTACAACCTTCGCTTAAGGCGCAACCAATTGATGAACAAAAGACTTGATACAGATCCTATTGTGTTGGATGATATTGATCCAACCTCAGATTGGTTAGTGGAGACTCAAGAGCGTGAGTTTGATCCAGATTTTGATATTGAGCTAGATGCAGCAGGTGATCTTACTATGGAAGCAGATCCACTATTACCAGTACCATCATCAGTTCATGTTGATGTAGGTGTAGAATCTAAATCCATAATATTTTTCTTCTATCATTGAATAATATGAGTGTTTCAAATTTTCAATATAATATGTACTAATAATTTGATACATCATACAACTATTGAATCTTGATATAAAATTATTTCATTCCAGATACGGCTGGCACTAGTAGGGAGGGGCACATGCGGGCACCTGTACAGCCTGGTCCATGTCCACCTCGTGCTTTTACGCATTCAGCTAGTACTTCAGCTAGTGTTGCTCCTACTGCAGCATGTGTTTTGAGCCTGACCTAGATGCCATTGCTTATGTCATTGCTAGTCCGGGTTCTAGTTCTAGCAGTGGTGCTGAGTTTGATAATTGATTATTGATCATGTTGATCAATGATGCAATGCCATACTTATTACTGGCATCATAGCATTTTGTTTTTTGGACTCTTTCACGACTCACTCTACATCATATACATTACATGCCATTTAGGTTTCTTTGATTATGTATTTTCATTTTGTTCAGACTTTCATATATGTATTATGTATTTGCTGCTTGCAGCCTTGCACATTGGCACAGTACCCTTCGTGCAATTTTGATATGTTCACCCTTATATGGTATATATATGATCATACTTTGGATGTTTTGTCTCTAATGCTTTGGAATGATGGATTATAATCTTTAAAATATATTTTTTCTTTAAAATTTAAATATTTTATATGTTTTTTAATAAACCGAGTCATTAAAATCAAATCGCCCGAGTCATTGCCGAGTCCGAGTTGACCCTCGGCCGATTCCGAGTCCGAGTATGAGTTTTAAAACATTGTGACCACCTATGAGTATATAAGAATATCTCCCTTGAGCAACAATCAAGTGCTAACCTCTATCATCCTCATCATCACGGGACACAATTAAAGAACACCACATCATGAGCCCTCCATCCTGCAAAAGCAATCACATCTCCATTCAAGATCAAGTCAATCATGGAAGGAAAATCTTGTGGTATAGTCATTGAACTATGCATGATTGTCATCTACATGTCATAATGAGAATCCCTCTCATGAAACTCAAATCCTTTGTCAACTGAACTAACATGAACTAGGCTAGTTCCCTTATCTCGAGCAATTTCTGAAGTGCAAGTATCTTCACGGGAAACTCTTACTTATGTCTGAGAGAATCTGATTTTTTTGGATTTGTACTCCATAATATCCAATCAGGGTCAACTCTGGAATCAATCTCAACAACATCCTCCATCAAGGCATCACGCCTCTCCAGTGAATAACTAGAAGGTTCATGGATGAAGTCAATCTCATCATCATACCTCTCCTTTGTATAATTGGAAGTCTCACGGAGGGAAGAAAACAATGCTACATGACTAACACAACTTGCTTTTGCATGCTTTTGAGCCACTAGATCATCAATCTTCACATTCTCTCCGATCACGGGAGGAGAACCCTGCACACTAAAAGATCTTAGAATCAAAGTGCAATGATTGAAACCTGGCTTAGAATGTGCTTCTTAAGAAATAGAAGGTCCTACCAACCTCACATTAGAATGTGTGATTGCCATTGGATAAACAAGTAACCTAAAAAGGCCATTCTTTCTGTCTTTCTCACCCCTCTAACCAAAGTCCTTGGACTTGCTAGACTAGAATCATTGATGGTTCATTGTTGTTCCTCAAAGGTAACTCTCCAATGTATATTTGTTATACGAGAAATTGAAAGAAGGTTTTTGAATTTTCCTCAAACCCGAAACAATAAAATATCATTCAACTCAAGAACACCACCTGAAGGCATCTGGAATGAAATGAAGTCAACTCTTCTCATAAGGTACGTGGCTTTACCACCAAGCTTCATTGTTATGCCTTCCTTTGACTTTGGAATCTTGCTAAATAGTGACTCATCATATGTCATGTGTCTTGAAGCTCCACTGCCCACATACTAGCGAACACTAGACAAAGTGTCAGTAGATGAACACAGAAACATGGAAAAGATAGTTTCAAACTAAGAGGTCATCTCCTCTATTCTTGTTATAGTCTTAGCTACATGATCTGCCTCACATCCTTTTTCTTCTTCGATGGATAATGTACTTCATAATGTCCCATCTTGTTACATCGAAAGCACATGACCTTACTTCGGTCTTTCTTCTCTGTATCTATCCCATCCTTCTTGAATCTTTTCTTGCTACCTTTCTTCGTCTTTGTTATCACATATATAGTAGCCGGGCTACCATATTCTATTTTTCAGATTCGGTACATTTTTTCAGCAGATCCCCTACATATGAGATGCTGAGACGAGCATTTATGATGGATCATTATTTATTTGATGGACTATAGCACTCTCCCATGCTAGGACTGAGTCCCAGGACACTCAGATTTGAGGACTGATGTAGCCATTTAGTCATGTGTAGAGCATTTAGCAGTACCCAGATTTGCATTAGTGTTTTCTCATTGGACAAATATTGATTCAGATGGATTATTTGCATGATTATGACTCAGCTTATATTATATTGTGTTATGGTTATCATTGCTCTTATATTCATCTTTGTGACCTGTGTTAGCATTTAGTATCATGATCGCGGTCATATAAATATGTGGACTTGGATGTATCTGTATTATGTATTGATGTCCCTACTAAGAGTTTGAAGTTCTTGACCTATACTCATTGGTTTTACCCTCCTTAGGGAGAATAGAGGTAGTCATTCCCACCATGCTTTGGCTTGCTAGTGTTGGTTTCATCATTCATTGCCTCCACCCATCCATTACCTTCTAGTTTTGTTTTAGCTCGACTTACTACTTGACTTGTGGCATGGAGGACCTTTCCTCGCTAGAGCCTTTGTTGGACAAGCCTCCCTGTTTATTTGGGAGTCGGCTTTCGAGCCGACCATTTGCACCGATCTGACGGCCGCGGTCGCGTGAGCGGTCACGTTCGACGACCGCGGCCGTCAGATCGGTGCAAATAGTCGGTTCGAAAGGGCCAGCCGTTTATTTGTGTCTCGGATCTGAGTTGCCTAGGATGTGTTTGCTTACCTAAAACAAGTAGTGCTGCCATCAATACAATGTATTTGGAAATAAAATGAATATCTTATGAAAAAGCCCATTCATGAAAAGTAGTGTTTTTAAACATACATAAATGCAAGGCTAGCCGAATGAAATTGGCTCTAAAAATATTGCACTGAAATATCTTAAACATTCATGAAAAGTAGTGTTTTTCAACATACGTGAATGCATAAAGCCTAAATGATAAAAGTCCATATAAAAAATACGTGGACAAAGGCTATGGAAAATCAAAGGCCCAAAAAAACAATGGTTCCTAAAAGTTATATCTAAAGATTGTTGGCCTTACTTGTATTGAGTTGGATTGTGAGCATTTGTCATGGTGAGTAAGCACCTCTGAAGTAGTTCACCCATTTGTGAGGCATTGCCATCCCCTTTGTTGTTGTTTGTCCGGCATATGGCTATAGTGAGTATCCCCTTTCCATATCCAAAGTGTCACAGTGTTGAGTGGGCAGTCATCCTTTGGCTTAACCTTACAAATTTTAGCCTTCACCCTTCACTAACAAATTGACTACAACTATAAAGTGAGTATAGTCTTGAAAGTCTGGTCTGAGTTATAATAAATAAAACCCTATATATGTATTTGGTTGATGTACTGCCAATGAAGTGATTGCTATTTGTTATGATTGTTACTTAAATGGTTTGTAGAGCATATTGTATCCTTTTAACACTTGCAGCAGATGGATGTCAGCCTGAGTTAGATTATTGGTATATGGTGATTTACAGGTTGTTATTTTGTCTATTTGATATTGCTGATGATCAGGCAAAGACCTTGAGAGGGTATGAGTAAATACCTTAGATGGATTTGGACTTTGTGAGTCCAGTGAGACAGCTTGTTTTTAGTTCCGGGTACTTACAGAGACGATCAGGCTCACTTTACCTTTCTGGTGTAGTTTTGCTTCACTAGAGGGCAGGTCTGAGCAGGGATATGATTTTGTTGGATATCCTAGGACGCTGTATGGGGCATATGGGGTCCAGCCACTTGATTGTACCATATTACCCCCCTCCCAGAGAGCCTGGTGGGCTTAGTTGGACAACGCAGGCACCTTAGGAGGCTGTTTTGGCAGGTTCACGTTTCCCGAGACAAATTAAAAAATAATTAAATGGCTACTGAAGAATTCGATTTGGGCTACTGAGGCAAGGAAATGGCATGGGATGAGGTCTAATGATGAGAGTGATGTCTTCCATACCTTCTCCAACAGTTGTAGCACCTAGATAGGCCCACATCTATTTTTCGGGCATTTTATACTATTTTCTGGAGCTTTTGGAGGCTCACGATTTTCTCAAGGAGGCACAATTTCATAGTTTAAAGAATATATTATTTTTATTGTGCCATGGGGACACCCAAAGGGAGGTAGTTAACACTTCATGGACCCACCATGTGCTTCATTTATTTCTTGTTGAGTGGGATCCCCTCTCCTAGGTGATTTAGTCCACTTTTATATTATATTGTTGTATTGATCCATGTATTGTATGTTGAGCTCATTTCAACCATTGATTAGACATTTGTATTTTTTAATCTTAGCCAGTCACTTGAAAAGTGGTTATGATTTTGGTTCTCTCATTCCTATTTAAAGGAGAGAGCTTCTCATTTGCAAGGGGTCTTTGGTTCTTGGATCTAAATAATAGAAAAACTTTTCTTGTGGATATTCTTGGATCTCCTTTGCATCTGGTGTTTTTATATGGTGATTGGAAAGTCTTTTGCTTCCTAGCATTCGGGAAATTTGTTGTGAGATCTATTTTTTTTGGGAATCTTTGTCTTGTCTACAGGAGGGCGACTTCAGCTTGAGCGTTTTTGCATGGGGACCTCAACTCGCTTAGATTGTCTTAGTTTTTTATCAGGGGGTTTTCATTAGTGTCATTGCGATCTATGATTTCTTCTCGCTATTTTTCTGTAGCGTTTAGCTTTTTTCTCATGTGGCAACAAATTTGATATGGTTGATGTTTGTTGTGTAGGAGAGAGGGCGCATTGACTCCTTGGGGCAAAATGTTGAACATAGAACTTGCTCAAAGCTTCTCGAATTGATCGGGATAGCAGGGATCATCATCATAATGGCATCTACAAGATTTTTCAGGTAAGATCTACAGGTTAGTCCCTTTCTTCCAGATCACAATCCATTGACATCTTCTTTTCTTCACTTTTATACTGAAAAATCCCATAATGATAAAAAACCAAAAAATACTAAAAAACAGACCGCTTGATCTGGAGCCAAACCACTGCTGGGTTTTGTAGATCAGGTCATCCCCTAACCATATCACCCTCAATGCTGATTTGAAAGTGGCTGGTTTGCCCTAGATCTGAGAAATTGACCTCCCAAACCCTAGCGCTGTCCACCATTTTTTTGACTTTTCCTGTGTTCTGATTTTTCCGGCAAAATACCTTCATGGGTTTGTAGATCGGGTCATTCTCTCACCAAATCACCTTCAACGCTGAGCTAGAAGCTGACAGGTTGCCCTAGATCTGAAAAACTGACCTCCCAAACCCTAGCGCTAGCCATCCTGCTGCTGGTTTTTCCCGTGATCTGACTTTTTCAACCAAATACCTTTTTGGGTTTGTAGATCGAGCTATTTCCTAGGTGGGTTTCCTCCAACGTTGGGCAGATAGTGACTCCATTGCCTTGGTTGTGACAGGCATTGAACTCCAACCCTAGCGCTACCCCCTCTTTGGCCTCTTTCCCCTGACATCTGACTTTTCCTTGGTGACTTGGGTACTTTGACATTGTCATATCACTCATCGAGTCTGTCCTTGGGTACTAGATAGCCCCAATCCTGTCCTTTCCCTCCTTGCATTGGTTACGTTTCCCAAGGCAGCAGATATCTTCATCTATTGCTAGTACCTTAACCCTAGAACTAGTATTTACTTCATAGGTCATGTGTGTCCTACTTTGGATCAAGCCTCACACTTCATAAACCCTAATCCAAAGCCCGGGTTCACCTAGTGACATCATCCATAGATCTAGGGTTTCCATTACCTTACACCTTACGTACCTCAAGTCCATTTGATCTGATCTGGTGTCTAGGTTTGATCTCTCCTGTCGGGAGTAGATCTGAGTCTCCCCCTTTGTTGTCTTGGGCTAAGATAACATAAAGCGAAGACTGCCTCAATTGGTGTGACAACCATCCATTTGGGGGTCGAGGCAATCTTGGTTCCACCTCCTTAGTTGCTTGTCCCTCTATCATCCATCTTGGATCCACCTCACATAGGCAACTACAAGGTTGGTGACAACAGTCTTCTCGACGAGACCGATAACATCTACTTTTGCTTGTTGCTCCAGACAAGGCTATAATATGATTTCCTCTTGCACAAACTCTTCTAGAAGCTTTGTGAAATTTGGTATATTTTCTTGAGCACAAATACCTTGAAGAAAAGGCGCCTAGGAACTAGCAATCCCTTTAAGGGCTATGGATGTTAGCTCTTGATCTTCAACCTTAGTTTCAATGGTGGCCAATTGCCACCATTGATCCTTAAACTCACTGATCCTAGTAAAAAAGCTCACCATAGTATCTGTCTTGCTCATACGAACCGTTGAGACTTGAGAGTTGGTTTTGTAAGAGAATTTGTCGAGAAGTACATGAATTTTGAAATAGCTTTATTAAAGAATCTAACATGCTCTTACTTGACTTCTTATCAGTAATGTGTGAGATGAAGCAATCCTTCATAGAATTAAGAATTGTTCTCTTCACCTTGACTTCCTTCTTTTGATGAGCGTCCAACTACGCTGGATAGGCAGGTTCTTGAATGCCCTTCTCAAAATGCTCCCAAAGATCAACCTCTTCCATAAAGATGTGAAGATTGAGCTTCCATGGAATAGTATTTGAAGCTCCATCCAACCTATCACACTATCTTAAACCGAGAGTAACTTTACACTTCTGCAAAAGTCTTGAGTGCACGAAATCAATAGTATATGAAGTAGACAAAGCGACCCTTCTAAGGGCAATGGTGCCAACCTAGGGTTTGAAACGTGATGACCTCAACTAGGAGAAGTAGTCGTCCCAGGTAATCACTAGGTCCTTAGTAATTAGTGTGCCAACCTAGGGTTTTAAACGTGATGACCTCAACTAGGTGAAGTAGCCGTCCCAGGTAATCACTAGGTCCTTAGTAATTAGTATGTAAAATGCAACTTCCTTTTACTCAAGACTTGAGAGTGATATCAACTACAATTGTTTTGATACCATGTTGGAAATTTCACCATAATGACACTTAATTGCAATTCAGATTTTTTTTCCTAGAAGGTTACTTGGATCTTAACCCCATAATTTTATGCTTTAAGACCACTTTAAATAAGTAGAAAAGAACAACGAAAGAAGTACAATAATTCACTTTCAAACAACCTTTAACTTCCTAGAAGTTAAGGAGAAAAGACACCAACCAATGAGATAAGTTTTCAACCCTTCTAGGGCAACTTATCAATCAATATTTAGATCTAAAAATGTATTTTTATAGCTTAAATAACAACAATATTACAGCAGTAAAGTTGCCTCCTTTATCTTCATCTTTATATGTCGAGTCACTTAACAATATACCCTTTTACTTATGTCCAATTATTAAGATCATAAATAGATGTAAATAGAAAAATATGGAGAACACATGTAACTGAAAATCAAATCTGAAATTGAAAGAAGATATATATGGTTGTGTTACAGCTCAAACTGGTTGCCTCCTTTATCTTCATCTTTATATGTCAAGTCACTTAACAATATGCCCTTTTATGTCCAATCAATAAGATCATAAATAGATGTAAATAGAAAAATATGGAGAACACATGTAACTGAAAATCAAATCTGAAATTGAAAGAAGATATATATATGGTTGTGTTACTGCTCAAACTGGCAGTCCTTTCAAAGTAGACTAAGTATATCCTGTGCTAGTGATGGTAAGCTCATTAGAGGGGTTAGACCCAATGTCACCATGACCTAACTCCTCAACTTCTTTGGGTAACTCCTAAACGTAGGAGAGAGTTCTTAACGAAGGTCTGAGTACTCGCAATCACCAATAACTTGCAAATACCCTCCTACTAGCCTTGTAGCTATGATCAATGCCTTATATGGAGTCAACAATGGATAATATTATAATAAAGACACAAATCATATGAATGGAGTTGATTCAATCTACTAGTTAACATCAATAGATATCATCGATTCAATACACTTCACAAGTCCTAAGGTAGGGTTTCACACTTGCCAAGGCACTACCTTAGAAAAGTGTGCTCTAAAGGGGAGATGATCAAGTGGCCTAGGGCGCACTTGAGGATCTAGCTAGAATTGCAAAAACCTTGCAGAAACCCTAATTTGGATAATATACGTCAAAAAGGGATGCTCATAGAGATCTATGGATAAATATACTAGGGTGAATTTGATGGGTGGACCAAAATGATCAAATTGCAAATACTTTTGTTATTATGAATGATTTAAATTTTAGGGTTTTTAAACAATATTTAGATTTTTAGGGTTTTTCTCAATGCACCAAGGCAAATGAGGATGACCTCAGAAATCCGTGGATAAATCCACTGGGTGAATTTGATGGGTGGACTAGAATTACGAACTCACGACTATTTTTGGAGTTGGAGGAATTTATTTAGATTTTTAGGGTTTTATCATTATAAAAATGCATGTAAAATAAAAGACAAGTAAATTGGTAAAAGAGAGGTAGTTTTGTTAAAAAGACAGGGCGTATGATTCTTGTCTCAATTCGTAGGGCATTGATGTTGAAAAATAACTCTGAAGGTCCTCACTCATATTTTTGGTGTGGGTGTGATGAGGAGGACTTAGACTTTGTTTTTGTATATTTATGTAATAAGTGAATGTTATATAAATATATTCACTCATATTTTTGGTGTGGGTGTGATGAGGACTTAGACTTTCTTCTTTTATATTAATGTAATAAGTGAGTGTTATATAAATAAAGTGATGTTTCATACTTTATAGAATGGGTCTCACTTAAGTGTTTATTTAATAATTAAAGTGAATTAATGTGAGTGCATTAAATGATGGTCCTTGATTTTGTAAATGTATCTCAATCGTAGATTAGGTGGTTAAGATAGGTGGTTACAATTTTTAAAGTATAAAACAAAGACCTTGATTTTGTAAATGTATCTCAATCGTAGATTAGGTGGTTAAGATAGGTGGTTACAATTTTTAAAGTATAAAACAAAGAGAGAGAGGACAAATTGTACACACACCATTATTGAGGAGAGAGGAAGAAGATTGAAGAGAGAGAAGTGATACCCTAGAGCATTGGCACGATTCCCAAGGATAGGAGCAACACATTTTCCAAGGCAGCCAAAAATACCGTACAACAACAGTCTCACAGAGACCGTACAACATCATGTGTGGGCACATTTCTCGAGGCAGTGCTGTCACATTTATTGCAGACTGACAGACCATACAACTGCATTAATTTTTGGCACGTGTGGCATGATTTTTAGAGGCAGGAAGTACAACAGAAAACTATAGCCATACAGCACATGAGCGAGGGCCGTACAATTGTTAATTGGCACGGATTTCAAGGAATTTTGTTGTTACTTCAATTTGGGTTAATTCTTTCAGTGAGGGTTGAAGGAATTAATTCATGTGTTGTAAAAAAAATTATGAGTATTCTTCTTAATAATATTTTCTTCTTCTAGGGTTTTCCTCAGAGTTGGGGTTTTGCCCAGTTTGTTGACCAAAATATCTATGTCTCATGTGTATGATTGATACTTCAGTGTTTGAGAAGATCTTGAAGTGGTGGTTTTTATTTTAAGTTCATAAATTTTTAATAAAAAACCCTAGATATTCAAGTGTTTGACAGAATATGTGAATGGAAATTTTCATGTTAATGTCATTTATTTTCTTCAATTGAGAGATCGATACAACGCCACTCTCTAGAAATGGCTTCCAATACTTGCAATTATGGCATAAACTAGCAACCTCAAGGGTTAGGTAGAAGAGCCTAATTAGGGCGAGCAAAGGAGTCCAAGGCCCAATCAACAATGGAGAGCTCCTTTGATAGGATAGTCTCCTCATACAAAGTTTTTCAAATTGCTAGCAAAAAAACCCTAACAATTTAGCATAATGCACCATAAAAGCGTCATCAAACTAGGTTTAGAAGTAAACCTTACCAACATTCACCAAGAAATGAGAAAGTAAAAGACCTTAGGTCATTCTTGAGCTTCAGTTGTTACAACCAATCGTAGCATTAACCAAAAAAGCATGTGCACAATTAAGCCCTATGCATCCTTAAAGCAAAGAAGATCATCCTAAGAGAGGTGTGTATAGCATCAAGAGCTCCAATAGACTGGTAGAAAAAAAAAAGATCTCATAATGAACCCATATCTTGTTGTGTTTTTACAATGAGAGAGAGGAAATATTTATCTAAGACTAGCCTCACCTAATTTAAAGTTATTAGCCTACAAGATAATGTAATAATATAACATTTTGGCTTGCTCACCCACAATTTGAGGGCTAAACCACTCTAAATGACATAAAATTAGTAATAAAAATGCAATTAGGCTACACGAAGTGCTTTGTGTGCCAAAAGGAGGACGTCATGCCCCAACTAACCCCAATAGATGTGTGTCCTCAACGTCCTCCTTCATTATCTTTGTAGGCTTCTTCAATAAGTATAATTTGTAGGTAACATAACTCGGAGGAGGGGTTTTATTACCAAAAATAGCTCCAAGTGAGCAAATTGTTAAACTAGCAACAAGAAGGAAGGCCAACAAGAAGGAAGGCCTTCCTGCATGCACGTGTTCTTGCATGCATAAGACTTAAATTAGGAAAGCAGTTGTATTTAATTTACTTTTCTTAAGTTTACTTTGGAAAATAAATTAAAGTGATCTAAATTAACTTTAGTGAAACACTAGTTAAAGTGAAAGTGAAATTAGGGTTCGCTTTATCTAAAGTTATAAAAGAGAGATCAATTGGTGGAGAGGACACACTTGTATTTCGACAGAGACATGATACATACAGGGAAAGAAAGTCAGACACAGGATTTAGCTGGGAAGACAGAAGAGCGAGCAAAAGGATCATCGAGCTTCGTACAACTGGGCTGTACACTCACACAGGAGGGTGTTGAGGTTTAGCTGGGATTTGCCCAATGATTCTGTCGGGTATTGCATTCGCCAGGCTTGGGTGAATTTGTAGTGATTGTAAAAGTTTCATATTTTCTCATAATAAAATCTATATCTGACTGTTGCACTGGTTTTCCCATCTTGGGTTTTTTCAGGGGTTTCGATACCCAAAATAGTAGTGTCAATATTGTGATTTATTTCTCACTTTTATATTCCGCTGCATATTGTAAAAGATATTCATGTGTGGTTATCAGTAGAGATTTTGCATGCACTGTTAGCCATAGTTTGAATATTAAAGGAAAATTTACATGGTATCAGAGCTCTGGTGAGCTAAGCTGAGAGATTTGCAGCAACAGTGATAGATCGGGGGCAAATCTATTTGAAGACACAAACCTAGAATTCAGATCTAGGGTTTGACAGGTACACTTCAGGATGGCCGTACAAGTGAGAATTGAGGATAGACTCGAAGGTGCTTAGAACTTTCCTACATGGAAAGAAAGGATCACAATGATCTTGAACGTTAGTGATGCAGAGGAGCACATTGAGTCCACGAAGGTTGCACCCACAGATTCGACAGATTTAGCAGCTTGAAAGAAGATTGATCCAGAGTCATGCTGATTATCATGGATGGAATGAAGGACCATGTAGTCCCTCACCTTTCTGGTAAGAAGACCGCATTAGAGATGTGGAAGGCTTTGGAGAGTTTGTACCAAAGCAAGAACGAGAACCGAAAGATTGTGTTGAAAGAGAGGATGCGCAACACCAAGATGGCCAAGGGAGAAGGAGTGGTGCCTTATCTCACGAGGCTCACACAGATCAGGGACGAGCTTGGTGCTGTTGGCTCTAAGACTGATGACGAGGAGCTAGTTCGGATAGCCCTCAATGGATTCTCTAAGCCATGGGACACCTTTGTTAAGGGTGTGGTGGCTAGGGAGAATCTCCCTGATTGGCAGAGACTTTGGGATGACTTTGTGCAGGAGGAGACCCGCATGGGTCAAGGATCAGGCTCATCCAGCAGTGCTCCACAGATTGTGGATGAGGAGGCTCTAGCCCTTACAAGGAAGAGCAAGGGTAAGGCAAAGAGGGAGAAAGATGGTAAGAAGAACCTTAACACATCAAAGGTCAAGTGTTTTATCTGCCACAAGCAGCGACACTTTGCCTCCTAGTGCCCAGACATGAAGAGGAAGAGTAACACTCAGATGGCTGGATCTGCAGAGGTGGAGGAGTTCAATAGGAACTTCGATGAGGAGTTTTACTTGATAGCTTGCATGGCAAGCACCACAGGGAGCAATATATGGTATATCGACAGTGAAGCATCTAGTCACATGACTGGACAGAAGAGATTCTTTAGAGACTTGCAGGAGGGTGGAACGACGATCCACGTTGAGTTGGGTGATGATGCGCGGTATCAGGTGCAGGGAGCTGGCATTGTTTCATTTCAGAGGGAGTTTGGGAAACCTTTCAGTTTTGTTGATGTGTTGTATGTTCCAAGACTGACCAAGAACCTTATACCAGTCTCCACTCTGGAGGACAAGGGATATCAGGTGAAGTTTCGTGACCATAGAGTATATATTAGGCCCAAGGGGTTAGATAGGAGCTTGGATCAGGTGATTGGTAGGAGTGGGAAAGTGTACAGACTACACTTTGAGCCTGCAAAAGTTTTATTCAGCAGCAACAACAGTTTGGGAAACCCCTCAGTTTTGTTGATGTGTTGTATGTTCCAGGACTGACCAAGAACCTTATATCAGTCTCCACTCTGGAGGACAAGGGATATCAGGTGAAGTTTCGTGACCATAGAGTATATATCAGGACCAAGGGGTTAGATAGGAGCTTGGATCAGGTGATTGGCAGGAGGAGCGAGAAAGTGTACAGACTACACTTTGAGCTTGCAAAAGCTCTATTCAGCAGCAACAACAGTAGTCAAGGTGAGCTGTGGCATAGGAGGATGGCACACTTACTGAAGCATTTGAGACAGGCAGTCATTGGAGTTCCTCAGGTACAGGAGGAAAAGCATAACCACTGCAAGGGTTGTGCTTTGGGGAAGAACATCAGGAAGCCTTTCCCATAGAGTGAGCACAAGTCTAAGGAGCCCTTGGACTTGGTGCATTCTAATGTATGCGGACCTATGAGTGTCCATTTGTTCAGTGGTTATAGTTACTGCGTAACCTTCATTGATGACTATTCTAGGAAGACCTGGATCTATTTCCTGAAGGCCAAGTCAGAGGTCTTTGAGTGGTTGCGAGAGTTCAACACTCTCGTGGAGAACCAAACATGAAAGAAGATTTGGGTGTTGAGGACAGAGAACGGGGGTGAGTACACTTCCAATGAGTTCATGGAGTATTATTCGGCAGAGGGGATCAAGAAGGAGCACACTGTGCCCCATACCCCACAATAGAATGGAATTGTAGAGTGGAAGAACAGGACTATGGTTGGAGTAGCCAAGGCCATGCTATTTGATCAAGGATTACCACTATTCGTCTGGGTTGAGGCATATAGGATTGCGGTATACCTTCAGAACAGGTGTCCCCACATAGCTTTGGGGAGGAAGACATCAGAGGAGGTCTTCACAGGCACCACGCCAGATGTGAGTCACATTCGTATATTCAATAGTGTCTGCTATTGTCATGTTCATGCTGACAATAGGAAGAAGCTGGATCCTTCTGGAGAGAAGGGGTTACTTGTTGGTTACAACGAGATTTCGAAGGCATAGAGAGTTTACATTCTTGCTTGCAGGAGGATCATTGTGAGCAGGGATGTCGAGTTCAAAGAGGGCAGGGCGTTGCAGAGATCTCTGGACTTGTCAGCAGAGCAACAACCAACACAGGAGTCGGGGGTCAAGTTGGAGGAGCCAGATGTACAGGTATAGGTACATACACAGAGCACATGTTCTGGTGGTCAGAGGGAGTCAGGTGGACAGGGTCCTACAAACATTGACTTGGAGGATGAGTTGCAGCAGGAGATGGATATGCAGTAGCCACAACAGGTTGACACTAGGGCAAGGCCTAAGTGGTTTAGCTCCACAGTATAGGATTCCAAGCAGGTTGATCCTCCACATAGATCTTTCAGACAAAGTGTACCACCAGAGAGGCTTAGTTATATGGCACTAATGACAGAGTTGATTAACTCTGAACCTTCCAGCTTCGGGGAGGCTGCACAACATGATGTGTGGCAGGAGGCTATGGTTGAGGAGTATGATTCCATTATGAAAAACCAAGTATGGGAGGTTGTGCCGAGGCCACAAGGGAAAAGGTGATGGGATCTAGATGGATCTACAAGGTGAAGCATGCGACAGACGGAAGCGTGGAGAAGTACAAGGTGCGCTTCATGGCAAAGGGGTTTTCTCAGAAGGAGGGTATTGATTATGAGGAGACCTTTACCCTTGTTGCCAACTATTCTTCCATTCGGACTATTATCTCACTAGCTAGTAGCAGCTGAGATGGGTTGGCGAGTCCATCAGATGGACGTCAAGAATGCCTTCCTCAACGGAGTGATAGAGGAGGAGGTGTATATTGAGCAGCCAGAGGGGTTTGATGTGGAGAATAGGGAGACACATGTTTGCAGACTGCATCGAGCTCTTTATGGGCTCAAGCAGGCTCCTCGAGCATGGTACTTGAGGATTGACAACTATCTATGGGAGATGGGATTTCAGCGGAGTGTTGCTGACCACAACATGTACTTCTTGACAGGTGAGGTGCCTCTCATACTGGTCCTGTATGTGGATGATCTCTTTTTGATAGGAGATGAAAGGCTAATTGGAGACTGCAAGTCCAACCTTGCGTTGGAGTTTGAGATGAAGGACCTTGGGCTGATGCATTACTTTTTGGGCTTGGAGGTTTGGTAGAGAGATGGATGCTTCTTCATTGGACAGGGGAAGTATGCAGTAGAGATCTTTAAGGGATTCAGGATGGAGGACTGCAAGCCTATGGCCATACCTCTAGTTTCCAACTGGAGGAAGATTGATGCATCAGGGTCAAACGAATTTGATCCTACCTTGCATCGTCAGCTTATCGGAGCGCTTATGTATCTGGTCAACACTCGACCAGACATCAACTTTGCAGTCAACTCTCCGAGTCAGTTCATGGTGGATCCTCAAAGAGTGCATTGGACGGTTGCGAAGCACATACTTCGCTACATCAGAGGTACAGTGGAGTATGGATTGGTTTATGAGCACAGGGGGAGTGTACAACTAGTTAGCAGGTTTCACAGATGCTGATTGGGCAAGATGTGTAGAGGACTGGAAGAGTACTTCAAGTTGTTGTTTCAACATTGGATCAGGGATTGTCTCTTGGTTCAGCAGGAAGCAGAAGTCAGTTGCATTGAGCTCAGTAGAGGCCGAGTACATGGCAGCGAGCATGGCTACTTGTGAGGATATGTGGCTAAGGAAGTTACTTGCAGGGTTGTTCGAGTGTGAGCTAGAGGCTACAATGGTTTATTGTGATAATGAGAGTGGGATCAGGTTATCTGAGAATCCATTGTTCCATGACCGAAGCAAACACATAGACATCAGGTACCACTTCTCGAGAGATTGTGTTTAGAGAGGAACCATTCGGTTAGAGTACATACAGGTAGATGAGCAGGTGGCGAACATTTTCACCAAGGCACTTTGCAGACAGAGTTTTGTGAAGTTCAAGGAGAAGTTGGGGTTGCTACTAAATCCCTTCCTCGTTGAGAGGAAGTGTTAAACTAGTAGCAACAAGGAAGGCCTTCTTGCATGCTTGTGTTCTTGCATGTATAAGACTTAAATTAGGAAACCAATTGTATTTAATTTACTTTTCCTATGTTTATTTTGGAAAACAAATTAAAGTGATCTAAATAAATTTTAGTGAAACACTAGTTAAAGTGAAAGTGAAATTAGGGTTTTCGCTTTACCTAAAGTTATAAAAGAGAGATCAATTGGGGGAGAGGACACACTTGTATTCCGACAAGGACAGGTTACAAATAGGGAGAGAAAGTCAGACATAGGATTTAGCTGGGAAGACAAAGGAGCGAGCAGTAGGATCATGGAGCTTCGTACAACTGGGGTGTACACTCACACAGGAGGGTGTTGAGGTTTAGCTGGGATTTGCTTAGTGATTCTGTCGGGTACTGCATTCGCCAGGTTTGGGTGAATTTGCAGTGATTGTAAAAGTTCCATATTTTCTCATAATAAAATCTATATTTGACTGCAGCATCGGTTTCCCCATCTTAGGTTTTTCTGGGGGGTTCGATACCCGAAATAATAGTGTCAATATTGTGATGTGATGTTGTGATTTATTTCTCAGTTTTATATTCCACTGCATACTGTAAAAGATATTCATGTGTGGTTATCAGTAGAGATTTTGCATGCACTGTTAGCCCTAGTTTGAATAGTAAAGAAAAATTTACACAAATAAGGTGTGTTGAACAAATGCTAGCTCCTTTTACATGGAAAATAAATGAGTGTGGTCATGCATACAACTGATTAGCCCCCAAGGGCACCAGCCCCTATAGGGCGAGCACCTCCCAGAGGAAGAAATCAAGAGGACCAACCATGATAAGATCAAGGGTATTTAGCCCCAAATTAACACTCTATGCTCAGATCTTGAACTTTACATAGCAAAATATAACCTCTACCCCTAGTGGATTTGTAGGGAACACTGTAGATACTTCGAGGTGTAACAGGGTGGAAACCTCATATATAAGTTCAATGATGAAGTACATACCATAGCCTCCTCTCAAGGCTACACATTCCAACCATACAAATGCTTTGGCTAGGGTAACTCATCAAACCCTAGTAACACCAAGAAGAACAAGTGCAAGAATCCCTCCTACAATGTCTTTAAGGCAAGTCATCCTCCTCTTCTCTTTTTCTTCACAAGTCCAACCTAGGATTTTCTCCCAAAATCGTTGTTTCCAATCTTCAAGGGTAAAAGCCTAACCTTAGAACTCCAAGATGCTTGAAGAAATCACATAGAGACCAAGAAACCCTAGCACTTAGGAGAGAGAAAAAATAGTACAAGTGATGACTTAGAGAGAGAAAAGGGACAAGTGCGCTGCTCTTCTAGGATATGTTTCTACCCCGGAGTGAGAAAGAATGAACACACAAGTCATATACGAATGAAAGACTCTCTCCTTACTCATATGGGAGGTAAGAGAGGCCAACAATACTATTTGGACACAAGCCCTTATAAGCAACCTACATGAGAACTTGTAGGCTAAACAAGTGAGACGTCTATTGTAGAGTGCAAGTTGCTCTAATGATGATGTAATGCACAATAAGGATTCCCAGGTGTTGTAGCCTCACAAGGCAAGTCCACATTGTTGCCACGAAAACTAACACCCTAAATGTAGGGACTCATGGGGTTCTAGCTAAGTGTAGCTATAGAAGTGTTGCCAATGTCACCTAGACAACATAGTTTCTACTATTTAGTAACTTGGATAAAATCCAATCACATGGGAGGAGTCGCTAAGGAAAATAAGCACTTAATGATCAAAAGACGATGTGGATTACTTAAATTGCTAACAACCTAACCATGAATGCATTGAAAGAATGGGTGTTAATGTAGGAAATTAAATTAAGTGCTAGAGCAAAAGGAAAACATGTAAATTCCTAAATTGATCCACAAGATTCTTCTCACAATTGATTAAGCGTGACTTCCATGATTAAAGAAAAATAAAGAAAAATATACTTGCCTAAAAATGAAAGGGAAAGCAAGCATTGTTAGCCCATATCATGTAGGGGTGACTCGATCATCATTTCCTATGTGATCTTCCATCACATTAAGTAGTTCCATTGATGATTTCTTTGGTTTTCCCATGGACATTTGATAGAGACACTTTCAGCTTGCTTAGTTCTCCCATTCCATGTGCCAAAGGTTGATGAAGACATACAGTTTGCACCAATCTTATGACATATCCTCTCTAGTTGATTTATGGTAATGCTTTCTTATATGTAAACATGACCATAGGGGATCAACGATGTTACTTTATAATGACTCATGTATCTTAGATTTTTGTCTCATAGCTAAGGATGCATTATGGTGTGGTTATAATTCTTCCTAAGATTAAATGTGTAAACATATGAATCAAGTGTATTCTTAGGGATCTAAGTAAGTGTGACCCTCATTTCATGTCATTCATAACATTTCACCTAGCCATTTTTCATATCATGTATCATATGTTATGTACCTTGGTCTCTATACCATTCCAATGTATGAATGCCTAAAGCCAAAATTAAAAGAGTCAAATTACTCTAAGGGAAATGAAGTTAAATGATAAATATTAGCAATGCTCCTTTGCAAAAGCCAGGTTCCCTATGTCCTAGGTTATCAAACCTAAATCTAAAGCAAAGGGACTAAGCCAAAAAAATGGCCAAAAAAGAGAATACAAAAAAAAGATAAAAAGGGATGACAAAAAATGACGTAAGGAAAGGCCAAGTCAAGAAGAAAATGATTTCCTTCCATGACACACATAAGGAAGAAAAATTCTTAACCCCTAGCTCTTGAAGGGAAAGGGTTAGACTTAGAACACAAACACCTTCCTATGATAGTTGATTCACGAACATATTTTTCTAACATTACATTCATTTTATTACCCTCACCTTGCTTAGGAAATTCACTTGGTCTTAGGCACGTAACATGAAAGTCTGGATCAATTAAGTTGCACCATGGTAATTCTAAGGCTATTGGGATAATTAACTATTGAATTATTATAAAAATGCACTTAATGGTTTTTTTGTTTGTTTATGTTTGCATATATGAAGGTAATTTCCTAAGTCATACATTATATGGTCCTCTAACACTTGTATTGTATTGATGGTGTATAGTTTCCATGTGACGAGTGCCCTCCTTGTACACACATTTGGAGGTACATGTGGTACCTTTTGACATTTTTTATTGGACATTTTTTTTGGAAGGGCGTCTTGGCTCCAGGAGCAATTATCTTTTGATAGAGTGCTCAATTTTTTTTGCCATATTAATAGCATTAGAAGTAGAGTGGCCGTGGGATTTTTGAAAAGTGGTTATAACAGAAAATCCGATAAATATTGAAGAATCTGGCAATTTCAAACTGCCTCATTGAACACTCACCGTTTTTCTTTGACCACTTGATTTATGGAGTGCCTCACCTATATGGTCCACACGTGCTACCTTATTTTGGAGCATTCATCACTTTACATTGTTTTTGATGAGGGCAGTCCTATCTTTTGTCCACTTCTATTGAAAAGTGAGTTGTTAGTTTTAACTTGTCAATGAGGTTGTTACATCATTGAGTGGTCAAGTTCTAGGGTTGCTAGTTTTGATCGTGTTATTGGAGGATTTAGCAACTCTCTCATCTATATAAGGGAGTTTCTCTCATTGTACTCTTTGCTAGAACTTGAGATTATAAAACTCTCTCTTGCTACTCATGCCTATTTCTTTTTGTTATGTGTATTGGGGAAATTCTGTAGAAATAAATAGAAGATCTAAGTGCTTGCTTTTAAATGTTTATTCCTTCTTCAGATGACTAATGCATGGAAAAGGTTTAGGTAGTTTTATTTTCAAAGTTTAATGCTATTTGCTCGTTAAGTAGATTTACTTTCTACATTTGATGTATGCTCTTAAAAGTAAGTTCCTATAATTAGTAGGATTTCTAGATCTTTCATGCAGGTTTATGTGGAGATTTTCAGAACATGATTTCTCCATATATCTGAAGAGAAACAAACATTTGGCTATCAAGGACTAAGACTAGGGTATTAGCTCTTCAACCCACTCTTACTCTTTGATCACCAAATCTTCAAGGACTAAGACTAGGGTATAAGCTCTCCAACCCACTCTTACTTTTTGATCACCAAATCTTCTCCTTTTCCTCTATGGCTCCATGCCTTTCTCACTACACTGTAGGCACTAGTCAAGAAGATTTTAGTTTCCTTCTTTTAGCCATTCTAAAAACATTTTAAATCATTCTTTTAAGTTCTTTTAATATGAAGATTAATCTTTACCTCAAGCACAAAAGATTCACATTGCTTAACACAAACACTTAAGGTTAAGTTATTTTCAGATTTTTCTTCAATTAAGCCCCTTTGAGCTTATTTCATTTAACATTTAAGTTGGGTTAAATTATAAACTGTTTTATGAGTCGTTCATTGTACAGTTTACATCAGTTTTCAGCACTCTTTTAACATTTTTATTTTTTAATTCAGATCTGATTATTCCTACAATGTTTAATTGCATGAATACATCATTGACACTCTTTATCAATTGCCCACAGGCCACTATAGATCTGAAATATAATAATAAGTTCAAGCAACTAAATTACACCTTATCCTTTTCATTCCAAGCAACTAGTTACTTGTCTTTTTCAGCACCTTTGCATAGTTGCTGGAGTTTTATGTTATTAACCGCATGATAACAACTCCATCACATTGGTTGATTAACAATTTTATTTTGTTGTGAGTGAGTTCTGAATATGGTGTACTCTATTCTATTGGCAATTCTAGCAATTGAATAAGGGTTGTGGTTTATCAAGTTACATTTTTTTATGCCATTTTGTCAAATTCACTTGCAACCATTCTTATTTCTTTGAATCAACACATTCAATGGTTTTATTATCTTTTTTACTGGTTTAAAGAAATTTATTTTGATTGTTGGTTATTTGTACTCAACTCATTATATTACAACAATCTCATCTAGATCACCAATGTTTAATGAGATGAACTTCAATGGTTATGTTTAAAGTTTAAACTCCTCGTTGTTTATTTTTTGATCTAGTTTTATGCAACAAGTTATTCTTTGTCTTGGCAAATTTACTCAAAGTTCTATTTACTTACATGCCATGGTTATACTTCATATGTGCTTTATGATGAAATGCGTTAATTTAATGTATGGAATCTTGATAATCCTTTCATGTATCTCGTTGGATTTTCCAACTCATTTGCTTTCTTTAAGTCATAACCATGCATCAATCTTTATTTTTGTTGTTTGCTTAATCTCTCGACACTCGATTGCATTTTTGGAATCCCTCCTTTGTGATTTTTCCAAAATAGTTGTAGGCGACTGATGCACTATTTCAGTTTTCCATAGCTGCACTTGGCTAGAACCTTTTGAGCCTTTGCATTTAGGGTGCTACTTTTTTTGGAAACAAGCATAACATTGGCAAGTGAATAATTAACAATTTATCGCAAGAGAAATTGATCTAAATTGTTACATTAGAATAAAAAAGTGAAACGCATCCCTTTAAGCAGTTGTAGATCTACGAGAAAACATTGTTTTTGTAGTTATGTGATGATCAAACATTAGCAATCAACAACGAAGAGAATGTTTTCAACCATAAACAACATTGTGAAATATATGCAAACAGCTTTAAAACTTAATAAAATTGCAAGTAGAATCTGAAATATTAAAGTTAAACCACATAAACTCTTGCTCTAAAGCTAGGATTGCCAATACAGCTGAGTTACAATATAAATTCCAGATTTAAACAAGCAAAGGTAGAGCTGTTTGTTAACTAGTTAAACCACATAAACTCTTGCTCTAAAGCTAGGATTGCCAATACAGCTGAGTTACAATATAAATTCCAGATTTAAACAAGCAAAGGTAGAGCTGTTTGTTAACTAGTTAAACCACATAAACTCTTGCTCTAAAGCTAGGATTGCCAATACAGCTGAGTTACAATATAAATTCCAGATTTAAACAAGCAAAGGTAGAGCTGTTTGTTAACTCTAAAAGTTTAATTTTGCAAGTGAAATTTAATGGTCAAAACAACTAATTATCCCAGCTCTTAGCCATTTGAAGATATGTGCGAGTTAAAATAGGCAAGAATGTAACAAGTAACCATATGTTAGAAATGAAATAAAATTCTAGTTACTTGCATTGACCATCAACTCAGTATTTGTGTGTGTTAGCATATGTCGATAGTACGGAAACTTCCAGTTCTATTGTAGACACTTAAATGAGAGTGAAAAGTGAGAAAATATTGCCTTTATTTGCTTGTAATAGTCTCATAAACATTCCAGATCTGAAATTTAAATGAATAACTGTAGAAAGAGAGTTTGCAAGATAAAATTGAAGCATAAAGCAATTCAAAATAGTTCAATAATTAACTCAATCATAAGATAGATCAAATAGATTTATGAAAGGGTTAAATTTAAGCAAATCTAGAGTTAATTTTCACCTTAAATTAATTGTTGATGAAACATAATGCAGAATAGATCATAAGCTCTCATAAGAACTTAAGAGACAACAAATAGCTAAAATCTTGTAGAAATTTATGCTTAAGATGAAAGTTAATTTCCAGAATACTAATGAATTTAAAAGAGGACTTAGTTAAATTTAAATGGCCAAAATCATGTGATTGGTGCTTAGTTGTTTTAGAGAGCGAAATGGGGTCATAAATGAAGCTTTAAGAGTTTTGGGTATTAAGGAGTAGGAGTAGGTTGAGTTCAAACCCATGTCCTAGGCTTTGATAGCCAATACACTCACTTCTTCTATCAAAGTGATTCAAGAGTTGAATTCCCTAATAGTAATAAGCCTGCATCCAACTTTGTTAAATTTAAACTGCAAGTAACATTAATCAAGAATATATTATATGCTGGCTAGTAATGAAAGATTAACAAAATTAAATTGAAAGCAAAAAGTATACCCCAATATTTATGCAGAGTTAACACTTGAAGGAGATATTCATGGTTGACATAAATCACCAAAAGTTCCAATCAGCTTCTACAATATTCACCAAAGATCTCACACAGAAAACTAAACAAATAACAAGAGTAATTTTATTCTCCACAAGTTTTAGCAAAAAAAAATCTATGAGAGGAGTCTCTCTCTTATATAGATGAGAGAGTTGCTAAATCCTCTAAAGAAAATAATAAAATATGTATATGACACAGTAAAAAATAACAACCCTAGATCCAAAATCCTAAGCTCTTTCATCATGTGAGGGTAGTGCACCACTAGAGAGAGAGAGAGAGAGAGAGAGAGAGAGAATATGAAGTCAAGTACATCTCAATGGTAGTGTAAATTTTCCTTTAATATTCAAACTAGGGCTAAACAGTGCATTCAAAATCTCTACTGATAACCACACATGAATATCTTTTATAGTATGCAGCGGAATATAAAACCGAGAAATAAAGCGCAACATCACATTACAATATTGACACCATTATTTTGGGTATGGAAACCCCCGGAAAAACCCAAGATGGCAAATCCCAGCTAAACCCTAGCACCCTCCTGCGTGAGTGTACAGCCTAGTTGTACGACCTCCCACATGTGCGGATCTGTGGGACTGCTGTACAAAATTTGTACGATCTATACGACAGCTATACAGAATACATACGGCCTTGTACGACCTCCCTCTACAGCTGTTGCCTATCGATCCGTGCGGGCTCTGTCCTGTCTGGTAGCTCGATAATCCTGTTTCTCGCTCCTCCGTCTTCCCAACTAAATCCTTTGTCTCACTTTCTCTCCCTGTCTGTATCATGTATCTGTTGGAACCAATGTTACAAATATCGTGTCGGCGAATATATCGCCGAGGGTCCAAAAAGATATTATCGGATTTATCGGCGAAAATGTCGGCAAACATCGGCAATGTATCGGCAATGTAAAAAAATACAAAAATATTCATTAATACATGAATATTTTAATCATGATTTAATTTTAGCATTCAAATAAACACATAATTACATGAATATTCATTAATACAAAAATACTAAATCTTTTAATTTTTATATTTTAATCATGATTCATTAATGTGCAAATTTCAAAATTGAAATTCAATTAATTTATTAACTAATATATATAAATAGTATACTCTAATTAATAATTAGAAGTTATAATTTGTTAAAAACTTAAAACTTAACTGTGTTATTATTTATATATATTATATATAATATATAATATATATTATGTATTATATATATATATAATATAATATAATATAATATATATTAGATATTATATAATATATATTATATATAATATATTATATATAAAATATAATATATATTATATAATATCTAATATATATTACAACAATGCGTATAACTTGTATATATGCGTATATTATAAGTTATAACAATGTGTTTAATTAATTAATGCAATAGTGTATAACTTGTATGCAGCAATATTACAACCGAATATTCCAACGATTATTGCCTGTAAATCATTGCGGCGACATCAACCCGGAAATACAGAAAAGCAAATAAAATGTATCCATGTGATTTTAGCGATATTAACTTCGTGGCCAAGAAATGTTTAAAACAAAATGGAAAACATGATAATCTTCAGGACGTGTGTCTAAGTTGCAGACTATCAGTTTATCAATTAATTAAACACAATGCGTCAATACTCACTTTTTAAACCCCGACAGACCGACGCGATGTCAACCTTTCGACTCGCGATTTTATCAGAAAATATCGTGATTTTATCGCTAAAAATCGCGATTTTTGGAAAGGAAAAATCGCCGATATATTCCACGATTTTTGCCGATAATATCGGCGTGAGGATCATATCGCGATATCGACGATATTTGTAACACTGGTTGGAACACAAGAATGTGTGTACTAATCACCAATTGACCTTTCTTTTATAACTTTATGAAGAGCGAAAATCCTAATTTCACTTTCACTTCATAAAACGTATTTAATTTATTTTCCAAAGTAAACTTAGGAAAAGTAAATTAAATACAAGTGGTGTCTTGATTTAAGTCTTCTGCATGCAAGGACACTTGCATGCAGGACGACCTTCCTTGTTGATGCTATTTTAACACTTCCTCTCAACGAGGAAAAGATTTGGTAGCAACCCCATCTAATCCCTGAACTTCACAAAACTGTGTCTGCAAAGTGCCTTGGTGAAAATGTCTGCCACCTGCTCATTTCTCTATATGTACTCCAACCGGATGGTTCCTCTCTAAACACAATCTCTCAAGAAGTGGTACCTGATGTCTATGTGTTTGCTCCAGTCATGGAACACTGGATTCTCAGATAGCTTGATGCCACTCTGATTGTCACAGTGAACTACTGTAGCCTCTAGCTCACACTCGAGCAACCCTGAAAGTAACTTCCTCAGCCACATACCCTCACAAGCAGCCATGCTGGCTTTCATGTACTCGGCCTCTGCCGAGCTTTAGTGCAACTGACTTTTGCTTCTTGTTGAAACAAGAGACAACCCCTGATCCAATGTTGAAACAATAACCTGATGTACTCTTGCTATTCTCTACACATCCTGCCCAATCAACATCCGTGAATCCTGTTACCTGTACACCCCCCCTGCGCTCATAAACCAAATCCAAAATCCACTATACCTCTGATGTAGCGAAGTATATGCTTCGCAGTCGTCCAATGCACTCTTCGAGGGTCCACCATGAACTGACTCAAAGAGTTGACTGCAACGCTGATGTCTGGTCAAGTGTTGACCATATACATAAGTGATCCGATAAGTTGACGATACAAGGTAGGATCAAATTCGTCTGACCTTGATGCATCAATCTTCCTCGAGGAGGAAACTAGAGGTATGGCTATAGGCTTGCAGTCCTCCGTCCTGAATCTCTTCAAGATCTCTACTACATACTTCCCCTGCCCAATGAAGAAGCATCCATCTCTCTGCCAAACCCCCAAGCCCAGAAAGTATTGCATCATACCAAGGTCTTTCATCTCAAGCTCCACTGCAATGTTGGAATTGTAGTCTCCAATCAACCTCTCATCTCCTGTAAGAAAGAGATCATCCACATATAGGACTAGTATGAGAGGCACCTCACCTGTCAAGAAGTACAGGTTGTGGTCAGCCTCACTCCGCTGAAATCCCATCTCCCGTAGATAGATGTCTATCCTCGAGTACCATGCTCAAGGTGTCTGCTTGAGCCCATAAAGAGCTCTATGTAGTCTGCATACATGCATCTCCCTGTTCTCCGCATCAAACCCCTTTGGCTACTCAATATATACCTCCTCCTCTATCACTTCGTTGAGGAAGGCAGTCTTGACGTCCATCTGATGGACTCGCCAACCGATCTCAGCTGCTAGTGAGATAATGGTCCGAATGGAAGAATACCTGGCAACAGGGGCGAAGGTCTCCTCATAGTCAATACCCTCCTTTTGTGAAAACCCCTTTTCCACGAAGCGTGCCTTGTACTTCTCCACGCTTACGTCTGTTGCATGCTTCACCTTGTAGATCCATCTAGATCCCACCACCTTTTTCCCTTGTGGCGTCGGCACAACCTTCCATACCTAGTTTTTCATAATGGAGTCATACTCCTCAACCAAAGCCTCCTGCCACACATCATGTTGTGCAACCTCCTCAAAGCTGGAAGGTTGAGAGTTAATCAACTCTGTCATCAGTGCCATATAACTGAGTCTCACTGGTTGTTTGCTTTGTCTCATAAAGCTCTGTGGAGGATCCACCTGCGTGGAATCCTGAACTGTGGACCTAAACCACTTAGGCCTTGGTCTAGTGTCAACCTGCTGCGGTTGCTGGATATCCGTCTCCTGCTGCAGCTCATCCTCCAAGTCAATGACTGAGGAATCCTTCCCACCTAACTCCCTCTTACTACCAGAACTCGTGCCCTGTGTCTGTACTTGTACCTGTACATCTGGCTCCTCCAACTTGACCCCCAAATCTTGTGCTGGCTGCTGTTCTGCTAATAAGTCCATAGATCTTCGCAAGGTCCTGTCCTCATCGAATTCAACATCCTTGCTCACAATGATCCTCTTACGAGCAGGAATGTAAACTCTGTATGCCTTCAAAATCTCGCTATAACTAACAAGTAACCCTTCTCTCAAGAAGGGTCCAACTTCTTCCTAGTGTCGGCGTGAACATGACAATAGTAGACACTGCCAAATATGCGAATGTGACTCACATCTGGCCTAGTGCCTGTGTAGACCTCCTCGGGTGTCTTCCTCCCAAAGCTGTGTGGGGACACTGGTTTTGAATGTACATTGCAATCCTGGATACCTTTGCCCAAAGGAATAGTGGTAATCCTTGATCAAATAGCATGGCCTTGGCTGCTCCTACCATAGTTCTGTTCTTCCACTCTGCAACTCCATTCTGCTAGGGGGTATGGGGCACAGTGTGCTCTTTCTTGATCCCCTCTGCCGAACAATACTCCATGATCTCATTGGAGGTGTACTCACCCCCATTGTCTGTCCTAAACACCCGAATCTTCTTTCCTGTTTGGTTCCCCACGAGAGTTTTGAACTCTCGGAACCTCTCAAAGACCTCTGACTTGGCCTTCATGAAATATATCTAGGTCTTCCTGAAAGAATGGACACTCATAGGTTTGCATACATCCGAATGCACCAATTCCAAGGGCACCTTAGACTTGTGCTCCCTTTGTGGGAAAGGCTTCCTGATGTTCTTCCCCAAAGCACAACCCTTGCAGTGGTTAAGCTTCTCTTCCTGTACCTGAGGAACTCCAATGACAACCTGTCTCAAGTGCCTCAGTGCACCATGGTGTAAGTGTGCCATCCCCCTATGCCACAACTCACCTTGACTGTTGCTGCTGCTGATTAGAGCCTTTGCAGGCTTAAAGTGTAGTCTATACACTTTCCCGCTCCTTCCAATCACCCTATCCAAGCTCCTATCTGACCCCTTGGGCTTGATATATGGTCTCGAAACTTCACTTGATATCCCTTGTCCTCCAGAGTGGAGACTAATATGAGCTTCTTGGTCAATCCTGGAACATATAACACATCAGCAAAACTGGGGGGTTTGCCAGACTCCCTCTCAAATGAAACAGTGCACTCCCTGTGCTTGATACCACGCATCATCACCCAACCCAACGTGGATCCCTGTTCCACCCTCTTGCATGTCTTTGAAGAATCTTTTCTGTCCAATCATGTGACTAGATGCTCCACTGTCGATGTACCATATACTGCTCCCTGTGGTGCTTGCCATGCAAGCTATCAAGCAGAACTCCTCATCGAAGTTCCTGCTAAACTCATCCACCTTTGCAGATCCAACCATCTGAATGTTACTCTTCTTCTTCCTGTCTGGGCACTGGGAGGCAAAGTGTCCCTGCTTGTGGCAGATAAAACACTTGACC
Source organism: Pseudotsuga menziesii (assembly GCA_001517045.1). Taxonomy (NCBI): domain Eukaryota; kingdom Viridiplantae; phylum Streptophyta; class Pinopsida; order Pinales; family Pinaceae; genus Pseudotsuga; species Pseudotsuga menziesii. The sequence goes on along the minus strand of LPNX010759535.1, from coordinate 763,415 downwards.
TTTGAAACATCAAGGTTCTTCTTACCATCCTTCTTCCTCTTTGCCTTACCCTTGCTCTTCCCTATAAGGGCTAGAGCCTCCTCATCCACAATCTGTGGGGCATTGCTGGATGAGCCTGATTCTTGACCCATGGGGGTGACCTCCTGCACAAAGTCATCCCATAGTCTCTGTCAATTAGGGAGCTTCTCCCTAGCCACAACACCTTTGTCAAAGGTGTTCCATGGCTTAGAGAAGCCATTGAGGGCTATCCGAACTAGCTTCTCATCCATTGTCTTAGAGCCAACAGCTCCAAGCTCATCCGTTATTGGTGTGAGCCTCGTGAGATGAGGCACCACTCCTTCTCCCTTGGCCATCTTGGTGCTGCACATCCTCTCTTGCAGCACCATCTTTCAGTTCTCGTTCTTGCTTTGGTACAAACTCTCCAAAGCTGTCCACATCTCTACTGCGGTCTTCTTACCAAAAAGGTGAGGGACTATATGGTCCTTCACTCCATCCATGATAATCAACATGGCTTTGGAATCAATCTTCTTCCAAGCTATCAGATCTACCGGATTTGTGGGTGCAACTCTTGTGGAGTCAATGTGCTCCTTTGCATCACTGACATCCAGGATCCTTGTGATCCTTTCTTTCCAATTAGGAAAGTTCTATGCCCCCTGGAGTCTATCCTCAACTCTCAACTGCATGGCCATACTGAAGTGTACCTGTCAAACCCTAGATCTGGAAGTCTAGGTTTGTGTCTTCCTATAGATTTGTCCCTGATCTATCACTGCTGCTGCAAATCTCTCAGCTTTAGCTCACCAGAGCTCTGATACCATGTAAATTTTCCTTTAATATTCAAACTAGGGCTACAAAGTGCATTCGAAATCTCTACTGAGAACGACACATGAATATCTTTTATGGTATGCAGCGAAATATAAAACTCAGAAATAAATCACAACATCACATCACAATATTGACACTATTATTTTGGGTATGGAAATCCCCGGAAAAACCCAAGATGAGAAAACCGGTGCAACAGTCAGATATAGATTTTATTATGAGAAAATATGGAACGTTTACAATCATTGCAAATTCACCCAAACTAGGCGAATAAAGTATCCCAACATAATCAGTGGGCAAATCCCAACTAAACCCCAACACCCTCCTGCGTGAGTGTACGACCCAACTGTACGACCTCCCACACGTGCGGATTTGTACAACTGTACAAAATCCGTACGGTCTCCCTCTGCAGTTGCTGCTTGTCGATCCGTGCGGGCTCTATCCTGTCTGGCAGCTCAGTGATCCCGTTTCTCGTTCCTCTGTCTTCCCATCTAAATCTTATGTCTGACTTTCTTTCCCTGTCTGTATCCTCTCTCTGTCGGAATACAAGTGTGTGTGTCTTAATCACCAATTGACCTTTCTTTTATAACTTTATGAAAAGCGAAAACTCTAATTTCACTTTCACTTTCTAAAAAGTATTTTAATTTATTTTCCAAAGTAAACTTAGGAAAAGTAAATTAAATACAACTGGTGTCCTGATTTAAGTCTTCTGCATGCAAGGACACTTGCATGCAGGAAGAATTTCCTTGTTGCTATGTTAACAGGTAGAATGCTCTAGAAGATATGGTCAAGAGGAGTAAATGCTAAGGCTAAAACCCTAGATCTTGACCAATCTGTCACTGCTATATGTAACAACCTCATGATAAGTCAAAACTAACAACTCTCTCTCCAAGATAAGTGGACAAAAGAGAGGAGTGCCCCACTAAGTCAATTTAAGTGATGAATACACGAAGATAAGGTGGCATGTGTGGCAAGAATGAGTCCTCCAAGGTGCAACCTACCCCAAGAATAGTCAAACCATGATGGAAAATACCTGAAATGATGGAGCGCCCCAGTAGAAGGTGATGTCAAGTATCTCATGTGTCCAATAGATAACAAAAACCTTAGTGTCCCTCTAGAATGCGTGCATTCGGCTCCTTGATATATGTGCAACATCCTTCAAGTGTCAATAATGCATAATCCAAGTGTGCAATGAACTCTCAAAGGATGGTCAAAGCTGGTCCCTCTCACACATTCCAAGAAGATGAAGAAGCATGCCTCCAAAGGCCTTCCACTTGTGCATGAAGAAGGGTGGCACACCACCTAGGAGGGGACATGAAACATTCAAACAACTATAGAGCAACCAAGTATTAGACTGTATAGAGTATGACTTAAGGAAAATACTTTAATATATGCAAACATTAACATAAAATAATTTCAAATGCACTTTTCTAATTAACTCACACACCATGTACTCAAAATCTTATGAAGCACCCCCAAACATGGTCTAAATATATTTGTTGCAACCTAAAAATCTAATTTAAAGCACACCAGTAAGCTCCTAGGACTAGAGCCAACTCTTGCTCAAAATTCTGCAAATCCCTAAGAGAAGGGAATGACGAACCTCATTGTAAGTAACTTTACAAAGATGTTTCCACAAAACACCAATTGCATCTAAATGAACTGAAAGCCAAAGTATTTGCAGCTATCCCTGATCATCTAGGTGTCACCTAAGAGGTGCCCCTTCCAGGAGAGCAGAGCTACAAATGGATTGAATTTCAGCAAGCATGAAACCATAACTAAAAGACTTGGTTATACTGACATTTTCAAGAAACATGCTGCACAATCTGCTCTTACCATACGCTAGATAGGCTGAACTAGTAATGGCAATTTTATGCAACTGACGCTTGACAGCTAATTCTTGATGGAGGAATAACTAGATCAAAATTTTATGTTTAAAGGAGGCACAAACCTTCCAAATAGATTGGCACAGCTGCAACAATCTCTCTAATGGATCTCCAAGCTCCCACCTATTATTTAAGGAGAGCCCTATGTCAGAGGAGTGTTGCATTAACTCATAAATGCCCTTAGGTGTAAGTAGGCTTCCCACTTTACCATCTCCAATTCCTCTACATGGGACCTCCCCCTTGCATTTGCATTTTATATAAGCAACTCTCTTGAAATAATGTTGTCCACATTAGACTCGAGAGAATAATGTTGTCCACATTAGAAAACTTTTGAACATGGTTAAGAGTCTCCATGTATGGTATTGCCGAGTGTCGGAATCCCAAGTCCTTCCAAATAAAGGCCTTTTTGAGCAAGGTTATTTGGGAGCGAAAGCGAGAAGTGGGAAGTGGGAGTGAAGTGAAAAGCGAAATTTTCAAAAGCTTCCGGGCTGGAAGCGCTTTTTATATATTTTGATGCATATGTCAACAAAACCATGTTCATCCATCAAAATTCAAACCATTATACACAAATATGCAAAGTTTCCGATGTATATAGCAAGTAAGAGTGCATGCAACCAAAATAGCTCCGAGTGCAATCCATATCTGAACTAAAGTACATCAATAAATAGGCTATAAACTAGTTTTGAGGCCACCAACATCAATCTGAACAATCCGCACCACCAGCATCAAGATACATAGAGGGGTTGATGTGTTAGATTAAATGGTAATCCCATACCCTCATACATGATAGAATCCAATGGAAACATTGCAATCCTGAAATCCTAAAAACTGTTAACCCTGTTGAATTTTGAATGGGATAAAAAATTTTACTTTTTGCATTTGAAGTCCGATGAGGTTGGAACCACTCTCAAACATCCTGAAACAATTAATGGTAATGTTAAAAATTTAGGTAAAATGATAGAAAATGAAAGATAAGGAGAATGCCAACTTTTACTTTAAGAATTTAATATTACCGTTTAATGCTACTGATGATCACTAAGGTTAGGTTTTTGTTATTAGAGTAGGCTTTGCCTCCTTTATACAACATTAGTATGGGCCTAGGGTTAGTTTCCCCCCATCCATCACTTAAAATTTTGGTTTTTTCTGAAGAAAACTTGGAAAAAAAGGTGGGAGCGTTTTTTTTTGCCTCGGAATTAGCTTCCTGAAAATGATCCCATACGGGAGCGTTTAGGAAGCACACTTCCCCCACGCTTCCTGGGCACTTCTTGGATGCGTCCTTCGGAAGCGAGCTTCAGGAGTGGGGGCGAGGGGGGAGGTGCGCTCCCACGCACCACAGTTTTTGAGCCAACCTTTTACCGACATTCCTTGTAGAGAGACCAAGCTAACTTGGACCTTTTTCAGATTGGTCAAGAGGCATATTCCAAGCATATGGGGTCCTTCAAATGAACAATGTGGAAACCCAGAGACTGTCTGCTAGGCCACCCACACCCTCTTAAGTTGAACTGAAGTCGAGATCACAAAGGCCCTTGCATTACCAATAATGCCATGGAGCTAAAAAGGGCCTTTAATCTTTGGAGCATGATGAGCCTAGTGAATTCGGTGATGCACTAAGACTTTTAAAGGAGCATCCCCTTCCATTGCATGTATCATCCATTTTCCTGTATGTGCCACCTCTGGGCTTGGAAATCAAGGAGGCTCAAACCCCCTTAAGCGCTGGGTAAGATGCAAGTGTCACAAGCTACCAAAGTCAACCTCTTAACCCACCTTGTTTTCCCTAGAGAAAACTCTGAAGCACAGATTCTGAACCTTTATAAGTTGCTTTGTAAGAAAAAAGATATGGAGAATAATACTAATGGATTGGTGCTAATTTTTTTTCTGTAACTTTAATGTACCCAGCAAGGGGCAAGTTGAGGAGACAAAGCGGAGACTTTCTTTCAAATTTGTCCATAATCCACCTCCATTGATCTGCAAGAGAAACCTGTGTGTGAAAGGGGACACCCAAATATTGATGTGCAAGAGAAACCTGTGTGAAAGCACTGAAAGGGTACACCCAAATATTGATCGTCACTCCAGGTTTGATATCCTTCCGCTTCAGTTTAAAATAGCAGAGGGATCCTCCTGCCCAATAAGGAAAACATCCGTCTTCTCCTCATTAACAACTACCTCAACAATTTCTGCAAAAATATCCAAACGTTACATCGTGCCTTTCACACGATGATAGGTCAGTTTAGGTGTTAGAGCCAAGCCATTTGCAAAATGGACATTAATATTTTGATTACTATCAGGCAAGTAGATACCTCTGATTTGCCCTTGCATGCATGCTACCTTCAACAAATATTTGAGAACATCAACTGCGATGACAAAGAGGTATGGTGCTAATGGACACCACCATTGAACGGAGTGCAATGGGTGCCAAAACCACACCGTTCACATTGACACATTTAGGAGCTCAGGAGAAGTCTGAAGAGTGTTGCTGTAATGGGTGCCAAAACCACACCGTTCAAATTGACGCATTTAGGAGCTCAGGAGAAGTCTGAAGAGTGTTGCTGCAATTCAACTATACACAGAGCTAAATCCAATAAAGTCCAACATTTTGAGAATGAAGTCCCATTCAACTCTACCAGAAGCTTTATACAAATCGATCCTAAAAGGAGAGCCTTTTGTTCAAACTGTCGAGCCCACTCAATGCCTTCACAGGCAGTGATAAGATTATTGCGCTGAGAGCTGTGATACCGGACACGTCCATATAGGGCAGCGTGTCTCGTGTCTGTGTGTCTGACACGGACATGCTGACAAAACGTGTCGGACACGTCTCTCCAGCGTGTCCTGATTTCAGACATGCGTGTCCCACACCTGTCAGGACGTGTCCTGAAAACAGGACACATGTTCTGCGGAAGGGATGCCCAGGACCACTTTAAAACCGAATTTTGACTTATTTTTTGTCATTTGCTATTGTGGAGAGAATTCTAAGAAGTGTTTTTTGTGCAGGTGAAGAAGATTTGAAGGCGTTGTATATGTGTAATACTAATTACTAATGTTAGATTCTGATTTCTATTGAATATTTGTAAAATTTGGATCATGTCTTTAATATTGGTATTGATAAGATTATTGCACTGAGAGGCCAGGTGGGTGAAATGTGTCATGTCTTTAACATATGTTGGCTAAAAAACTCAATTAAAATACAAAAAATATATATATTAATTTTGGCAAACATAAATACAATTACAAAATAAGTCAATATATATATATAATCTTGTTTGACAACTAAAAAAGATGACGATATATATTAAATTTGGCAAACATAAATACAATTACGAAATAAGTCTATTAAATTCTACACCCGAGAATTGAAGAGATGGTAATGCTTGCATCAAACTTATATTAGTACAATATATTATTTTACAAAAATATACAAAAATTAATAATAATATTGCTTGAAAGTATTATCACTCGTCAGGGAACTTCTTTGGTACTTTTCTTAACTGTTTTTTATCAACCCATAGAAGATCCATCTTTTCTTTAGTTCTTTTAGGTGCTTAATAGATCTGAGAGTAAGATGAATCTAAGTTGATAATAATTGAGTATGTGCCATTAAATAAATTATCTTTAAAAAATTACAGTATAACATGCAACGTGGATCGAAATTTGTTGTAAGATGAATCTAAGCTGACAATAATTGAGTGTGTGCCATTACATAAATTAACTTAAAATTTTTTATAATATAACACTACGTGGGTCAAAATTTGTTTTCGAAAGTCCCGGCCAGAGTCAATCATTCTCTGTTAACATGGCATAGGAAAATTAGGAAATATAAATATGCATGTTTAAAATTTCATATGGTATGCCCAGGAATTGACAGAGACAGTAATGCTAATAAATTAATTAAAAAAATGTGAGGTGACAGTAAAAAAAATGAAATATGAAAAAAAATCTTAATAATAAAAAACTAAAGAACTGATCACTATAATAAAATAAACTGCATAGATCCATCGGGATTTATCAAGTGTTGAGAGGGATCAAATCCCTTGAAGTGCAAACCCTTTTTAGAGTGCAATACTTAAAGAAAGGTTTGCACCTCAAGAGGTTTGATTCTTCTTGGCACTTGATAGATCCAGAGTTAAGATGGATCTATGCTGGTCTAGAAAAAATCTGACTTTTATGAAACCTGTTTACTCCTTTTGAACAATCCTTGCCTGCAAACAATTAAGTCTGTCTCAGAATGGCCATGGCTTTGGCAAGTTATTTTATATTTAACATGGTAATGGGGCCCACCAACCTCCCACCAATTCTTGTTTAACACCTTTAAAAAATGAGTTTGATTAATATTAACCAACTTTCCCAATCTGGCTTTTATGAAACCTGTTTACTCCTTTTGAACAATCCTTGCCTGCAAACAATTAAGTCTGTCTCAGAATGGCTAGGGCTTTGGCAAGTTATTTTATAGAAGTTATTTAACATGGTAATGGGGCCCAGCAACCTCCCACCAATTCTTGTTTAACACCTTCAAAAAATGAGTTTGATTAATATTAACCAACTTTTCCATAATACTTTGGTAGGTTCTTGGTACATCTTCAAATAAGCAGGGTCCACCACATTCCATTTCTGGTGATAAATTTGACCCAGGGTCCATTCCCACCATTGTTTAAATGCACACATAAGAAGGCTAGGAGTGGGGGTTAAATGCACACCCCACCCCTACTCTCATGTACATGAGGGTGGGGATGGATGTGAGAGGTAAATAAACAGTTACCCCCATCCGCATCCTCATCCCCATCCCCACCCTCCTGTTTCTACTTTGTATTTACTATTCCTTTGGAGACCAAGGTGTAAGTTAATCTCTGACAATGATGCCAACTCTGTTGCTTTTTGGCTCAGGACTTGGGGGGAAGAGATACCCTTTCAGCTCCAAACCAAAGGCTGAATGCTGAATGATACCCTTGTAGTCAGAGATGCGTAATGCTGAAATTTTTGCATATTTGGATCTTGTCCCAGCTTTGGTAGCACCAAGGAAGACACCCTGACTGCATGGTTGGTTTTTGTACATAGTTTTAATATAATATAAGAAATTTCCTCGAAGAAGAAAATTCATATAAACAAACATTGTAATCTTGAGTTTTTGTATTAAAGGGGGCTTTAGGAAAATGGCATTGCATGTTTAAGGTGGGGTGTCAAGAATAATAACACTAAATGAAGTGTTGTTGGTAGTCCTAAGGTCACATACATGTTAAGTGACCAAGTAAAGGTCACTTAACATATAGTTACGATAGTTAGTGTTAAGTGAGGATAGTTAGGACAATTAGGGTTAAAGTCATTTTACCTCGTTGTATCAATGACTCCTTTAATAAAACAAACATTATCCTTAGGTCTCCATCATGGATTGATCGTTAATCATTAATTTACAAACAATAATTTCTTGTAAGTACTTGCTCAACTACAGCATCTATTAGCTTGAACTCGAAACATTATCCTTAGGTCTTTCTAATGGAATGATCATGAATCATTAATTTACAAACAATAATTTCTTTTAAGTACTTGCTCAACTACAGCATCTATTAACTTGAACTCGAAACATTATCCTTGGGTCTTTCTAATGGAATGATCATGAATCATTCATTTACAAACAATAATTTCTTGTAAGTACTTGCTCAACTAAAACATCTATTAGCTTATCTAAACTTGGTGTTCTGATTGTCACCATAGCCATTGGCGGTTTAAAACTAAGGATTCAATACTCCTAGATTATAGTTGACTTCATCATAGTACTTTTGGATTATAATTACTCTGTAATTGAATTTTTAAGGGATGCATACATCTCAAGACGAGACTACTTTTATAATTGAAATAAAGTTAAACTCTCATATGCGTGCTATTGTGATCTTGCTTTGTTTTATCTTCGTTCTGGTTGGGTTTTTTCAAGAAAACAAGAAATTCCATTTAGTCTATTCCAAACTGCAAAGGTTCATTGCAGTTTCAACAGATTTTCATCTGCACTGTTGTGAAACTATTCATGACTTGGGCTCTTCTTAGAAACTTTGTTTTGCTGGATGAACTAATTTGATTTTGGCTATCACTTAGCTATATTAATGAAATTTTCATATCTATGTCAGTGGAATGAAATTAGGTTTCATCTGAGATGCTCATAATGATAAAATGATTGAAAATCATGTATCAAAATTGCCACTCATGCTTTGTTATATGTAGTTTGTAGTCTATGCCAAAATCTTAGATGCTTACTTTAGTTACCTTATCTGAGAAAAAAGCTTATCCTTCTTTAAAGGTTGATTGGTATCCATGGGGAGAAGAGGCCTTTGCAAAAGCTCGAAGTGAAGAGAAGCCTATATTTTTATCAAGTATGTTCCATGTCCTTTTCTGGTGTAGTTCCTTAACATTCTTATTTCTTGTGTAATGTTTTACTTACAGAAATTTAATGATTATCTAGATCATGCCTTGAGGAACTGATATATGTGCTTGATGTGGTTACTGATTGGTGGGCTACTTGTGCTATATTGTTGAAGTTGGATACAGCACCTGTCACTGGTAAGTAAATGCAACTTGGAATTTGTTAACTGTAGAGTCTAGCTTTATCTTTCCTCTGAAACCATGGTTCTAGTAGAGTTGTCTTTTAGTGGTACTGGTATCTCTGATTGGAAACTGATGTTTTGGTCCCATGTCAAATGCTGTAAATATTCTCGCCAAAATAAAAGAAAGAAAATGGGTATGGCCTGTTTCAGAAACTATAAGCTGACCATGGGCTTCTTTTAACATTTGTATCATCTGCAATGTCGAGTGTCTTCATGTTGACATAAATTAAGCCTAAAGGAAAACAACAGGAAAGCCTTAGTCTTGGAAAATGTTGTAACATGTTTTATGGAAAGATATTCTCTTGATTTTCAAATGTCTTTTGAAATTTGAACCCTGCAATAAATAAATTCTTTTCAGCCTAGGTTAGAGACGTGCTGTTTCCTCTCATGTACTTGATGGCATTTCTTAATATGTGTATGAGCGAGGGTAATCGATTCTTGTCTTGGTCAACCTGCTAAATTGGTTTGAGTCTCCTATTGTAATCAAAATAGTTGCAGATATTTGTCTTCGCTTATCTTAGATTACGAATAAACCCCATCCTTTTGTCTATTGCAAAGTTGGATGTAATTCATTGTGGTCTTCATAACAAACTGATTTTGTTTAGTCTTGGATTGATAATGTCTCGATTTGACACACATGTAATGTGATTAATTAAATTTTGTTTACAAAATGTTCGATATGTAATAAAGATCTATTTGCTTTTTTAATTTTCAGAAGCATTTAAAAAAATCTGAAAAAATAAATTTTACTTTCTGCAGTTCGATATAGAGAATGGTTGAAAAAAAAGATGATAATGATGTTATTAGGATGAAAATTGAAGGAAGATGATAGTGATGTTAGTAAGATTATTATAATTTAGTACATGCTTCTAAAGCCATGGAGAGAACGTGGGCACCTAGTAAGTAGTGAGTTTTATGTCTCAGAATTGAGTCCCAACAGCTCAAAATTAAAAATCCAAATAAAATGCTGTTGAGACAGAGAGTTTTTCTATGGAATGGATAGTAGAAGTTACAATAAGATGCTTGAAAAATTTGTGAATGGATGGAATAGAAAAAGCGCTTACTGCCTGGTTACAGGGAACTTGTTGCCTGAGAATAAAAGGAACGGCTGGCAAGATCCCTAGGCAATAGGTATGGGCTACCAAGTGAAATTCTCATTTCAATCTTAAAAAAAACTGTAGCTCACTATTGCTTATTGTTGTTGATTTTTGTACCTAGGAAGTTGTTCCCCTACTGACTTTTTGTCCAAGTCACTTAAAAGAGGAAAATAACATGACCCTTGCATTAAATGACTTGAGATGAGTTTTTACTTTTCACTTTAGGGATTTAAGTGGCTTTTTGGTAATATTTAATTTTAAGTTGAGTGAAATTATTTTTAGAGAGATTAAGTGCACATTATTTCTCATCCATTGATCTAAGCCATTGTGGGCCATTGATCTATAAGCCATTGTGGGCCCTTGGATTAGATGTCCATTCAGCTACCCTCATTAAACACCAAAAGGGCAAGGGAAAGGCAATTTAGACCATTCAGTTATTTCCATGAGCATTGGAGAGCAAGAAAGAGAGAAAGTTGAATTTGAGAGAGGGAGAGCAGATTGAGCAGAGGCACGATTCCCAAGAATCTGTACAGCTTGCACTGGCATATTTCCCAATGCATACGTACAACAGTCTTTGGCACAAAAATCGAGGAGCAGAAAAACCTAGTCTGGGCATGATTTTCGAGGCAGCAATTTAGCATTTATTGCAGTCGTACTGTACCTGTCCATACAGTGTTTTTCAGTCTGAGAAAGGATGCAAATTTCGAGGCAGTCAATTGTTGTTCCTGTTGGAATGAAAATTGATGTTTCAGATCGTACTATCAGTCCGTACAGCCCATCCGTACAGTCCTGTAGCAGCATGAAAATCGAGGTGGTTAGCAGACAAAAAAATTATCAGAATTAATTTCTGAAGCGGCACGAATTTCGAGGCTGAAATTTTCTCATATGGTTGAGATAAGTTATGATTGAATTTTATTTTCTGCTGTACTGTTGGCTGAAGAAATAAAGAAACTCTTTCTCATGGTTTTCCCTGGAGCTTGGGGTTTTGCCTAGGTCAATTGATAAAAATTTTCTGAGTCCGAATTTTTTATGTGTGACTGTGTTATAAATTTCGGCTCATAAATGTTGTAAAATTCTTCATGTGTTTCTGTCAATTTGTTTATGAGAAAAACCACAAATTTGGGTTTGGCATTAAACTATGAAAATGGCATGAAACTGGGTTGGGGAATGAGTTGAAAAATTTACAATTGTTACGCCCCAGATTGTTTGCAGCATGTCTACCAGGATATACCAGAGTGAAGGGGTCTTTTGCCATTGTAAAAGGCCAAGTTTGGGCTTGTTTATGTAAAAGTCTTGGTCTAACTGGGCTCAAAACCCGTGGTCTGGCTATGGCAGGTCCACTTGGTTTTCATGTGAAGGAGTATTGGCTTAGTGGCTTTGTCCCCTTGATGGACGGAAGCCTTCCATCATGTTGGGCCTTTGTGCCATGGGTTGGTGCTTCGATGCTTCTTGGGATGGCTCCACTAGGACATATGGCTTAGGGGGTCCTAGCCACACTCATGTTTATGATATGTAGAAGGTGATTGTGCGTGTAAGGGTTATCATACCTGTTTTAGCACACCTCATTTATGCCCACTTGGACCTCTCATTTGATGTATCACCCTTCCTCTTGGTCTCCATGTGCAAAATCCATGATGACGCCATCTTCTTCAAGAAAGCCTTACCTTGCTAGAGGGGAGGATGTTGAGGAATCTTCTACATCGTTGTTAATGTTAGAAAGATCTCCATTTTCTTGTTTGACGTTGCTTTTGCACCTTAAGCAAGGTAAATTAGGGTTTTATTGGCATCTTGTTAGTATTGTATGAGGAGGCTTTCCTCTTGACGGAGCCCTCCACTGTGGGCCTTGGGATTCATTGTTTGCCCTGGTTAGGGTTTGGCTACTTTGACCTAATCTTGGGTTACTAGCCTTTCCCTAGTTGGTCAATTTTGGATAGCCAAATTGAGTAGGCCCTAGGCCCTAGTGTTGAGGATTAAGGTCATAATCCCTTCTCTTCTCTTTTTTCAAAATTCTCTTTTATAATTATTATAAAAATCCAAAAAATATAGAATATTGGAAGACCTCTGAAAAGTTAGAAAATTTATATCTAAAAAAGTAACGTGTTTTCTGATTGGTGCTAAGAGGTTTCTTGGGAAAGTTGTTTGTGTGTTGTTTAAGTAATTGCAAATATCATTCACCAAATTCTAGGGGCTGCCCCCTTGGTTTTAAGAGTTGACCTAAAGTGTTAAGAAGCTAGGCCGTGGTGACATTGCGCACTAGCTTCTCTCGTGCATATCACTCGTTGCACTAGGATTTGTGACCTTGATCAAGGGTGCTATTTTGAGCAGTAACACTTACAATATGCAATATTTGTGTAGGAAAGTAGAAAGCAGAATATGTCTTAAGTCAATATTAAATACTATTCCTTCCAATCTTTGGAACCCGCCTATAGTAGGAAGTAAAGGAATTGCTAAACTACCTAGTGAGAACATATCTTTGGCATGGAGGAAAATTGAATGAAATGTTTATGTGTCCCTTAGTAAAAATTATAAGAATATTTTTTGCAAATCATTCAAATTCTACTAGTACATACACAAAGCGATAGCATACACATATTCATATTCATAAATACTTGGCTTTATAGATCTAACCTCACCTTCATGAGGAATTTGAATCTAGGGTTGTATAGACAGAGTAGTTATACAAAATAAAAGGTCAATCTCTGGGTGTGACTTGTCTTAGAGTTCATGGTTGAGGGTAAGACTGAGTATCTTTCTGAGTATCTTTGTGATGTCTTAAGGATCACAGTTTTGTCTTTGATATAAGTTTATTTAATTGAAGCTTCCTGGTTGAAAGACTTCTTAAGTATGGATTCCTGTTCTGTTCTTGATATAGATAAAGGCAACACCCCTAGACACTTCAACGCTCATTAAGTGATCTCATGTGTACTGCATTATGTCAATATTTCAATCTCTCAATTTTGGTGTAATCTCAAAGGTGAAAGTTGCAATATAATTTGTAAGACAACCTCAATACCATACTATACACCAAATATAATGAGGGAGGATTAGTACTAGATTTCTTTTGGCTCTTTAAACGTATAAAGCTTGTTTCAACTTGTGCCAAGCTTATTTGTTATCTTGAATTTTTAGAAGTGGCGTTTGCTATGTAGAAACAGAAGATCACCATAGTTGATAATGAACTCAAACTTGACTCAAATCTACATGATTGTTTTTCATAAAATTCATTGCCCCAGGTTGCGTAAAGCCTAAAACTGTTAAAGTTTGAGTTCGGTTAGGGTTAAAATAAAGAAAAATAAAAATTTATACTTTAATGTATAAACAGATCCAAAAATTCAAAACTAGATCCAGAAGAGTAGAAGAGTAGAAGAGTACTGCTGTAATTAACTCAATCATAATTTTCATCAACTTTAACACTCTGTTGGTCGCTGCGTTAAAGTTGGTCCTTGAGATGGATTAACATTTCAATATACATAACATATGCTGTAATTAACTCAATCATAATTTTCATCAACTTTAACACTCTGTTGGTCGCTGCGTTAAAGTTGGTCCTTGAGATGGATTATCATTTCAATATACATAACATAAACAATAGCAAAATTACAATAAAACTAATACACAGTAATTAAAGAACACATGCTAAATAGATCTGGTTTGAATCTTCCTTATACTCGAACATAATATGTTTGCTCTTGTCAATGTAAGGAAAATCTCTCATGGGTCATACTTTGAGAGAGAAGATTAAAGTGTTATGGGTTTAGTTTAGCATTAGGATAGCAACATTGATACTCAGTCCCAATCATAGATAGGCACCCTAAAAAATCACAGAGCCCTCTAGCAGACTTACCACTATTACTGACCTATAATCTAGGGTTTAACATAGACATAGCTAAGCCAGGACAGGGCACCATAGTCATGGTACAACAGTCACAGTTCAGTAGATAGAAGACACAGTCACAATCCAACTTAAAAGGGACATACAATCACGGACTAGCAGAGAAGACACAGAGTCACGGTCTAGCAGACAAGGGACACAGAGTCACGGTCCAACAGAGAAGACACACAGTCATAGACCAACAGAGAAGACACATAGTCACGGTCCAATAGGGAAGACACACAGTTACAAACCAACAGAGAAGACATAGTCACGAACCAATAGAGAAGGGACACACAGTCACGGTCCAGTAGAGAAGACACACAGTCACAGACCAGCAGAGAAGACACACAGTCTTGGACCAGCAGAGAAGACACAATCATGGTCCAACAAAGAAGGTACACAGTCGTGGACCAGCAGAGAAGACACACAGTCACGGTCTAGCAGAGAAGGGACACAAAGTCACGGACCAGCAGAGAAGACACATAGTCACGGTCTACACAAACAACAACAAGAACCCAAGGTGTCAAGTTAAAGCAGTAGTAACCCTAGCAGCAGCAAGCTCGTTAAGCAAAACCAACAACAAACTTCTAAGGAAGACAAAAATCAAATCTGATTTTCTCTCTTGTCCAAATGCCATATAAAAATGGAGAAGTGAACTTTAATTTATAATTTTGACAAGTCTCCTAGAAAGGTCTCTTAGGTAACCCCTAGGTTTTAGGATAGTTATCAAACATAACATAAAATAATGTTAGGTTGACTTAGGATAGGATAGGGTACTAACGATCAAATGGTCATAAAATAAAAACAATAAAATAAAAGTCATCATACCAAAGGCACACACAATAAGGATGCTAGGACCAAGTAAAAAATAAAGGACCATAAGTCAACCAAAGGGGTCACAATAAGAAGTTAAGACAACCCTTACCCATAAGACCAAGGTGTACCATTAGGGTGGAGAAACAACCCCTTTAACCCATAGGACTAACAATGCCAAGGACTTTAATATTTTCTCTCTCTCATATATATATATTTATTATCATTGTATAAGGACAAGATCCAAATTGATGATGTGATCCTCTAGTCCTCAATACTGCTCCTAAGGGTTAGGTGCAGGTGACATCATCAAGGGGTGGCCTTTAGAAGCAACCTAGGAATAACCATTTAGGAGAGAGAACATCACACATCATTATCTTGGTCAACTTGACCAAGATTTACTTGGTTAACTGACCAGGGGTGTACCTTGACCAAAATTTACTTGGTTAACTGACCAGGGGTGTACCTACAGGAACTGCTTGGTCCCAGACCAGGGATGTCCCTACCTCAACCTACAGGATCTACTTGGTCCTCGTGACCAAGAATCTGCTTGGTCCCAGACCATGAACCCTAGAGGCACATATGGGCACTAACCACATGTTAGGGACTTTGCCATGACATCAGCCTGCTTGGTCCCAGACCAAGAACCCTAGGAGACTACTGGGGGCCCTAGGGTACCTTCTAGGGCCTTACTTTGCCCTAGCTTGTTAGGATATTTAGACACTTAGGAGTTAGTTAAGATCAACTTGTGTAATAAATCCGTTAGGTAAAGTGTGTTTCTTTAGTATGCATTAGTGTGCATTTGTAAATATTCTAATCCGACGGTCACGATATGTTCTAGACATAAAGTGATCTGACGGTTCAACTTCTCTTAGATCATACCTACCCTTGCTCCATGGCTTAACACCCGATTGGTCCATGATCTCTATTTAAAGAGCATGGAGGGTCATTGGCTAGTTGATTGATTATGAGAAGCTCATTTGTAACTTTCTTTCTTTTGCATAATAAATTGCTCCAAGTAGTTATGTGGCTGAGTTCGTGGACTGTTTCCCTCTCAAGGGTTTTAACCACTTCAAAACATCGGTGTGTCGATCTGTGATTTGTTTGTGTGAGTGGCTGCTCTAGGTGTTCGGTCTTTTGGGAGTACCCTGTGTACCTGAACATGGTATTAGAGCGTTTATGAAGAGCCGCTTTCGGTTATGATCTAGATCTTGAATTGGTGTTGCCGAAACTTTGAAAGTGTTTCTAGTTTTGGAATTTCTGTGCATTTCTGGGCTGTGGGAGTTGTTCCATTGCGTCCGGAGCGTCGTTTCCATTGGGAAATAGTTTTCGTTTCATCAAAAACTGTTTTCGTTTGCTCCAGAAACGCCCATTTTAGTAGATCTGAAGGTATAATGTTACAATGAAGTTTTTATTTTATTTTTTGTTTAAAAAAAAAAATCTCATATTGTATCAGTTTCATTATTAGATTTGTTTTTTTGTCTCGGATTGTTGCCTTCCCTGTCTGCGTATGCTCTTTTCTGTGCACCTTGCGTGATAGCGGCGAATCAGAAACAGAAAGGGAAAGGGTTTTCTCGGCGGTGTATGCTCTTTGCCGTGCACCTTCGCGACGAATCGGAAATAGAGAGATAACGTAGACTTTTCGGGTAAGCCAACGAGATATAACCCCAAAAGCGTGGAAAAGTTTGTTTTTTGTTTCGGTTTGTGGTGTGATTTGCAGGAAAAGAAGCAAGCACGGAGACCGAGAGAGAAGAGTAGAAAAAAAAAAGTCCCCTTCCTCCTTCCCTTGTTTTACGTACCTTTTAATCTTAGCTCACTTGGTTCAAAGCAATGTTCCCCCAAGTTTTCGGGACGTGGGAGCGCGGGAGCGGGGAAATGCACATTGGGGACGTGTGGAGACCACCCCCAAATTTTAGTGAAATTCAGGGGGGGCGAGGGGAGGTCTAGGTCTTAAGAAAAATTAATATAATAAATTATTAAATCCCAGCAATAACAATTTAATGATTCATCATATGTAAACTACTAAAAGTAAATAATAAATAGTAAATACTAAGTTTATTATTGTGCAATGTAAATTAGAATATAGCAAATTAATAATACAAACACGTTATAAAATTCATCATATGATAATTTTCAAATTTGTCATTTGAATCTTGATATTCATATTTCTAATTTCAGTCATTGTAATTGAAAACTTGAATCAATGATATTGCATGCTAAAATAGTGAAATAGTAAATTACTAAAGACTAAGCCTAAAATAGAGACTAAACAACAATTAAAATTAAAATTTTATTTTATTAAACTGAAATTGGGAAAATCGTGGGGGGCATCTAGGAGTCCCCCGGTTTCTGGAGGGGGCGTGTGGGAGCCCCCCTTCACCGAAGCGCGCTACAGAACAGGGGGACGCGCCCCCTTGTGAGTTTCTGAGAGTTCCTGATTTTGGGGACGTTGGGAAATGTTTCCCCAGGAGCTCCCGAGCCCCCGGGGCGTAGGGGGCAAGTCCCTGTGTAACACTGGTTCAAAGTTGCTTTATTCCTTAATAGGTCTTGAGTTCAAGTCTTATTAAGTTACTTTTTTAATAGTGCATGCAATTTTTAATTTTAAGTTTATTTTTTGTAAAAGTGCATCTCACTTAAATTAAAAAAAAGTGAGTCACGTAAGTCTTTTAGTTTATATTTTGTTGCACTATTTAAAAGTAACATCATTGTAAAAGTGAAAATCACTTATTTTACAAAAGTGATTCACTTAAAGCAACTTTCTTGTAAAGTGATTGTCAAAGGTTCATCTTGGGAAGAGGGGGGTTCTTTTTTTGTTTGGTCAATTTTATATCTACCATCTCACTATTGGAGACATCTTCAACATTTTCTTTGATCAAGAATAGCTTCATCATGCAGAATCAATTTTCAGTGCTATTTTTTTTGAAACAGCTTGATTTTTCGAGCTCTTTGCATCCAGACAGTTGGATTCTGTTTTTTCAGCCATTATTTTACAGTATGACCGCCCCTTGTGATTTTCTACTTACCAGTTCTAACTATTTTTCATGGAAATCTTGTATGGAGGATGTTCTACGAAGTAGGGGACTTTTCAGAATTACCTCAGGGAAAGAAACAAAACCCATTAATGATGATAAGAAAATAAAATGGGCAAATAGATGTGGTGAAGCTCGTGGATTGATTGGGATGTCAATCTCCACTGATTTGCGATTCCATATATCTGGAATTGATGAACCTGATAAAGCCTGGGAAAAGTTGGAATCTGTGTTTGGTAAACACAATGAAATTCGAGGTCATCAATTCGAAAATGAGTTGATTTCTTTAAATCCAAGTGATTTTTCATGCATTCAAGATTATTTATCTAAGTACAAAACTCTTAGACTCTTATGTGAAGAATGCAAGATTAAGAGAGAAGACAAACAATGTATTTATCATGCTCTTTCCAAACTTGGACCTGCATATTCTGTTTTTGTATCTACATTTTACTCCATGAAAGAATACTTGAATGCAGCTAGCTATCAAGAGCCTAGTCTTGAATCGTTTTGTGATTCCTTGATTAGAGAGCAAGGTAAGCTCATACATCTTGGAATAATTAGCAATGCAGATACATCTGGGAAAGCCTTATTGTTCCAACAGAAAGAAAAGTCCAAGCATCCCAAGAAACAAATTTTTCGCAATAATAAGCCAAACAAGGGTCCCAAACCCTCTCAGTCATCTCCTTCTTTAAAAAATGACAAAGAATCCACGCCAAAAAGAAAGAAGACTGAGTGTCATTGCAACTATTGCGTGAAAGATAATCATGATGAATCTAAGTATTTCAAGAAGATGGCAGCCTTGGAAGCAACAACGAAGAAGCACCACATCATCCTAGATTTGTATTCAGAATCTACCTCTCATGGACATGCACTTTGTGCTTCTGGTTACTCTTATACTACATCTTCTTCTTCTACTTCAAATGAATGGCTCATTGATTCTGGAGCATCTTATCATATGGCTAAGGATCAAGCCATCTTTTCTTCTATGCATGAATGTAACACCAAACAAATATTTGTTGGTGATGATAGTTCTCTAAGTGTTGTAGGATCTAGAACAGTTCCCGTAGAAAATGGTCATTTTAGTGATGTACTATGTGTTCCAAGAATTTCCTGCAATTTTTTGTCAGTCTATCAAATCACTCATTTCGGTGAAGATAAAACTGTAACGTTTACACCTCACCAAGTTGTAATCAAGGATTTTAAAGATCCTCAACATGTCCTAGCTACCAGAATTGTTGATGATATTACCAGGTTGTACAAATTTAACAACTTTGGGTCATCACCTTTTCCTTTTGTGTTTGTTGCTCATAGTGATAACTTGAGCAAACTTTGGCCTGAGCGATTTGGTCACTTAAATTATCGCTCATTGCAACAATTATGTAAATACAATATGGTGACACATCTTTCGATGGTATCTTGCAGGGACGGTGTTTGTTCTAGTTGTGTACTCAGAAAACATCATCGGAACAGTTTTGACAAACGTGCCTCTTGGCATGCCTCGGTTCCCTTGGATCTTGTGCATAGTGACTTGTGTGGTCCTCTTCCATCTACTTCCTTTTTTGGTTTCAAATATTTCTTAACTTTCATTGATGATTACTCTAGATGCACTTGGGTTTATTTCCTAAAACTTAAGAGCGTAGTATTTAACATGTTCTTGGCCTACAAGGCCTTTGTTGAAAAACAATCTGGTCATCAAATCATTAAGTTAAGATCCGACAGTGGAGGAGAATATGTTAACAAAAAGTTCACTACTTTCATCATTGAACAAGGAATCCAACAACAACACACTGTTCCATATACACCACAACAAAATGGTGTAGCTGAATGGAAGAACCAAACTTTAAATGAAATGGCTAATTGTATGATCCAATCTAAGGGACTAAGTCTTCAATTTTGGGCTGAAGCCATAAATTGTGCAAATTACATAGTTAATCACACCTCCACTAAAGCTTGACAAGGTATTACACGGAAGAAGCATGGAGTAAAATTAAACCAGATGTAAGTCACTTCCGTGTGTTTGGTAGTGAAGCATGGGCTCACATTTCGGATGAAAAATGGAAAGCATTGTAGCCTAAAAGTGAAAAGTGCATATTTGTTGGATATTCTGAAGATGTAAAAAGTTATAGACTTCTTCAACCACATTCTCATGATATAATCATTATAAGAGATGTTAAATTTGATGAAAATCTCTTGGCTTGCGAGCCTAACTTGGCGGCTTTACAAGGTATTACACGGAAGAAGCATGGAGTAAAATTAAACCAGATGTAAGTCACTTCCGTGTGTTTGGTAGTGAAGCATGGGCTCACATTTCGGATGAAAAATGGAAAGCATTGTAGCCTAAAAGTGAAAAGTGCATATTTGTTGGATATTCTGAAGATGTAAAAAGTTATAGACTTCTTCAACCACATTCTCATGATATAATCATTATAAGAGATGTTAAATTTGATGAAAATCTCTTGGCCTGCGAGCCTAACTCGGCGGTTGTGCCATCTTTGCCATGCGAACCTGATTCGGCGATTGTGCCTTCTTTTACTTCCAGTTTCCTTGACAGATTTCCAACTCCAGTTTTTTATGATGATAGTGAGGATGAAAATCCACCTCCGCCTGCTCACGTTCCTCTAGTTGCACCAACACAATTGCTTCCTCGATCGGTCCGTTCAACATGTAAAGCAGCTGGTGATCTTGCCGGTGATCCTAGAGATCAACGTCGAACATGTTCTCAGTTTCAGCGAGCTTCTTCTCTTTTGGCTCAAGTTTCCGAGAATCATGATCCATAAACTTTTGCAGAAGCTTCAGGAAATCCAGATTGGGATGCAACTATGGATGAAGAATATCGTTTCTTAATGACGAACGATACTTGGGATCTTGTACCTCTTCCAAAAGGAAGAAAACTTGTCAGATTTAAATGGGTCTATAGAACTAAGTATGCATCAAATGAAAGTGTTGAAAGACTTAAGGCAAGGTTAGTTGCCAAAGGTTTTTCCCAAGTTGAAGGGATTGACTACAATGAAACCTTTGCTCCTGTCGCAAAATGGAACTCCATCCGCCTTGTTCTTTACCTTGTAGCCTTACATAACTGGGAAGTCCATCAAATGGATGTGAAGTTTGCATTCTAACATGGTGATTTACAGGAGGAAGTTTACATGGAACAACCTCCTAGATATGTTTAGAATAACTCTAGCCTTGTTTGTTGCCTTAAGAAATCCTTATATGGCCTTAAGCAAGCTCTTAGAGCTTGGTATGCCGAAATGGATAGCTTTCTCCTTGACACTGGTTTTTCCAGATGCCATTTTGACCCCAATGTCTATACCAAGAAAGTAGGAAACCATCTCATTATACTTGTTCTTTATGTTGATGATTTTATCCTTACTAGTAGTGACCCTAAGCTTTTAACCCATGTGAAATCCAGTCTTAAGCAAAACTTTGAAATGTCAGACTTAGGATATTTGCATTATTTTCTTGGTCTCAAAGTCTTGCAAACCAAAGAAGGAATATTTCTTTCCCAGACTAAGTATGCTTGTGACCTTCTTCGTCGCTTTCACATGGAAGATTGTAAACTAGCCCCTTCTCCCTCCCATTTTGGAGTCGAACTTTCTGCCACTTGTACTTCACCTGAAGTAGATGCCACATTGTATCGTCATCTTGTTGGTAGTCTCTTATACTTGACTCATTCTCGTCCTGACCTTTCCTTTGTCGTTGGTCTTGTTGCCCGTTATATGCAAACACCTCATGAAAGTCACTGGAAAGCAACAAAAAGAATACTTCGATATATTCGATGTACAATTTAGTTTGGGATTCATTACAGTACAGGGGGGAAACTTTTGTTGGTTGGTTTCACTGATTCAGATTGGGCCGACGATCTTGATGATCAAAAGTCTACTGCAGGTTATGTTTTTAGTTTGGGATCCCGACCTGTCACTTGGGCTTGTAAGAAACAACAAGCTCTTGCTCTTTCTTCAGTAGAAGCAGAATATTGAGCCACAGTTAATGCCAGTCAGGAAGCTTTATGGCTTCGACAGATCTTTTCAGAGTTTGGATTCGAGCTTTGGTGCGACAATCAAAGTGCCATCAAGCTCACCAAAGATCCAGTTCTACATCAACGCAGCAAACACATTGAGCTACATATGCACTTCATCAGAAATCTTGTTCATGATCGCGTTCTTGAAGTGCTCTTTTGCCCTACAGATGATCAAGTTGTAGACATCTTCACCAAGTCTCTTACAGAAGCGAAGTTTTCTAAACTTCGATCTATGTTAGGAGTTCAGGATTTTTTTATTAAGGGGGGATAGGCGCTAATGCCTCCTTCCTTCTCCTAATAGTGTCACTTTTGTAAATCCTTCAATCCTATCCCAAGTTGTTCTTAAGGGTGGATGTTAGGATATTTAGACACTTAGGGGTTAGTTAAGATCAAGTGTAATATATCCGTTAGGTAAAGTGTGTTTCTTTAGTATGCATTTGTAAATATTCTAATCCGACGATCGCGATATGTTCTAGACATAAAGTGATCCTACGGTTCAACTTCTCTTAGATCATACCTACCCTTGATCCGTAGCTTAACACCCGATTGGTCCATGATCTTTATTTAAAGAGCATGGAGGGTCATTGGCTAGTTGATCGATTATGAGAAGCTTATTTGTAACTTTCTTTCTTTTGCATAATAAATTGCTCCAAGTAGTTATTTGGCTGGGGCTGTGGACTGTTTCCCTCTCGAGGGTTTTAACCACGTCAAAACATCGGTGTGTTGATCTGTGATCTGTTTGTGTGAGTGGCTGCTCTAGGTGTTTGGTCTTTTGGGAGTACTCTGTGTAGCCGAACATAGCTAACTGACTAGGGTACCATCCTCCCTGAGAATGGGTCTTGCAGGTGCACTATCTTTAACAAAAACCTCCATCACCTTTTGAAGTAGTCAATTACTGTTAGTATGTAGGCCTTTAATTAAGATAACTTAGGGTTAATGGTTAGATAAAATGTAAACCCCACTTATCATAGGGATTTTATAGTAATTGGATTTAAAGTCAATGCAAATAAATTTACGCTTACCCTAAATCTTTTACATTTAGGGTAGGAAAGAGAAGCATTTCCTCAACAAGCACGGTAAGGAAAACATAACTTCTTCAAATCCTGTGAGATGTGCTTGTTTCATGTATCATGTTTCTCATCCAGAAACAGGAAATGATTGTCAGAAATGATGTTTCTGATATTTTTCCCGTTTCAGAATGGGTTTTGGCTAGAAATGACACCTCGCAGGCTCGTCGTTGTTTCCAGTAATAGGGATCTAGATTCCAAACCAAGATCTCAAACATTCGCATGTGGGCGATTGATATATCATTTACAGATAACCAACATGTTTTCCTCTTAAATTTGTTTGATTTCTCCTTCATTTGGGTGGAAATGAATCGGTGCTTGTACAGATGTATTGGAATGGCAGCGGATTAGCATACAAAGGAATTTAAGGATGAATTGGTGGCTGAATGATGTCATGATGGCACAGCGAACTGACATGACTGTACTGAAGTTTGTACGGAATGAATTTTTCGGCAATTGTGGCCCAGCAATTGTAGAAATTGGTGGCTGGTAAATGACAATGCAGGTATGGAAGACTGGTATGTGTATACAGATGACTTGGTGTAAAGAATGATCAATCAAACCTGTACAGATAGTGTATGGATCTGTTTGTTGCTGTACAGATCGATATTTGAGCTGAGTATGGATTTAAACCACGAATTTGGTCAAGATTGGCTCTAATACCAATGTTGGAAACAGTCCCTGTTTCTATTGAATTTGACATAAGACTTCTGCAATAAGCATGTATTGAATAGATAATTGATAGGTTGATGATATGCTTGGAATGAGCCTCGTGACTGTGTACATATGCATTGGCTGTTCACAAGGTAAGAGGTATGTCCTTTGACCTTTCTTTTAGCTTGACTAATATTATTAATTATTATTATTATTTTTATAATTATAATATTTGTGTTTGTTACAGATGTCGTATCTTTTGCACAAGTGCTGTAGCTTACTACTGTTAGTTTGTTTCCTAAGAAGGGATGCCATTCAATAGTTTTATCCTTCGAATGAGTACATTCAAAATTTCAAATATTCTGCCCCTAGTAGATGCACTTTACATTTAGAAGTGCCCTTCCTGATGCATTTCTCACAGTTACAGGAGTTTATCCAGTGAACCCAACTGCACAAGACCTACAGACCACTGCATCCTTTCTTGTAAAGGGTGTACCATCAGCAGAAATTGGGGACAATTTCTTCTAAGTAGGGTGGAAATGTTAATTTTTGAGCAAATATGATGATCTTTGAACTTTGAAACTTTAATTGCAGAAATACTGAATACTGAAAACAATAGACCATTCAATCACAGTAATCATTCGTCTGCAACACAAGATGTACCTTGGGGAAAATCCTCAAAAATATGAGGATGAAAACCCCAACAAATCTTCAGAGCATAATTAGATAGATTGCAGAGAATGTCTTTTACACAATAGAATATTGTCTTCAGCACGCTAGGTGCTAGATAAGAGAGAATACTGAGCAATAGAGAATAGAGATCAACTGTGTCAACTTGCCATGTGCCCAACACATTAATAACAAGCTAAAATCAGTGCCATGCAAACTATACTGAATAGTTGCATGAGAATAGTGCACCACATACACCAAAACTGCGAATTGCCTTCATGGATAATAATTTCTATACATTGGAATCTTCATCAGTCATAACATATGCGCCATGCCTTTCATTTTGACATTAATTGATGTTTTACTGATTCCAGAGTGAACTCACAATCTAACTGAATGTATGATCACTTAGTTAGGATGCTAACTTAAGTGTCACAGTGCTTTAACTCAAGTGTCGTCATGCAAACACTTTATTAACTGAAGTGTCGTCTTTTAGTTTAACTAAAGTGTAAACACTTTAGTTAACTAGTCCATCTTTATTAACACTTAGTTAACTATTGTTAACTGTATCATGCTGATTGATTTACTGAAATGATCACTGTGAGTTCTCCTTTAATTAACTGTTGCATACATTGTTGCTTTAATTGAAGCTTAACAATATTTAACTGAGGCATACATTGTATCATTAACTGTATCAATTACTTTAATTAACTGTATCATGCTGATTGATTTACTGAAATGATCACTGTGAGTTCTCCTTTAATTAACTGTTGCATACATTGTTGCTTTAATTGAAGCTTAACAATATTTAACTGAGGCATACAATGTTACTTTAACTGAAGAGCTTTAATTGAAGCTTATAACAATTCGAGTTCTTAGTTAACTGAAGTCATCTCATGTGCAATTCTAATTCTCTTGTTCTCTATGCTTTTATCTCTTTATCTCATATTTTTACTGCATGGTCAATATGTGCTAACTTTAATTATCTATCAAATCAGATTATACTCGGAAGATTTGTCTGATGGTGTGATCCTATTATATTAGTCTTGGACCAAGTGATAATATGCTAAAGAATTCACTCTAGAGGTGGCCAGTCTCTAAATGAGACTTAATAGCTTCATCCATCTCGAATGATCATGGTTAGTAATACATCACACAACATTAATGCTTCAACATGCAAATCATTCACCTCTATAATTGGAGGTCCACCCCTTGAACACCTGCTATAATGGAGGTTCACATGAGAATCTAACTACCTCTATAACTGGAGGTCGACCCCAGGGATACCTACTATAACTGGAGGTCCTCATGACTTGACACACAAGTCCTGAGCTTTGTCCAACAAGACTTTACAACATCCTCACTTTGATAAATCAAAGCATTCACCTCAACACATGAGGAATAACCTTTATAACTGAAGGCTTAGTCATCCTTAGGTCCAACCTAAGAATCTACTCCAAGTTCTTGAGTCCAACTTAGGCTCCCTAACTCAACACATGAGGCCCAATCCTGGCTGCACAAGATTGGCTTGGAAAATGACTCGTGATGCGGTATATTTAACAGGAAATGATAGGAATTAGGAGGTAGCAAGTGGCAAAGTATCATATCGTGAACTTCGAACTGTAAGTTGTAACTCCTAAGTTAAGGAGGCAAACCACCTCCAATTGCTCTGCTCACCACTCCTTCAATCACTCTCCTAATTTCTCCACTGATTAGTTGATTGATCGATCCCAGTCCATTTTTTCACTCTATATACTTTAAAAATACCTAATGAATATAGTGTCCAACATATGTATGTACAGATCAGCATTTCTCTGTTGCATTCCATCTTATTTGCACAAGTGTTCTCATTATTGTTTATGCGCAAATATCATTAACTCTGTTTTAGTTGCCTTTTTTCATTCTTATCATATATTGGTATGGTTTTGAACAGTATGTCTCTTCCACCAGTTGCATCCTTCCGATTTTTTTTCTTGCTTGTTCCTGATTTTAAGCTTATGCTTTAGTGGTTTGAAATAATATATTGGTAGCTTGTGACAGATCATTGGATTTGAAAGTCTATCAGTCTTCTTATTCTGATAAATGCTTTCATTCAACATGAGCAAGTGGCTTTGTTAAAACAATCCTTTGGCTATGCTGCCTTGACAGGAGATCTATTCCACCAAATTCACCCAGGACTTGCACCTTCCCCCAAACATAAGCAGCCCACTTACACAGGCCGTCCGGGCCATATGGGATGTGGAACTCGATGGGGAAATAACAACACCCCCAGTTTACCAACCAATAAAGGCCCCATGGACTATCAGTGCAGGCTTCATCTTTCTTTGTTGCGTTATGAGTGCTTGGTGCATTAAATCAATATCGTGTTTACAACTGTATAATGTGCAGATTTCTGTTTTTTCAATTTTTATAAATTTAAAATTTCTTCATAGTTCCTTATTTCGTAGGCTTGTATGTGAACTGTCTAGATTCCCAAAACAAAGAGCATGCGATTTTATTTTTCTAATTGCAGTGAACAGGTAATTATGAATCATGATATATGACATAGGAGGGAGTTTGTCATATGGGATTCTAAAGAGTAGATAATATTGACCATTTCATGATATGGTGTATGCTATTTCTAATTGTGCTTTGTTCCATAGGTGTCATGTCATGGAGGTGGAGTCATTTGAGAATGAAGAGGTAGCAAAACTATTGAATGAGTGGTTTGTGAGCATTAAGGTGATGTTATATTCTATCATCTAACCTTGTTAGTGTGAAATCAATTGTACTGATCAGCACGGTTCAAATGATGATTTTTAGATTTATTATGTAAGTCAACTTAAGCCATAGAATTATAGATAGCAGTTAGATTTATTATGTTCATATGTCGGATTAAGCATCATACATAAGCCATTGAATTTACTTAACTAGTTTGATTTCCATCGATTAATTGTTACAATGTTTTTCTTCAATGGATATCAGTGAAAGCAGGGAACACATGATTCAGTTGAAGGTAACGCTGGAACATACAAGTTTATCATTGACGTTTTACTTATGCTGTTGTTTGCAGGTGGATAGAGAAGAGCGGCCAGATGTGGATAAGGTTTGGAATTCAAAATTGGTGCTTGATAAGATTGTTTTCTTGTCTAAGAAGATAGGAGTAATAATTAGAGTTATATATTTGAGATTTCCATTTTATCTTGATTGAAAGCTTTGCACAGTTAAGCTTGTTCAAACAGTCTTTGGCAAAGTTTGTGAATAAAATGGCATTTTGTTCTTATTATATCTCTAACTCAAAGGGGATTGTCCACAGGTAAACTGAATTGGACAGAGAGAAGTAAGCTCCTTAGGTATTAATAATTAAAATATACACTGTTTACTTTGATGAGTTTAAGATTGGTATTCACATATAATCCCGTGATCGATTTCCAATTCATGGGGAGCATCTTTTTAGTTTAATTTTTGAACCTCATGTCATTGTAAACTATAATTGTTTGGTTTTATACTTGAGTGTTCATCTTCTCACTCACGAACATGTTGATTATTCTCCGTTATTTTTTTTCTAAAGCATCTTGCTAATATAGATCCTGGGAAAACTGCTAGACACTTCCCCTCATTTTGAGTATGGTACCTAGGATAAATTGGCTTGACGCATTTTTGACACCTAATCAAACATCAACATCAAGTGAGGCACACTTAGGCAAAGGAAGCAAGCATGGGAACTTTTTGTACCTAGGATAAATCAGCTTGATTCATTTTGGCACCTAATCCAACAACAACATTGAGTGAGGTCCACTTAGGCAAAGGTAACATTGAGTGAGGCCCACCTAGGCAAATGTAGCCAACATAGGGACTTGACCTTGAGAATTCCTACGTGTATTTATGGCTCTAAACCACTCAAGCTATCCGATCAGGCTAGTATCTTGCTATATATAATGAATATTTATATTCAATCTAACTCTATGTAATTATTCTTTACAGTGGCACTACTTAGACAAGATACTCAAAGTACTAACAGCATTGAGCTTATTTATTTATTTTTAGCTTGGCACACTAGCATAGCGAAATGTCCTAGGAATTGCCCAACTGCTTGAGCTTGCTATGGACTTTCTACACAACCTAGGGGAGATCGACCAAACTACAATTTTGAATTTGTCATCTTGTCACAAGAACATGAATGGTAAGAGAGTTGTTATTGGTATTGTTGTTGCACAATTTAGCAGTCTTATGATCCAAGGAATATCGATTACTGGACCTGCAAAACATCAGAGGTCTTCTCTAAGTGTCACCTGGATAGCTCTTTCTCCCTTAAGGCCTCCTAAATCACCTAAGGGAATCTAGACTAGCCACAAAAGGTGTCCCCAACTAGATTTTCCAGGGTAATAACTAGAGATTCCACATGAAAGCCTAAAGAGGACAATACAGTGTGGGCTAGCTTTCTCAAGTAGTAATCAAGTTGATTTTTGTGAGAGACGAAGTGTATCTAGAGTAATTAAATGGAGTTGAATTTGGTACACTCAACTTTGTAGCTAACGATATTTTGGCAAATGTAGAGGATTAAATCTAATCTCCTTAGTTGGGCTAGGGAAAGAATAAGAAAGGTTCCTAGCTTAAGATCAATGGTTGATAGTGGCAAAGAGGATACTTATCAAAGAAAGTGAATGCAAGGAGACTAAAGATAAATCTAAGGATTTAAAGGACTATATGAGTTAATTAGATAAAATGTTGATTTATTAAATTAGACCATGAATTCAAGAATCATAACATGACAATAAAATGTGGTTTAAGCTCTAAATATGTAAAGGTAAAAGTGGTCAAACTAGAAAGTATAACATGTCATAATAAGCATAGCATAAAATTAACCAAATAATGCCACTTAGATTTCAGATGTGCGATTTACTTATCCAAGTGTGAAATATAACAATGTTGATAGCCAAAACCAAGTGTGACAAGATAAGTACAAGTGTTATGAATGTTCCCAAGGTACTTACGATTTTCCTTATGCTGAGAAACGAATGAATGTCAACTCATTTTGGGATAAGGAAAGTTTCCAAATAGACTCTCGTTTGAAGCTTCTTCTGTTGCAAAGAGACAAGTGTTGGCCTAGAGCAAAGGAAGTCTGTGCTAAAGGTCAAGACTAGACTCATCTTTGTCTTCAGTAGAAGTGACTAAGTGTTGAATTACTTTAATTAATAACCTGCAATAGTGAAGATGCAATCTTTAGCAATAACTTGATAAAATGTGTAAATTAAATTGCCCAAATGCTTTGACAAGTTATCCAACACAAAATTACACAATGCTAGTGTGATTTTGAGAACATTCAACACATATTAGCTTGCAAGCCATGAAAAATTTGCCCTGTTATAAATAGGGCAGAAAGCTTATTTAACTTGATGAAACACAAAAATGCTTTCATAAGCTAAAAGACATTCACCATATAACTTTAGATAAAAGAGACAAGATGCACAGCCATATAGATTTTGGTTTAGAGTTTAGTTGTGTTATGTTCTTATGTTTTTGGTGTGTTTAGCCTTTCCTATGATTAGTTCTTGTAGTTAGGCACACCAAGGAAAAGTTTATGTAGAGCTTTTTCCCAAGAAGAATATAGATCTAGCTTGTTATGACCTATGTTGCACAAGTTCTCGGTACGTGGGGTACGTGGACACGAGTATCCGGTACGGCTAGAAGCTTCGTCCAAATTTACAGGAAACGTCAGGTTGGGAGCAACAATAATATAATACATTAAATTTTAATATATATTTAAAAATATATATAAATTGATTAAATTATAAGTTTAATTTTTAATTTTTTTGCCTATTTGAAATGTTAACTATAATGATTAAATATGAAATAATTGACATAATCAATTAAAATTAAACTATGTATGACAATTTAATTTCTTAAATTTTCAAATTTAAGAAATTAAATCACCAAATTTATTGGATAGAATTGTCAAAATTATTGTAAAGAAGGGCTATATTAAAAATGACTTCGAGAAATCTATTGAATCATACAATTGGTTAAATATCAATTTTCATTATTAATTTAATTTTTTTATGATTTGATTGGACTGTTTGGATCACAATTTAGCTAACTCCAAAATGCTTTCCATCCTTATGTTGAGCACACCACAAAAGCTGTCACGGAGTTTTGGAGAACCATAGCTAGACTCCACCCAAATGAAAATTTTTGCAGAGTTCTAGAGAACAGTAGCAAGACTCTGCCCAATTGAAAATTTTCGCAGAGTTCTGGAGAACTGTAGCAAGACTCCGCCCAAATAATACATAATGAGTAAAGAATTTATTGGAGCACATAGAAACCTTGTTCAACACAGTTCTATGAGATGGCTGGTGCATGCGCAAAAGTGGTGTTCATGTCCTAGTTGTCTCGTCGCTGAGGCAAGGCCATATCAATCCCATGGTGCATCTCACAGAGAAGCTTTCCTCCAGGGGTATCGCCATCACATTTGTCCTCACACAATCATGGCATAAAACCATCACTTAGGCCCATTGGGGTAACAGTCTCAACGCTCCTCAATGGATCAGGAGCTTCCTTAAGCTCCTGACCACAAGTATTGTTGGAAACTCGTATTGGGAGCGGTCATTTTACCTCTGCAAAGTAACCGAAAAGCTCCCTAGTACCCAAGGAAGTTCCCGCCTCTTTTGGAGCGTTTCATACCAGCTCCAAAGCTCCTAGGTACACAGGAATGGCAGGTACGTGCTTCCTAATGGTAGGGAGAGGTACCTGNCAAGGAAGTTCCCGCCTCTTTTGGAGCGTTTCATACCAGCTCCAAAGCTCCTAGGTACACAGGAATGGCAGGTACGTGCTTCCTAATGGTAGGGAGAGGGACCTG